>CAWTZB010000232.1:0-174262 GCA_963919705.1 Alexandromys oeconomus
TCTTTTTTTATTTTTTTATTACTATTTATTTGTTAATGATTTCTGTCTCCTCTTTGTCACAGCCTCCCAATTCCTTCCCCCTCCACCAGTCAACTCCCCCTCTCTCATCAGCCCAAAAAGCAGTCAGAATTCCCTGCCCTGTGGGGAGTCCAAGGACCTCCCACATCCTTCCAGGTCTAGTAAGGTGATCATCCAAACAGCCTAGGCTCCCACACAGCTAGTACGTGCAGTAGGATCAAAACCCAGTGCCATTGTTCTTGACTTCTCATCAGTCCTCATTGTCTGTTATGTTCAGCGAGTCCGGTTTTATCACATGATTTTACAGACCCAGTCCAGCTGGCCTTGGTGAGTTCCCTATAGAACATCCCCATTGTCTCAGTGTTTGGGTGCCCCCTCGCAGTCCTGAGTTCTTTGCTCGTGGTCTCTTTCCTTGTGCTCCTTGGAGTTTCAATCTGGTGCTCCAATGTGGGACTCTTGTCTCTGTCTCCTTTCATCACCTAATAAAGGCTAATATCCAGGACAGTGACTATATGTTTTTCTTTGGGTTCACCTTCTTATTTAGCTTCTCTAGGATCACAAATTATAGGCTCAATGTCCTTTATTTATGGCTAGAAACAAAATATGCATGAGTACATCGCATGTTCCTCTTTTTGGGTCTGACTTACCTCACTCAGGATAGTGTTTCCTATATCCATCCATTTGTATGCAAAAATCAAGAAGTCATTGTTTTTACTGCTGAATAGTACTCTAATATGTATATATTCCATAGTTTCTTCATCCATTCTTCCATTGAAGGGCATCTAGGTTGTTTCCAGGTTCTGGCTATTACAAACAATGCTGCTATGAACATAGTTGAGCGTATACTTTTGTTGTATGATAGGGCATCCCTTGGGTATATTCCCAAGAGTGGTATTGCTGGGTCCAGGGGTAGGTTGATCCCAAAATTCCTGAGAAATCGCCACACTGATTTCCAAAGTGGTTGCACAAGTTTGCATTCCCACCAGCAATGGATGAGTGTACCCCTTTCTCCACAACCTCTCCAGCAAAGACTATCATTGGTGTTTTTGATTTTAGCCATTCTGAGAGGTGTAAGATGGTATCTTAAAGTTGTCTTGATTTGCATTTCCCTGATTGCTAAAGAAGTTGAGCATGACCTTAAGTGTCTTTTGGCCATTTGAACTTCTTCTGTTGAGGATTCTCTGTTCAGTTCATTGCCCCATTTTATAATTGGGTTGATTAGCATTTTAAAGTCTAGTTTCTTGAGTTCTTTATAAATTTTGGAGATCAGACCTTTGTCAGTTGCGGGGTTGGTGAAGATCTTCTCCCAGTCAGTGGGTTGCCTTTTTGTCTTAGTGACAGTGTCCTTTGCTTTACAGAAGCTTCTAAGTCTCAGGAGGTCCCATTTATTAAAAAGATGCCCTTAATGTCTGTGATGCTGAGGTTATACGTAGAAAGTAGTCTCCTGTGTCCATGTGTTGTAGAATACTTCCCACTTTCTCTTCTATAAGTTTCAGTGTGTTCAGACTGATATTGAGGTCTTTGATGCATTTGGACTTGAGTTTTGAGCATGGTGATAGATATGGATCTATTTTCATTCTTCTACACATTGACATCCAGTTTTGCCAGCACAATTTGTTGAAGATGCTTTCTTTCTTCCATTGTATACTTTTAGCTCCTTTATCGAAAATCAGGTGTTCATAAATTTGTGGGTTAAAATCCAGGTCTTCTATTTGATTCCATTGGTCGACTTCTCTGATTTTAGGCCACAGCCAAGCTTTTTTCAATACTGTAGCTCTGTAATAGAGTTTGAAGTCAGGGATGGTAATGCCTCCAGACAATCCTTTATTGTATAGGATTGTTTTGGCTATCCTGGGTTTTTTTGTTTTTCCATATAAAGTTGATTATTGACTTCTCAATATCTGTGAAGGATTTTGATGGGGGTTGCATTGAATCTATAGATTGCTTTTGGTAGAATTGCCATTTTTACTATGTGGATTCTCCCAATCCAAGAGCAAGGGAGATCCTTTCATTATCTGGTGTCCTCTTCAATTTCTTTCTTCAAAGACTTAAAGTTTTTGTCAAATAGATCTTTCACTTCTTTGGTCAGAGTTACCCCAAGGTATTTGATGCTATTTGTGGCTATCGTGAAAGGTGAAGCTTCTCTGATTTCCCTCTCTGCTTCCTTATCCTTAGTGTATAGGAAGGCAACTGATTTTTTGGAGTTGATCTCGTATCCTGCCACATTACTAAAGGTGTTTATCAGCTGTGGAGTTCTTTGGTAGAGTTTTTGGGTTCTCTTATGTATACTATCATATCATCTGCAAATAACGAAAGTTTAACTTCTTCCTTTCCAATACAAATCCCCTCGATCCCCTTATGTAGTCTTATTGCTATTTCTAAAACTTCAAGCACTATATTGAAGAGGTATGGAGAGAGTAGACAGCATTGTCATGTTCCTGATTTTAGTGGAATGGCTTTGAGTTTTTCTCCATTTAATTTAATGTTGGCTGTTGGCTTGCTGTAATTAGCTTTTATTATATTTAGGTATGACCCTTGAATACCTAATCTCTCCAAGACCTTTATCATAAAAAGGTGTTGAATTTCTCCAAATGCTTTTTCTGCATCTATTTAAATGATCATATGGTTGTTTTCTTTCAGTTTATTTATATGATGGATCACATTGATAGATTTTCGTATGTTAAACCAGCCCTGCATGTTTGAAATGAAGCCTACTTGATCATAATGGATAATTTTTCTAATGTGTTCTTGGATTCCGTTTGCGAGTATTTTATTGAGAATTTTTGCATCGATGTTCATGAGTGAGATTGGCCTGTAATTCTCATTCTTGGTTAAGTCTTTGTGCGGTTTTTGTATCAGGGTGACTGTAGCTTCATAAAAGGAATTTGGCAGTGACTCTTCTGTGTCTATACTATGAAATACCTTAAGAAGTATAGGTATTAGATCTTCTTGGAATTTCTGGTAGAATTCTGCATTGAAACCATCTGGTCCTGGGCTTTTTATGGAAGGGAGGTTTTTGATAACAGCTTTTAATTCTTCACGACAAACAGGTCTATTCTATTGTTCACCTGGTCTTGATTTAATTTTGGTAAATGGTACTTATCTAAAAAAGTGTCCATTTCTTTTGCATTTTCCAGTTTTGTGGCATACAGGCTTTTGTAGCAAGATCTAATGAGTCTCTGAATTTCCTCTGTGTCTGTGGTTATGTCTCCCTTTTCATTTCTGATCTTATTTATTTGCGTGTTCTCTCTCTGTCATTTAACTAGTTTGGATAGGGGTTTGTCGATCCTGTTGATTTTCTCCAAGAACGAACTTTTTGTTTCATTGATTCTTTGGATTGTTTTCTGTGCTTCTATTTTGTTGATTTCAGCCCTCAGTTTGATTATTTCCAGTCTTCTACTCCTCCTGGGTGCATCTGCTTTTATTTTTTCTTGAGCTTTCAGGTGTGGTGTTAAGTCCCCAATGTATGCTTTCTCCGTTTTCTTTAAGTGGGTACTTAGTGCTATGAACTTTCCTCTTAGCACTGCTTTCATCATGTCCCATAGGTTTCAGTATGTTGAGTCTTTATTTTCATTGAATTCAAGGAAGACTTTAATTTCTTTCTTAATTTCTTCCCTGACCCAGGTGTGGTTCAGTAGGTGACTGTTGGGTTTCCATGAGTTTGTAGGCTTTCTTGGGGTAGCATTGTTGTTGCCTTCTAACTTTAATCCGTGGTGATCTGATAATAAACAAGTGGACGCTGAAAATTTTTGTATATGTGGAGGTTTCCTTTGTTACCGAGTATATGGTCAATTTTTGAGAATGTTCCATGAGCTGCAGAGAAGAAGGTATATTCTTTCCTATTTGGGTGGAGTGTTCTATAGATGTCTGTTAAGTCCATTTGCTTCATTAACTCCAATAATTCTCTTAGTTCTCTATTAGGTTTCTGTCTGATTTCCTGTCCATTGGTGAGAAAGGTGTGTTGAAGTCTCCTACTACTAGTGTGTGTGGTTTGATGTCTGCCTTGAGTTCTAGTAATATTTCTTTTACATAAGTGGGTGCTTTTATATTAGGGGCATAGATATTCAGGATTGAGACTTCATCCTGATAAATTTTTCCTGTTATGAGTATAAAATATCCATCTCGATCTCTTTTGATTGATTTTAGTTTGAACTCAGTTTTGTTAGAGATTAGTATGGCTATGTCTGCTTGTTTCTTAGGCCCATTTACTTGAAAACCCTTTTCCCAACCCTTTACTCTGAGTAGATGCTTGTCTATAGCCCCCCCCTCCTTGTTCCTGGGGTGCTTCTCGAGGACAGTTTCTGGTCAGCTAACAAAGCATTCTGTTTGTTCCTGTGCTTCTGCTGCCCAGCCAGGCGATTAGCTGTAGGGCATTGACTCCATTGTTAATATGGTAATTTCCCACCTGCTTGGGCAGAGGTCATTGTGCAGCAGTTAGGTAGATAAGGACTTCCCCAAGTCTGAATAACCTGCTTTTGGCTGATCTCCTTTGAATGACCCTGGTCTCCTTGTGTGTTCATTCAGTCTCCAGGCCCTTACCCATGTATGGTACAGTGGCACACGAACTGTACTGAGGGGGTAACACAAAATCGGGTGTTACACTTGTCTTTGTGGTTGAGATTTGTTTCTTGTAAACAGCAGAAGGTTGTATCCTGTTTTCGTATCCAATCTCTTAGCCTGTGCCTTTTTATAGGTGAATTGAGTCCAATAATATTAAGTGATATTAATGACTGTTATTCTTTTGGTCCCTGCCCTACCCACGCCCACTCCCATAACCTCTGGCCTGCCCATCGTCATCTTGGGACCCTTCATCTTTCTGCTTCCTTGGAGTGAGCACACGTTTTCTCTGTCTCTCTCTTCTTTTATCTCTCCTCTCTCCTTTTATCTCTTTTCTCTGTCTTTCTTTCTCCCTCTTCCTTAATAAATACTTATGGCTATTTCCTGTGTTTACGTGTCTGTTCCCTGCCGCCACCGTGGGCCAAGGAAGCGTGCCCTCCTGTAGCCGCTTTCTGAAGGCGGGCTCCGCCAACCCGACCGGGAATCTTTTTTAAGAATAACAATGACCAGTGGTTGTTTACTCCGGTTATTCTTATTGTTTTTGGTAGTAGAGTTTGTGTACCTCCCTTTTTTGAGTTGTGCTGGTGAAGGGTCGCTAGATACCTGAGTTATTGTAGGCAGTGTTGGCAATGTTTGATTCCTTGGGTTGTGATTTTCCTTCTATTACTTTCTGTAAGGCTGGATATGTGGCTATGTATTGTTTGAATTTGTTCTTAACCTGGAATGTTTTGTTTTCTCCATTGATAGTGAATGATAGCTTGGCTGGGTATAGTAGTTTGGGCTTGCATCCATGGTCTCTTAGTTTCTGCAGTACCTCTATCCAGGACCTTCTGGCTTTCATGGTTTTCATAGAGAAGTCAGGTGTAAGTCTGATAGGTTTACCTTTATAAGTTATTTGACCTTTTTCCTTTGCAGCTCTTAATATTCTTTCTTTAATCTGTATGTTTTGTGTTTTGATTATTATATGGCGAGGTGATTTTTTTTGATCCAGTCTATTTGGTGTTCTGTATGCTTCTTGAATATTCAAAGGAATATCTTTTTTATGTTTGGAAAGTTTTCTTCCATAATTTTGTTAAAAATATTTGCTGGGCATTGAGCTGTGACTCTTGTCCTTCTATCCCTATTATTCTTAGGTGTTGAAAGAGGAGCGGCGGGGCTGCGTCCCAGACACCCCGCCGCCCGCATGGCTAGCTTATACCCCGAAATAATTACACGGAAACTGTATTCTTTCAAACACTGCCTGGCCCGGCTAGTTCCAGCTTCTTATTGGCTAGCTCTTACATATTGTTCTAACCCATTTCTAATATTCTGTGTAGCCCACGAGCTGGCTTACCAGGGAGGATCTTAACCTGCGTCTGTCTGGAGCAGGAGAATCATGGCGACTCCCCACTAAGCTTCTTTTTCCCAGGATCCTCTTCTGTCTACTCCGCCTACCTAATTTTCTGTCCTATAAGGGCCGAGGCAGTTTCTTTATTATAATTAACCAATGTCCTTCCTCCATCATTTCCCCTTTTTCTGTTTAAACAAAAAAAAAGAAAGGCTTTAACTTTAACATAGTAAAATTACATATAACAGAACAGTTATCAAGCAAGAATTACAGTTACAATATTTATATCTATTTTATCTCTTATCATAACTAAGGAAAACTATAACTATTCATTCTTCAACTCCATCAAAGACTCCAGAAGGATATAATAATACTTAAGTAAACAGGAAGTCCAAAACTCTAGAAATGACAGAGACATCTATCTTGCTGCCTGGACAGTCACCCAAAGTTCCTCTGTACCGTTGGGGCATCCATCTTCGGCCTACAGGCCCATGGTATCCAGAGACATTTCCATGAAGCAGGACATTTCAAAGACAGTTCAGTCATTTTCTGCTGTGTCCTGCAGAATGTCTCGCAGACTCTTTCATGAATCAGGAACCCCGAAAGACCATCTCACCTTTAGGCAAGTTCAGCAGTCCTCTCTCTGCGGGTTCTCTGTGTCCAGTTTATGCAACAGTCCAGGCAAGAACAGTTTCTTGCCCAAATGGCTATCAAACTCCATAAGGATCCTCTTCGATGCCCATCTTCCTTTTGAAGTAGATTGGTGCTGCCAGGAGCAGACGTGTCTCATTGTCATGAAAAGCCCTAAGTTATTAAAACATTTAAATGCCATATTCTGTAGCCTTTGAAAGATATGAAGAATGCCTATCTAATGGAAATATATCTCTATATATCTAGAAAATCTAACTAACATGACTACAAGCTTTACTATCATCGATGATTATCCATTAGCAACCTATATTTTCTAATTATACATTACATTTTTAAATGAACTACACAATCACAATACCTTAATCAAGATCAGAAATACATATACATATAACAATATTGACCTTAAAATCCATACCAATGCAAATTATTCATATCTATATCACTTAGGTTTGGTCTTTTTATTGTGTCCCATAGTTCCTGAATGTTTTGTGATGAGAATTTGTTGGCTTTGCTGTTTTCTTTGATCAGTGCATTTATTTTCTCAATGGTGTCCTCAGAATCTGAGATTCTTTCTTCTATCTCTTGTATTCTATTGATTATGCTTGTTTCTGTAGTCTCTGCTTGTTGACCTAGATTTTCCATATCCAGCCAGTCCTCAGTTTGTGTTTTCTTCCTTGCTTCTATTTCAGTTTTCCATTCTTGAACCGTTTCCATTACCTGTTTGATCATTTTTTTCTTGGTTTCCCAGGGTATCATTTATGTATTTACTCATTTCTTCAAACTTTCTGTTATACTTCTCATCCATTTCTATAAGGGCATTTTTTACATGTTGTTTGAGGGACTCTATTGCTTTCATAAAGTCAATTTTTTCCACTTCTTCTGTGCTAGGGTGTTCAAGTCCTTCTGTTGTAAAATCATTGTGTTCTGGTGTTTTCATGTTGTTTTTCAGATTGTTGAGTGAATTCTTGCCTTGGCGCCTGCCCATCTCCTCCTACCAATGCTATCTAGTGGGTCTTCTAAAACAGGATCAGATTTCCCTGCTGGCCAGGGGCCCCACTTACAAAATGCCCCTGCTCCGTTTCCTGGCTCCCACCTACGATCTTATTTGCAGGCATCCTTGTGGATTCCTTGGAATTTCTCTAGAGCTAGACTTCTTGCCTACCCCATAATGACCCCCCAATCAAAATAGCTCTCTCCTTGCTCCCACATCTGTCCCCCATCCATCGCAACCATCCCAGTCAATCAAGTTCTCCCTAACCCTCTCCCTCTCTCCTTCTATCCCCCCTCTCGCCCTCCCTCTCACCACCCCTGCTCCCGTACTCCAAATCCTGTCAGGCAACCCGGTCTGTCTCCAAACCCCCAGAAGGGTCCATATATGTTTGTCTTTGGGTTCACCTTATTATGTAGCTTCTCTAGGACCATGAACTATAGGCTCAATGTCCTTTGTTTATAGCTAGTATCCACTTATTAGTGAGTAATACCATATTCATATTTTTGGTTCTGGGTTACCTCACTCAGGAGAGTGTTTTCTAATTTCATCCATTTGCATGGAAAATTCAAGATGCCATTGTTTTTTACCGCTGAGTAGTACCCTAATGTGAAGATGTGCCACACGTTCTTTATCCATTCTTCCATTGAGGGGCATCTAGATTGTTTCCAGGTTCTGGCTATTACAGATAATGCTGCTTTAAACATAGTTGAACAAATGCTTTTGTAGTAGGATTGAGAATCTTCTAGGTATATGTCCAAGGGTGGTATTGCTGGATCCTGAGATATGTTGATTCCCAATTTTCTGAGAAACCACTGTAATGATTTCCAAAGTGGTTATACGAGTTTGCATTCCCATCAGCAATGGATAAGTAATCCCCTTCCTCCACATCCTCTCCAGCATAAGCTATTATTAGTGTTCTTGATCTTAACTATTCTCACAGGTATATCAGGGGTTTTTTATTTGCATTTCCCTGGATAGCAAAGGAAGTTTAACATTTCCTTAAGTATCTTTTGATCATTTGCAATTCTTCAGTTGAGAATTCTCTGTTTAGTACAGTACCTCATTTTTAAATTGGGTTATTTAGAATTGTACTATCTAATTTCTTGAGTTATTTTTATAAATTTTGGAGATTAGTCTTTTGTCTGATGTGGAGTTGGTGAAGGACTTTTACCTTTCAGTAGACTGCCTTTTTGTCTTATTGACTGTGTCCTTTGCTTTACAGAAGCTTTTCAGTTTCAGGAGGTCCCAATTATTTATTGTTGCATAGTATCAGTGCTACTGAGGTTATACATAGGAAGTGGTCTCCTGCGCCTATGCATTGAAGACTACTTCCCACTTTTTCTTCTATTAGGGTCATTGTGGTTATATTTATAATGATGTCTTTAATTCATTTGGACTGAGTTTCATGCATGGTGATAATTACAGATCTATTTTCATTATTCTACATGTTGATATTCAATTTTGCCAGCAACATTTCTTGAAGAAGCTTTCTTTTTTCCATTGTATAATTTTAACTTCTTTATAAAAAATCCAGTGTTCATAGTTTTATGGATTAATATTCAGGTCTTCAGTTTGATTCCATTGGTCAACATCTCTATTTTTATGCCAATACCAAGCTGTTTTCATTACTATAGCTCTGTGATAGAGCTCAATGTCAGAGATGGTAATGCCTCAGGAAGTCTTTTTATAATACAGGATTATTTTCTCTCTCCTGGGTTTTTTGTTTTTCCATATGAAGTTGATTATTTTTCTTTCAAAGTCTGTGAAGAATTGTGTTGGGATTTTGCTTGGGATTGCATTGAATCTATACATTGTTTTTTGGTTGGATTGCCATTTTTACTATGTTGATCCTTTCTATCCAAGAGCATGGGAGATCTTTCCATTTTCTGATATCTTCTTTAATTTCTTTCTTTAAAAACTTAAAGTTCTTGTCAAATAGTATTACCCCAAGATATTTTATGTTATTTGTGGCTATTGTGAAAGGTGATGTTTTTCTGATTTCCTTCTCAGCTTCTTTAACTTTTCTGTATAGGAGGGCTATTGATATTTTTTTCAGTTGATCTTATATCCTTCCACATCACTGAAAGTATTTGTCAGCTGTAGGAGTTCTCTGGTAGAGATTTTGGGGTCACTTATGTATACTACCATATCATCCACAAATAACAGAAGTTTGACTTCTTCCTTTCCAATTTGTATCCCTTAATCTTCTTTTATTGTCTTATTGCTATTGCTAAAACTTCAAGAACTATGTTGAAGAAATATAGAGAGAGTGGACAGCCTTGTCTTCTTCCTGATTTTAGTGGAATCACTGAGTTTCTTTTCATTTAGTATGATGTTAGCTGTTGGCTTGCTGTATATTGCTTTTATTATATTTAGATGTGATCCTGTGATTACTGCAGACTGAATCATCTTTACTGTTCCCACAATTCTCATATTCATGCCTCTACTTTATGCCTTGTCTTCATTGCTCTGCCTAAATACTTCCTGCCTGGCTACTGGTCAATTAGCATTTTGTTTAAAAATAATACAAGTGACAGGATAAAAGACCAACGTCTCACAGCACTTCTGCCTTTTTTTAAACAAGAACTCTGAATCTAATATACTTTGTTTAGCTTTTCTTCTGACCATTATCCATAACAACTTGTAACCAACATTCTAAACAAAGGAAAATATCCATAGTCCATTTTTGGGAATGTGGGCACAGTTTTTCAGGCTACTTTCTGCTGATTGTTGGCATTGATAATCTTATGGGGTCCTAAAGAAAATTTAGAATTATGATCAAGTTATAACTGGAGTATCCTGTGAGGCTTGATTATCTCAGGCAACAGTCTTGAATCTGTTCTGGATGTAGAACTCAGACATCTGGGCAATCTGCTCCTATCAGAGATTTCTCGGGGGTCTTCCTTGATCAAACCTGATTTTTATTAACCTGAAATGAATCCACAGCCTCTCTCCTATGGAAACAAAAGTAAAACCTCTTCTCCAAAGTAACATATATTTTGACTTCAATTTTGAAGTCAAGCATTTACAAAATATCTATGTTTGATTAATTCAGCAGCATTTATATTCTAATGTCTTTTTGCCACCATCGCTCCTTCCTCAGCTGTCAAGCAATTCAAAGACAACATGATAATATACAGTATCCAGATTCTCTGTGTATTTTCCATCTTTACGTGGCTTTATTTTAATCTCTATTTCTTTTCTTTTTATTTTTAATTTTTGGCTTTTTGAGACAGGGCTTTTCTGTGTATCTTTGTCTGTCCTGGACTTCATTCTGTATACCAGGCTGTCCTTGAACACATAAAGATCTGCCTGCCTCTTTCTCCCAAGTGTTGGGATTAATGTTTTGTGCCACAACAACCAACTACTTTCTTTTTTGTTTGTTTTAAGGACTTTATCCTTTTGTCTTTTCTCTTCCAAGTCTACATATATTTGTAAACACTGTGTAAATTATTTAGAGGTTTTCTCCTGTTCTGGTAACCCCACCTATACTTCCTGCCTGGATACTGGCCAATCAGCATTTTACTAAACAAGTACAGGAGTCAAATCTATAAAGGGTACAAGACCATTGACCCACAGCACCGTTCCACTTGGATCCTTGAGAGCCCAAAAGGCACCAGCAGGTAATCAAGTCTACCTGCCCCACCTCTGGGAAGTTACTGAGCCCAATCTGAGGCTCTCATTTGTACCTATTCTCCCACAAAGCAACACACCAGCTACTCACAAGCCCTATGCTTGGATATACATGCCCCAATGTTGGATACCAAATGTAGTCAGCAAAGGAGCAAGACCGTGATAGGGAAACCGACAAAAATAGCTGGACTGAGTGAGTGGGAGTTTACTGACTCCAGACTGAGAGCAGGGGAACCCGCATAGGCCCAAACTAGGCTGTCTAAATGTGGGTGACAGTTGTGTGGCTGAGGTAGTCCTTGGAGCCATTGGCAGTGGGACCAGAATTTATCCTTAATGCCTGACCTGGTTTTTTGGAGCCCATTCTTTTTGGAGGGATACCATGCTCAACCAATATATAGGGGAGCGGGCCTTGGTCCTGCCTCAAAGTGATGTGCCAGACTTTGTTGATTCCCCATGGGAAGACTTACCCTCTCTGAGGAGTGGATCGGGGTGGGGTAGGTGGAAAATGAGGGGAGCATGAGGAGGGGAGTGAGAGGGAACTGGGAATGTGGAGAAGGAGCTGCAGTCTGCATTCCTGCCAGGCTCCCAGCTGCCTGGGTAGCTTATGCCCCAAAATAACAACATACAAACTGTATTCATTTAAACACTGCCTGGGCCATAGTTTCAACCTCTTATTGGCTAATTCTCATAACTTGCTTAACCCATTTCTAATAACATGTGTGGCACCACGAGGTGGTGGTTTACCAGGGAAGGATCATAACCTGTGTCCGTCTCGGGTAGGAGAATCATGGCGACTGATTCACTTCCCTTCTTCCCAGCATTCTGTTCTGTTTACTATGCCTACCTAATTTTCTGTCCTATCAAAGGGGCCAAGACAGTTTCCTTATTAACCAATGAAAGTAATACATAGAAAGAAGATCCACCTACATCAGGAATGGTTGTAAAATAGAAAAGAATGTTTTAAAAATAAAGAAAAAACAAAAAGAGAAGAAAACAGAGCATTGGCGTGGAAACATTTAATCCTAGTATGTAAGAAGCATAGCTAGGAAGATTTCTATGTGTTTGAGGCCAGCCTGGTCTACATAGTGAGTTCAGAAGAGATGGGAATAATATAGAGACCCTGTCTCCAAAACTAAAGAAAGAGAGAAAGAGACAGAGAGGGGGAAAGAAACAAAACAATTGAGTTTTAAAATTGAACATGGATCTGTACAGAGAGTTCCCAAAAGAAACAATAAAAATGACTAAAAACTATGCAGAAGTAGTCAGCATCCTTAGCAATTAGGGAATCATAAATTTAAACTACATTGAGACTTCACATTACACCAGTAAGAATGTCTAACAGCCTACAAAAAGCAGAGAAAACCCTGTTAATAAGAGCACAGGTGAAAATGTGAGCATCGGAGACCTAGCCCAACCCCTTACTTTCCACATGGCTGGATGGGCTTGGGAGATATTCCCATGCCCCCTCTCACCCATTAATGCCTAAGATAGAGGGGAGAGTTCACCCTGGGTTAATAATCATAAAAGAAATATCTCTGCCCCCACAAACTGCAACAATCAGGAGAACAGGCTCTGTACCTCTTCAGAGCAGCAGAAAAGAATGAGCCCTGTTAGAATCAACTAACCCATAGAACAGCAACTAAATAGGAGAGTGAGGATTAATGAAGAAAAAACAAAGTCAGAAGACAAAAATCAGGAAAGCTCTCAGTAAACTCTGCAGCAGTCCTGAATTTATTTCTCATAGCCCTTTTATACTCAAAGCAAAAGGGGGCAAAAAGACTTCCTTACCATGGTTCAAGGAACAAACAAGCTTAATTACTTCCTTAATTCTCAAAATATCTAATAATCATGGCTTAGACAAAACATCCTGTTATTTAGCCATGAGAAGGAAAACATCTAGTAACCAAACATTTGGCCAAACATCCTGTTATTTGTCCTTGAGGAGCAAGGACAACCTTGAATTCTCTGACATTAAGGCAAGATGAAATGGAGTCACTGTGGGCTCCCACAATATCCAGTTTTTCTAATTTTTTAATGCCTGTGCTTCTGCCATAGGAGACATAACTGCGTCTGCCTTAGATTGACTTTTTCTACCTTCCAGACTTACCTGTACACATATTCTAACATGTGTGCTGTGTCTTAGATTGGCTCGAGGCAAAAAGATCTGCATTGTCTTGATGACTAGGCTCTGGAAAATTTCAAGGGAGTGTTGAAATAGGAGCGGCAGGGCTGCGTCCCCGGCACCTGGCCGCCCGCATGGCTAGCTTATGCCCCGAAATAATTACACGGAAACTGTATTCTTTCAAACACTGCCTGGTCCGGCTAGTTCCAGCTTCTTATTGGCTAGCTCTTACATATTGTTCTAACCCATTTCTAATATTCTGTGTAGCCCACGAGCTGGCTTACCAGGGAAGATCTTAACCTGCGTCTGTCTGGAGCGGGAGAATCATGGTGACTCTCTCACTAAGCTGCTTTCTCCCAGAATTCTCTTCTGTTTTCTCCACCCACCTAAGGGTGGGCCTATTAAGGGGCCTAGGCAGTTTCTTTATTAATAAGAAATCACTCCCACATCATTTCCCCTTTTTCTGTTTAAACAAAAAGAAAGGCTTTAACTTTAACATAGTAAAATTACATATAACAAAAAGTTATCAAGCAAGAATTACAGTTACAATATTTATATCTATTTTATCTCTTATCATAACTAAGGAAAACTATAACTATCTATTCATTCTTCAACTCCATCAAAGACTCCAGAAGGATATAATACTACCTAAGTAAACAAGAAATAAGAAAACTCTAGAAATGACAGAGACATCTCGCTGTCTGGACAGTCACCCAAAGTTCCTCTGTACCGTTGGGGCATCCATCTTCGGCCTACAGGCCCATGGTATCCAGAGACATTTCCATGAAGCAGGAAATTTCAAAGACAGTTCAGTCATTTTCTGCTGTGTCCTGCAGAATGTCTCACAGACTCTTTCATGAATCAGGAACCCCGAAAGACCAACTCACCTTTAGGCAAGTTCAGCAGTCCTCTCTCTGTGGGTTCTTTGTGTCCAGTTTATACATCAGTCCAGGCAAGAATACATCAGTCCAGGCAAGAGCAGTTTCTTGCCCAAATGACTATCCAATTCCATAAGGACCCTCTTCGATGCCCATCTTCCTCTTGAAGTAGCTGGTGCTGCCAGGAGCAGATGTGTCTCCTTGTCATGAAAAGTCCTAAGTTATTAAAATATTTTAAATGCCATATTCTGCAGTCTTTGAAAGATATGAAGAATGCCTATCTAATTGAAATATATCTCTATATATCTAGAAAATCTAATTAATATGACTACAAGCTTAACTATTAGCGATGATTATCCATTAACAACCTATATTTCCTAATTATACATTACATTTTAAAATGAACTACACAATCACAATACCTTAATAGAGATCAAAAATACATATACATATAACAAAATTGACCATAAAATCCATACCAATGCAAATTATTCATATGTATATCATATCCCCCTTTAAATGTAAAAGAACATTTATAAACAATATTTGGGAACATGGGCGTAGTTTTTTCTCTCCAAACTGCTTCCTGCTGAATAGGGGCGTCGTTAATTAGGTTGTTTATGATATAACCTGTGTGCTAGTTTCATCTCAGTTGGCAATTGAGCGAAGCAATTTTTTGAGGGTGTTCACAGCAACCTTTCAGGAGGGCGTGGTCTATCATACCAAATCGGAATAGATGCAATCCACAGGGTCACATCCTCTGTGAAAACAAAAGAAGACCCTCTCCAAAGCATCATATCCTTAGACCCAAATTTTGAAATCAAGATACCTTTAGAACATATGTGCAGGTTCAGATTAGCAGCCCATATAATGAAATGTCTCTCTGTATTTAGCTCCTTCACAGTCAAAAATTTTAAAGAAAACACAATAATACAAAGAATCCAGACTCTCTGTGAATTTTCCATTTTTACGTGGCTTATTTTTCTTTATTTCTCTTAATCTATAACTATCTGTACTTCTGTACTCTGTCTCTTTAAAGACTTTACCCTTTTTCTTTTTAAGACATTAACTTTATTCTTTATATTCTTTTTCTTCTCTTTCCCAAGCCTACGTACATTCATCCAACAGTGTCTGAATCTGTTTTATTGTGAATCTGTAACTTTTTTTACTATCCAGGAGCATTTCTTAAAATGTTAAGCACTTCTTAAAAACTTAAGTTGCACCATGTATAGGTAATACGGTACTGCCTGTGTCCTGCCCAGTCTAAACCTTAACTGTGCAGTTTTAAGGTAATTACGGTAGTTCCTGCCTGAGGTCAGAACAGTTTAGCGTGGAGCAGGCGCTCTGGCCTCAGATCCATTTGGTGCCCCTGAACCATTCACAGTTCCAGGCACACAGCAGTCCACATAGGAGCCGCAATCAGCAGTTTAATTCTGAGACTGAGTGTGCAGCACAGAAACTCTTTTTATCCAGTTACAGCCAAATCTGACACGCAGAGCACTGCGCAGTCTGAAAACGCGTCTCTGTATTGCGGCAGGAATCTGCCATGCTCTTCCGCCTGTCTAAGCCTGATTTGGCCTTCTGCCCAGGTGCAGGCGGGGAGCGCTGAGCCATCAGCACGGTCTCAGAGCACTCTCCTCCGATCCCAAGCGGGAACACAAACATCCAGTCCCATAAAAGCCTTGAAATGCTTTAAAGCCAGAGTTTGCACTGGCGGCACAGTCCCAGGAAGCCGCGCTTTAAAATGACGCAGCTTTTTTTTTGCTGCTGTTGCTGAATCAGGAAATCTCTCTACGGCACGCCACCAACAAAGAGCAAAACTCTGCGTTAAACTCTGTTTTTCCTGTTTTAAATTAAGCTCTCCCAGGTTTTTAAGTGGATTTAGCCATCACGTCTGGGCGCCATCTGTTGAAATAGGAGCGGCAGGGCTGCGTCCCCGGCACCCGGCCGCCCGCATGGCTAGCTTATGCCCCGAAATAATTACACGGAAACTGTATTCTTTCAAACACTGCCTGGTCCGGCTAGTTCCAGCTTCTTATTGGCTAGCTCTTACATATTGTTCTAACCCATTTCTAATATTCTGTGTAGCCCACGAGCTGGCTTACCAGGGAAGATCTTAACCTGCGTCTGTCTGGAGCGGGAGAATCATGGTGACTCTCTCACTAAGCTGCTTTCTCCCAGAATTCTCTTCTGTTTTCTCCACCCACCTAAGGGTGGGCCTATTAAGGGGCCTAGGCAGTTTCTTTATTAATAAGAAATCACTCCCACATCAAGGGAGGGTGCAGAGACTGATTCCATGCAGCTCTGACAATTTACAATGAGAGTCCACAAGTAACTTGATAAACACATGCAAGCAAAAAAATGCCTATCACATGTTCCTATGGCTGCAATACCTCCTAATAAGGGAGTAAAGGATGACCAAGATGGAATGACACTTTTAAATACATCCAGGATGTCTTCAACCATTTTAGCTACATCAAAATACAAATTTGCCTTAGTAATTGCGTTAAACCTAAGGACTCATTAGCATAATGCCAAATTCCTCTCAGATGAGCTCTAACATTTTTCCATCAGGTAACATTTTCATTGTGAACAGAAGAGGTAGCAAATATTAATGGGTTAATACCAGAAATCTAGTATGATCATTAACAATGGACACACAATTGATTAAATTACAATTCTTACAACTTTAATCCAAATCAAGGACAAGAAAATGTTTTTTTTTTTGTGGTAGATAAGGTATGAGTAACTCCATAATTCTCTTCTTTTCTCTTTCATAAATCCAATGCATTGCTACTGCCAGATTCCAAAGATATGTTTGGGGGGTCCTATTAAGCCAAAAGAGTAAAATATTCCACAATATTTTGGTATACCAACTTGGGGCCCAAATATCCATTTAGAGATATAGAAAGCTGACAAAGGAATATGGCTTCTCTAAGAGTTTGTGTCTGAGGTTGCCCACTCTCTCCATATCTATTCAATATAGTTCTTGAGGTCCTAGCTAGAACAATAAGACACCAAAAAGAGATCAAGGGAATACAAATCAGAAAGAAAGAAGTCTAGCTCTCACTATTTGCTAATGGTAAGAGAGTTTACATAAGCAACCCTAAAAATTCTACTAAGGAACTTCTACAACTCATAAACACTTTCAGTAATGTAGCAGGATACAAGATTAACTTAAAAAATTAGTAGCGCTCCTGTACACAGATGATAAAAGGGCTGGGGAAGAAATCAGAGAAACATCACCCTTCATAATATCCACAAATGGCATAAAATATCTTGGAGTAACTGCAACCAAACAGATGGAAGACTTGTATGACAATGACTTTAGATCTTTGAAGACAGAAACGGCAGAAGACACTAGAAAGTGGAAAAATCTCCCATGCTCTTGGGTAGGTAGAATTAACATAGTAAAAATGACAATATTACCAAGAGCAATCTATAGATCCAAAGCAATGCCCATCAAAATCCCAGCAAAATTCTTCACAGACCTCTGCCTTTTCCTCTCCTTTTCATCTCTTTTAGGTAGTTTGGATTTGGAGCAGGAACACCACCTGTTGTCATTCCTGCACCAAGAATGGCTCGGGAAGTCAGAGGAGCTACTAGAACTGGAGTTTCAGTATGTGCCAGAGATTCTGGAGTGGCTGGATGAAGAGGATGAGCTAGAGCCACTGCTTGAACCTTTGCTGGCGCTGGAGCCAGAGCTGGAAGTTGAGCTGGATCGAGAACTGATGCTGCTGCTTCCACTTGAAGCACTGTGTCTCATCCAAGTCTATCCCTGCCACAATCCTTTTCACTTGACTCTTTAGTGCCCCCTTTATCTTTAGAAGCTGTGTTACAGTGACTGTCTAAAACACCTGATGGACTAATAAAGAACTGAATGGCCAATAGCGAGGCAGAAACAAGGATAGGTGATCCTAGCAGGCAGAGTAAAAATAGAAGTAGAGCGGGGCGGTGGTGGCACACACCCTTAGTCCCAGCACTCAGGAGGCAGAAGCAGGTGGATCTCTGTGAATTTGAACCCAACCTGGTCTATAGAGTGAGTTCCAAGATAGGTTCCAAAGCTACAGAGAAACCCTGTCTTGAAAAACTATTTTAAAAATAGAAGAAGAAATCTGGGAGGAGCAAGCAAGAAGGAGCAGCAAGAGAACAAGGTGAGGAGCACATCAGGGGCCAGCCACCCACTGACACAGCCAGCCACAGAGCAAGAAGGAAAGTAAGACATACAGAAGTGGAAAAGATAACATTCCAGAAGCAAAAGTGAACAGAATAATATGTTAAAAACAAGCCAAGTTAATAAAAAAAAAAAGACAAGTTAAGGCCAGGCATTTATAATTAAAAAATGCTTCTGTGCAAGTTATATTTGGGAGCTGGGTGGCAGGTCCCCAAAAAGCTAAAAGACTAAAATATCCCACAATAGAATGGTGTGCAGGCGGCACTGGGCTTAGATGAACTAGTTAACAGGGAATATGCTTGAGCATATGAGAGGATGTTTTTCTCTATACAAAAAATGCTCCATGTTCACAGCAGATTCAGAGCATCCAAAAGTTTGAGGGCTCCTAAAATTAGTTCCCATGAATTCTAAGGGATCGCAGTATATTTGAACTACAATCTAAGCTCTTAAGGCCTTTGAATTACTGTTTACTGTATTGATGTTTTATTTTCCTTTTAAGACAAACTCACTTTAAATCCTGGCCTACCCTTAACACACACGTATCCCAGATTTATAGGTGTCAATCAACATGATGGCTATACCTTAGTAGTAACTGGTAATTTTGCCACATAACTTTTATCCATTTTGTACATCACTGATAAATAAATGCTAGCCATTCTATCCTTTGCCCATGCATTGAAGACTACTTCCCACTTTCTCTTCTATCACGTTCAGTGTTATATATATATATATATATATATATATATATCTTTTTCTTAAAGAATTTTTATTTATTATGTATACAGAAATCTGTCTGAATGTTGCCTACAGGCCAGAAGAGGGAGCCAGATCTCATTATAGATGGTTGTGAGCAATCATGTGAACTCAGGACCTCTGGCAGAGCAGCCTCTCTATAGCCACCCGATTTATATTAAGGTCTTTAATCCATTTGAACTTGAATTTTGTGTGTGGGGATAGATATGGATCTATTTTTATTCTTCTACATGTTGACATTCAGTTATGACAGCATCATTTGTTTAATATGCTTTCTTTTTTCCATGGTTTAATTTTAGCTTCTTTGCTTGAAAATCAGGTGTTCATAGGTGTGTGGATTAATATCCGGGTCTTTGATTTGATTCCATTGGTCAACCTCTCTATTTTTATGCCAATACCAAGCTGTTTTCTTTACTGTAGCTTTATAATAAAGCTTGATGTCAGGGATGGTGATACCTCCAGAAGTTCCTTTAATATACAAGATTGTTTTGCCTATCCTGGGTTTTTTGTTTTTCCATATGAAGTTGAATATTGTTCTTTCAAGTTCTGTGAAGAATTGTGTTGGGATTTTTATGGGGATTGCATTGAATCAATAGATTGCTTTGGATAGGATTGTTATTTTTACTATGTTGATTCTACCCGTCCAAGAGCATGGGAGATCTTTCCATTTTCTCGTATCTTCTCTCACTGTTTGCTGATGATATGATAGGTTACATAAGCGACCCCAAAAATTCTACCAAGGAACTTCTACAACTCATAAACACTTTCAGCAATGTAGCAGGATACAAGATTAACTCAAAAAATCAGTAGCCCTCCAGTACACAGATGATAAAGGGGCTGGGGAAGAAATCAGAAAATCAAAACCTTTCACAATAGCCACAAATAGCATAAAATATCTTGGAGTAACTCGAACCAAACAAGTGGAAGATTTTATGACAAGAACTTTAAATCTTTGAAAAAAAATTGAAGAAGACACCAGAAAGTGGAAATATATCCCATGCTCTTGGGTAGGCAGAATTAACATAGTAAAAATGGCAGTCTTAGCAAAAAAACAATCTACAGATTCAATGCAATGCCCATCAAAATCCCAGCAAGATTCTTCAAAGACCTCCAAAGAATAGTAGTCAACTTCGTTTGGAAAAACAAAAAACCCAGCCAAAACAATCCTGTGCAATAAAAGAACTTCTAGAGGCATCACAATCCCTGACTTCAAACTCTACTACAGAGCTACAGTACTGAAAGCAGCCTGGTACTGGCATAGGAACAGACAGGAGGACAAATGCAACCAAATAGAAGACCCAAATATCAATCCACATATCTTCAAATCCCTGATATTTAACAAAGAATCAAAAAAATATCTAATGGAAAAAATAAAGCATATTTAACAAGTGATGCTGGCATAACTGGATATCAACATGTAGAAGAATGAAAATAGACCCATATCTATCACTATGCATAAAACCCAAGTCCAGATGGATCAAAGACTTCAACATAAAGCCAGCCACACTGAACCTTATAGAAGAGAAAGTGGGAAGAGCACTTGAATTCATTGGCACAGGGAATTACTCCTAAATATAACCCCAGCAGCACAGACAGTGAGAGAAACAATTAATAAATTGGACCTCCTGAAACTGAAAAGCTTCTGTAAAGCAAAGGACATGGTCAACAAGACAAAATGACAGCATACAGAATGGCAAAAGATTATCACTAACCCCACATCAGACAGAGGTCTGATCTCTAAAATATACAAAGAACTGAAGAAATTGGACACCAAAAGATTACATAATCCAATTTAAAAAAATGGAGTAAAGACCTAAACAGAAAACTCTCAACAGAGGAATCAAAAATGGCTGAAAGACACTTAAGAAAATGTTCAACATCCTCAGTCATCAGAGAAATGCAAATCAAAACAACCTTGAGATTCCATTTTGCACATGTAAGAATGGCCAAGATCAAAAACACTGATAACAGCTTTTGCAGGACTGGTTGTGGGTAACAGGAGAAACACTTCTGCATTGCTGGTGGGAATGCTAGCTGGTACAACCCCTTTGGATGTAAGTGTGGCAATTTCTCAGAAAATTAGGAAATAGCATTCCTCAAGACCTAATAATACCACTTTTGGGTATATATCCAATGGACGCTAAGCGAGCCGGGCAATGAAAGGCAGACCGTCATTCCCCTTTTACAACAGAGTGGCGCCAAATGTGGTAACTAAATCCACTTAAAAAACCTGAGAGGGCTTAAAAATAATGGAAAGAGAATTTAACACAGCTTTTTGCTGTTTGCTAGAACGTGCCATAGAGAGATTTCCTGTTTCACCAATAGCAGCAGAAAAAAGTTGCGCCATTTTAAAACGCAGCTTCCTGGGCTGTGTAGCCAGTACAAACTCTGGCTTTAAAGCATTTCAATGGTTTTTATGAGACTGGATGTTTGTGTGCCCACTTGTGTTCGGGAAGAACGTACTCTGAGACTACGCCAATGGCTCGGTGCTCCCCGCCTGGGCAGACTGTGTGATCAGGCTTAGGCAGATGGGAGAGCATGGCGAATTTCTGCTGCCATCCAGAGAGATGTTTCCAGGCTACGCAGTGCTCTGTGTGGCAGATTTAGCTATAACTTGGATGAAAAGAATTTCTGTACTGCATGCTCAGTCTCAGAGTTAAACTGCTGAATTTGGCTCCTACCTGGCAGCCCCAGAGCTAGCAGAAATGGTACATTCACCATTTTGAAACTGGCAAGAAGTGGAGCCAAAATCAGTGCTGCCTGCCGCTCTGCAGCTCAGAGGCACAACTGATTCAGAGGCACAAGCGGCTCCACCATGTTGGACTGGGTGGGGCAAAACTGCAGTACCTATTTTTGACTTGGGAATGTCACAGCTTAGATTCTTAAGTGCTTAGCGATTTAAAAGCAAAATGTTCCTGGACAGTAAAAAATTACAGACAACGCAATAGGACAGATTCAGACATAAAAGACCGCTAAATGGATCATAGTATTAGACATCTGTAGGCTTGGGAGAGAGAAAAAAAAGAATATAGAGAATAAAGTTAATGCATTAAAAAAGGGTAAAACTCTTTAAAGAGACAGAGTACAGATAGTTATAGATTAAAAGAAATAAAGAAAAATAAGCCACGTAAAAATGGAAAATTCACAGAGAGTTCGGATTCTGTATATTATCTTTTCTTTGAATTTTTGGACTGTGAAGGAGCTAAACACAAAGAGACATTTCATTGTGTAGGCTGCTAAGCTCATCCAACATGTATGTTCTAAAGGTATCATGACTTCCAAATTTAGGTCTAAGGATATGATGGTTTGGAGAGGGTCTTCTTTTTTTTTCACAGAGGAGGAAACTCTGTGGATTGCTTCTATCTCAATATGGTATGATAGACCATGCCCTACTGAAAGGTTGCCGTGAACACCCTCAAAAAATTACTTTGCTCAACTGCTGACTGAGAGGAACCTAGCACACAGGTTATACCATGAAAGACCTAAATAACAGTGCCCCCATTCAGCACGAAGCAGTTTGGAGAGAAATAACTGTGCCTATATTCCCAAACATTGTTTATAAATGTTCTTTTACATTTAAATGGGGATATGATATAGATATGAATGATTTACATTGATATAAATTTTATTTTGTTGACATAAATTTAAGGTCAATTTTGTTATATGTATATGTATATGTATTTTTGCTCTTGATTAAGGTATTGTGATTGTGTAGTTCATTTAAAAATGTAATGTATAATTAGGAAATATAGGTTGTTAATGGATAATCATCGATAATAGTCAAGCTTGAAGTCATGTTAGTTGGATTTTCTGGATATATAGAGATATATTTCCGTTAGATAGGAATTCTTCATATCTTTCAAAGACTACAGAATATGGCATTTAAGATGTTTTAAGAAGATAGGGCTTTTCATGACAATGGGACACATCTCCTGGCAGCACGAATCTACTTTAAGAGGAAGATGGGCATTGAAGTGGCTCCTTATGGATTTGGTTAGCCATTTAGGCAAGAAACTGTTCTTGCCTGGACTGTTGCATAAACTGGACATGAAGAACCCACAGAGAGAAGACTGCTGAATTTGCCTAAAGGTGAGATGATACTTTGGGGTCCCTATTTCATGAAAGAGTCAGTGAGACACTCTGCAGGATACAGAAGAAAGTGACTGAACTGTCTTTGTAATTTCCTGCTTCATGGAAATGTCTGCTGGATACTATGGGCCTGTAGGCTGAAGATGGATGCCTGCAACAGTACAGAAGAACTTTGGGTGACTGTACAGGCAGTGAAATGTCTCTGTCATTTCTAGAGTTTTAAAAATTGTTTACTTCCTGTTTACTTAGGTAATATTATATCCTTCTGGAGTCTTTGATGGAGTTGAAGAATAGATAGATATAGTTTTCCTTAGTTATGATAAAAGATAAAATAGATATAAATACTGAACTGTAATTCTTGCTTGATAACTGTTTTGTTATATGTAATTTTACTATGTTAAAGTGAAAGCCTTTCTTTTTGTTTAAACAGAAAAAGGGGAAATGATGTAGGAGAGTCTTCTTTCTATGTGTTGCTTTCATTGTCTAAATAAAGAGACTGCCTTGGCTTTTTGATAGGACAGCAGCTTAGTTAGGTGGAGTAGACCGAACAGAATGCTGGAAGAAAGAAGCAGAGTCAGGCAGATGCCATGAATCTTCAGCCCAAGACAGACATAGGTTAGGATTTTCCCAGTAAGCCAGAGCCTTGTGGTGCTACACAGATTTAATGGAAATGGGTTAATCAAGATGTGAGAGTTAGCCAATAAGAGGCTAGAGCTAATGGGCCAGGCAGTATTTAAATGAATACAGTCTTTGTGTAATTATTTTGGGTAAAGCTAGTCGGCCACCGCTCCCATTTACAGCAGATGCTCGATCTGCCACAAGGACATGTGCTCAACTATGTTTATAGCAGATTTGTTTGTCATAGAACCTGGAAACAAGCTAAATGCCCCTCGATCAAAGAATGGATAAGGAAAACGTGGTAGATTTACACAATGGAGTATTACACAACAGAAAAAATAATGACACCTTGAATTTTGCAGGAAAATGGATGGAACTAGAAAACATTATTTTGAGTGAAGTAACCCAGACACAGAAAGACAATTATCACACATACAAGAATATTGGGTATAGGTGAGCTTGATACAGAACCATAGTATTGGCCTATTATGCCCTCTCTTGAAGAGTTAAAGACCATAGAGAGATATTTATTAAAATTCAGGTGGCTGTTTTCTTCCTCCCTTCCTTCATTTTTTTCTTTTTTTTCTTTCTTTCTTTCATGACTTGTTTCTTTGCATGTGTATGGCTATTTTTACTGCATGTGTATTTGCACACCACAAGTTTGTCTGGTGACCACAGAAGCCTGAGGGGGACTTAGAGCCCTTGGAAATAGAGTTACAGATTGATTATGAGCTGTCATGCATATGCTGCAAAAAGAATCTGGGTCCTCTACAAAAGCAATCATTCCTCTTAACCACTGAGCCATCTCTCCAGCCCTCCCAGGTTAATGTTTTCAAAAGCAGATCTGATTGTAGAAGGTACTGAACAAGATCTTGCTGGAACTCTGACTAGAAGGGGCAAGTGTGTTTGGCAGAACAGGTTTGTGGACATGGGATAGTAACATTCTCCATATGAGACCACTGTTACTACTACCCAGGATCTCAGCCAATCCCCAAAAGAATTGTGCCTCTAAAGAGCACAATGAGTTATGATGAGGGACAGATCCTAAAGTTGTTTGAAATCAGTGACCCCCTGAAGAAAGAAATTCCTAGATTAGATGTAGGATCTTTTGCAAGGTAGAAAGTAAAGCCCTTTCCTTTGCTTTTCTAGAGTAGTAATAGCAGCATGCCAGAAAATACAGGATTTCCTGTCCAGTAGGTGGGCTGTGGAGTCCTGAAATATGGCAGAAATTTTCCAGAGGTGGGTAGTTTAGTTCTAGAATCATATCTACCTCTCCACTTGTTTTCACTTCAAAGAACAGACATCAACTCAAGCTACTGATGGGCAAATTTAACATCTGTGAAAAACAGCTGCTTCTGCTCCACATACACCTGAGTACATATGTGGTTGTGCCCAGACAACTTGTCTGTCAACCATGGCCTGCACACACTGTGTTTTCTGTGACTCTTTTTCAGTGGTGGAACACATCGTCAAAGAATGTGGTCTTGGTGATACAGTAGTGTCAGATATGAATGAAGCCCTGACATGAGACAGGAATACACCTGTTGTTATTTGCTTATGGGAGAGAATTTGCTAGACTTAATCCCTGAGGACATGGAGTCATCGGAAGGACCTATGACCTCTGTTCCTCCTGACTGCCCAGTGACAACTCTTAAGCCCATCTGAAGAGTTGGTTAAGAGCCTGAGCACCAGAGCATCTGAGTTCTACATTCAGAGTCTCAGAAGGAGATGGCTAGGTCACTAGTGGGTGCCCAGGGACAGTGTGGAATCACCTGGAACTGGAGTTTAGGTGATGTTCTTCACATAGGTGTTGAGAATTGAACTCAGGTACTCTGGAAGTTCAAAATGTGCTAATAAATATTGGGACATCTCCCCAACCCTCCTTTATCATTTCTTTCCTTGTTCTCTTTGTGGTCCCAGGCAACTCCTGCATTCACCTTCTAGATGCCTGTCTGTCTGCCTTCTGGTCCACTGCAACAGGAGAGCTGGAAAGACAAATTGTGTCCATTGTTTTTAGACTTTTCAGTAATTAGAAAAGGCTCAGATACCTGGAGGATGGATGGATGGATGGATGGATGGATGGATGGATGGATGGATAAATGGATGGATGGATGATTATACAAGGGTACTGTTTTGAAGAAATTTCATGTTAGTAGACGATAAAAAAGGCTAATGCCGCAGTTTGACTTTTAATTTAGAGTTACTTATGCATTTTAGATATGTGTATGAAACAGAGAGAGGACATATATTTGCTCAAACATGCATCAATGTAAGGGTGAGAAAATGCTGATGCACATATATGGAAGTTAGATGATATAAGGAAATTGGTTCTCTCCTTCCACCAAGATATATAGATTGAAATCAGCATGACAGCCTTGGCAGCAATTGCCTTTTACCTTCTGAGCCATGTTGGTGGCCTACCTGTTGGCCTACAGTTTTGAATTCATTCCATCTTGACTGAAGGTCAGAGAGTTCAAGCCTATTCATGCTCCTCAAGGACAAATAACAGAATGTTTGGCCAAAGTGTGGCTACTGGATGTCTTTGCTATAAAAAGACCAGAAAACAGTATGTTTAACTTAGGGCATGGTTACTAGATGTTTTGAGATGTAAGGAGGTGATTATACCTGGTTGTTCCTTATATCATGGGAGGGAAGACTTTTGCCCTCCCATTTGCTTGAGGTATATGAAGACTATGAATAATAAACTTGAGACTGTTAACAGTATTCACTGGAAGTCCTCCCCACTCTATCCTCTGTCTCTTGTCTATTTCTTTCCTCAGTCCTCACTCCCCTTTTTAGAAATGTGAAAACAAGTCAACAAAACAAGCCAAAATGATGCTCATATGTGGAGCCTAAAAATGAAGTGAAGGACACCACACATTGAAAGTGAGTGTTTGGATAATAGTGAAGTGGAACTACAGTAAGTAGCTCAGGAGCAAAGTTGTGAATATGGGACAGGGTAAAAGTAGTCAGCTGTTCATATATTTGCTTAAAGATATTTTAAAAGCCAGAGGATCTCAAGTAGAACAGAAACAAGTAGAGAAATTCTTAGGGTCTGTACAGCAAGTGTACCCTTGATTTATCTGGGACAGTTTAGATTTGCACGCAAAGAGAGAAAGTTTTCTCAAAGAGAAACCTCCCACTGCCTCCTTCACACTGATGGTGCAGCTGCCATTTCTGGGCCGTGCCAGGACTCTGAAAAGCAAAGGTGGCATGGCCCCTCATTTGCTCCCAGTTGGCAGCACCTGAGGGCACCTTGGTCTCAGAGCCACTGAGTTTCAACAGGAGTGGGGGCTGCCACCCTGCCATGTTCAGCCCAGTCATGTACCTACATGGAAAAACAGAAAATGTTCTCCTCCAAAAATGACTTTTAGCCAGAAGAGACCAGGGAATAATTGTTATAAATAAAAGTGAAGATCCTGCTTGGGTAGATCAGTGGCCTCTAACAGAAAAGAAAATAAAAGCTTCCCAGAAGTTACTGCAGGAACAGCTGGATAGTGGCCATATTGTACCTTCTAATTTCCTCTGGAATTCTACATTTTCCTAATTAAAAGTAAATCTGGGAAGTGGTGATTAATACAAGATGAAGAAAATTAATGATACTCTGCAGCTAATGGGAGCTTTGAGACCTAGACTGTCTGCTCCTACAGCCATACCAAATGATACCTATAAAATTATTTTAGATTTAAAGGATCATTTTATACAATTCTTTTGACTCCTAAAGATTGTCAATAATTTGCATTTACCATTTTTTTATTTAATTTCAAAGAATAATCATAGAAGCAGGCTATTAGAAGCAGTCTTCTGGTTCTTCTGGGTTAGATGTTAAGATCTTCCTTTGGTCAAATCACTAGGTTTTAATGATACTATGAAAAGATGTCATTGAGAGGTATTGTCTCAGGGACTGGTCAACACTACTGCATTATGCCAGAAATATGTGGTTCAAGCTATACAAAATATTAGAGATTAATTTTTTTGCAAGTACATATTATTCATTATATGGATGATATTTTGCTTGCCCATAGAAATGAAAAAGTTTTGCTTGCAACATATGGACAGATCAGCAGAGCCTTGTCCAGGCATGATTAGCAATTGCCCCCAGAGAAAGTGCAAAGACTGCCACCTTTCCAATATTTGAGATATAAGTTGTATCCTAAAGAAATTAAGCTGCTGAGTAGTACTCTAATGTGTATATATTCTACACTTTCTTCATCCATTCTTCCATTGAGAGGCATCTAGGTTGTTTCCAGGTCCTGGCTATTACAATGCTGCTATGAACATAGATGACCAAATGCTTTTGTAGTATGATTTGGCATATCTTAGGTATGTTCCCAAGAGTGGTATTGCTGGATCCTGAGGTAGATTGATTCCCAATTTCCTGAGAAACCACCACACTAATTTCCACTAGAGGGGATCCCAGATGTCCATGGGGATTTCCCCAGCTAGGTCCATAGGCAGCAGAGCAAAAGGTGCCTGAACTTGCCTTGCCCCACTATTACACTGATGATTATTTCAAATATCACCATAGAATCTTCATCCAGCAGCAGATGGAGATAGAGACAGAGACCCTCATTAGAGCAATGGACTGAGCTTCCCAAGGTCCAGTTGAAGAGCAGAAGGAGGGAGAACATGAGCAAGGAGTTGGTCTACCCACTGAGACAGTGTGCCGGTTCTAATGGGAGCTCACCAGATCCAGCTCGACCAGGTCTGAATGAGCATGCGATTAAACCGGACTCTCTGATTGTGCCTGAAAATGAATACTAACTGAGAAGTCTTTGATAAAGGCACCGGGACTTGTTTCTACTGCATGTACTGGCTTTTTGGGAACCTAGTCTATTTGGATGCAAAGCTTCCTAGGCCTGGATGTAGGGGGAAGGCCTTGAACTTCCCACAGAGCAGGGTTCCCTGCCCTCTCTTAAAGAGGGTGAGTGAGTGAGCAGGAAGAGAATGGGAAGAGGAGAGGGAAAAAAAGGAAATTAGGAAAGATAACTTAAAAACGTTGAGTGGTTTTCAGAAATTGTTGGGGTAATATTCAATGACTGCAGCCCTATTTGAAGTTGTCTAGGGGACAGCTTGAACGCCTCAGTGAGATTTCCAAAGGGAACAGTGATCCTACTTCCCCTAGGCATCTTGCAGACACTGCTAGACAAGTGCTGCTCAGGAGCTTACCATTCAACATTGGTAAATATTATTCCAAAATAATGGTTCTTGGGCAATTGATTTTGCTCAGTTTTTAGACCAAAATGATAATCATTTTCTAGCTGATCAATTGGCAATTTACCAAAACATATTCCTTTATATTTCCTAAAGTGTTGATATTCTCACTTCTTCCACTCTTCACCTACACTTGGGAGCTCAGTCCAGTGCTCCGATGTGGGTCTCTGCCTCTGTTTCCATCTGTTGTTGGACGAAGGGTCTATGGTGATATTTAAGATAATCATCAATCTGACTACAGGGCAGGGCCAGTTCAGGTACCCTCTTCTCTGTTGCTTATGGTCTTAGCTGGGGTCATCCTTGTGGATTCCTGGGAATTTTTCTAGGGCCAGGTTTCTTGCTAACCCCATAATGCCTCCCTCAATCAAGATATCACTTTCCTTTCTCTCATATCTGTCCTTCCTCCATCTCAGCTATCGCATTCCCTCAAGTTCTCCTCAACCCTCCTCTTTTCCCCCTTCTTCTACCCTCTGCCCACCTGCTCCCAAATTTTGTCAGGTGATCTTGTCTGTTTCCAATTCCCAGGTGGGTCTATATATGTTTTTTCTTTGGGTTCACCTTATTACTTAACTTCACTAGGATCATGAACTATAGGCTAAATGCCCTTTGTTTATGGCTAGTATCCACTTATGAGTAAGTACATACCATATCCATTCTGGGGGTGCTGGGTTACCTCACTCAGGACAGTGTTTTCTAATTCCATCCATTTGTATGCAAAATTCAATATATCATTGTTTTTACCACTGAGTAGTACTCTAATGTGTAAAATGTACCATGCTTTCTTTATCCGTTCTTTAGTTGAGTGGCATCTAGGTTGTTTCCAGGTTCTGGCTATTACAAATAATGCTGCTATGAACATAGTTGAACAAATGCTTTTGTAGAATAGTTGAGCATCTTTTGAGTATATTCCCAAGACAGGTATTGCTGGATCATGAGGTAGGTTGATTTCCAAATTTTCTAAGAAACAGCCATACTAAAGATTTCCAAAGTTGTTGCACAAGTTTACATTCCTACCAGCAATGAATGCATGTTCCCCTTACTCAATATCCTCTCCAGCATACACTATCATTGGTGTTTTTTACCTTAGCCATTCTGATAGGCATAAGATGGTATTTCAGAGTTGTTTTGATTTGCATTTCCCTGATAGCTAAGGAAGTTGAACATGTCCTTAAGTATCTCTTGGCCATTTGAACTTCTGTTGAGAATTCTCTGTTTAGTACCATTTTTAATTGGGTTATTTAGAATTTTAGTGTCTAATTTTCTTTTCTGGGTTTTTTTTTTTTTTTTGGATTTTCGAGACAGGGTTTCTCCGTAGCTTTTGGTTCTTGTCTTGGAGCTAGCTCTTGTAGACCAGGCTGGCCTCAAACTCACAGAGATCCACCTGCCTATTCCTCCCAAGTGCTGGGATTAAAGGCATGTGCCACCACCACCCGGCTTTAATGTCTACTTTTTTGAGTTCTTTGGATATCAGTTCTTTGTCTGACATGGGGTTGGTTAAGATCTTTTCCCATTTAGTAGGCTGCCTTTTTGTCTTATTGACTGTGTCTTTTGCTTTACAGAAGCTTCTCAGTTTCAGGAAGTCCCATTTATTTATTGTTGCTCTTACTGTCTGTGCTACTAGGGTTATATTTAGGAAGTGGTCTGCTGTGGCCATGCACACTGAATCTATTTTATCATATTCAGTGTGGTTGGATTTATATAGAGGTCTTTGATCCATTTGGACTTGAGTTTTTTGCATGGCAATAGATTTGGATCTATTTTCATTCTTCTATAGGTTGACATCCAGTTATGCCAGCACCATTTGTTGAAGATGCTTTCTTTTTTCCATTGTATAATTTTTGCTCCTTTGTCAAAAATCAGGTGTTCATGGTGTATGGATTGATATCCAGGTCTTCAATTCAATTACATTGGCCAATGTCTCTGTTTTTATGTCAATACCAAGCTGTTTTGATTACTGTATCTCTGTAATAGAGCTTAATGTCAGGGATGGTAATACCTCTGGAAGTTCCTTTATTGTATAGAATTTTTTAGTCTATCCTGGGTTTTTTGTTTTTCCATATGAAGTAGATTATTGTTCTTTCAAGGACAGTGAAGAATTGTTTGGGGATTTTGATGGGGATTGCACTGAATCTATGGATTGCTTTTGGTAGGATTGCCATTTTTTACTATGTTGATCCTGCCTATCCAAGAGACCATGAGATATTTTCATTTTCTGGTGTCTTCTTCAATTTCTATCTTCAAAAGCTTAAAGTTCTTGTCAATTAGGTCTTTCGCTTCCTTGGTTAGTCTTACCCAAAATATTTTATGTTATTTGAGGCAATTGTGGAAGGTGATGTTTCTCTGGTTTCTCACTCAGTTTCTTTAACTTTTGTGTATAAGTGGGCTACTTATTTTTTTCAGTTGATCTTGTATACTGCCATATCACTGAAGGTATTTATCAGCTGTAGGAGTTCTCTAGTAGAGATTTTGGGGTCACTTATGTACACTATCATATCATCTGCAAATAATGAAATTTTGACTTCTTCATTTTCAATTTGAATCCCCTTGATCTCCTTATGTTGTCTTATTGTTATTGCTAGAACTTCAATCACTATTTTGTGTAGAAGGAACAGTAGGCTGCGTTCCTGCCACTCAGCTCCCAGCAACCTGGCTAGGTTATGCCCTGAAATAACAACACACAAATTGTATTCTTTTAAACACTGCTTGGCCCATTAGTTCTAGCTTCTTCTTTGCTAATTCTCACATCTTGATTAACCCATTTCTAATAATCTGTGTAGCACCACGAGGTGGTGGCTTACCGGGAAAGATTCAGCATGTCTGACCTGGTGCCTGGCTCCATGGTGTCTCACCAACTATGCTTTCTTTCTCCCAACATTCTGTTCTGTCTACCCCACCTATCTAAATCCTGCCCTATCAAAAAGCAGTTTCTTTATTAACCAATGAGAGTAACACATAGACAGATGACCCTCCTCCATCAATGTTGAAGAGATATGGAGAGAGTGTACAGCCTTGTCTTGTTCCTGATTTTATTGGAATGGCGTTGAGTTTCTCTCCATTTAATTTGATGTTACCTGTTGGCTTGCTATTTATTGCTTTTATTATATTTAGATATGATCCTTCTATCCCTAATCTCTCCAAGACCTTTTTCATGAAAGTGTGTTTGAATTTTGTCAAATGCTTTCTCAGCATCTAATAAAATGATCATATGTTTTTTTTTCTTTCAGTTTATTTATATAATGGATTACATTGATAGATTTTCAAATGTGGAACCAGCCCTGCATCTCTGGGATGAAGCCTACTTCATCTTAATGGATGATTTTTTTGATGTGTTCTTGGAATCAGTTTGCCAGTATTTTATTGAGAATTTTTGCATTCATGTTCATGAGTGAAATTGATCTGTAATTTTCTTTCTTGGTTGAGTCTTTTGCAGTTTTGGTATCAGAACAACTGTAGCATCATAAAAAGAGTTTGGCAATGACCCTTCTGTTTCCTTTATGTGGAAAACTATGAGGAGTATAGGTATTAGTTCTTCTTGAAAGTTGTGGTAGAATTCTGCACTAAAACCATTTAGCCCTGGGCTTTTTTTGGTTGGAAGGTTTTTGATGACAGCTCTTATTTCCTTGTAGCTTATAGGTCTATTGAAGTTGCTCAGTTAGTCTTGATTTAATTTTGGTATATGTTATCTATCTAAAAAATTTCTTTTACATTTTTGAATTTTGTGGAGTACAGGTCTTTGTAGTAAGACCTAATGATTCTTTGAATTTCCTCAGTGTCTGTTGTTATGTCCCCTTTTTTCATTCCTGATAGATAAAGAAGATGTGGTTCTTTTACACAATGGAGTACTACACAGCAGAAAAAGATAATGACATCCTGAAATTTGCAGGCAAATAGATGGATCTAGATAATATCATATTGAGTGAGGTAACTCAGACCCAGAGAGACAAATATAATATGTGCTCACTCATAAGTGGCTTCTAGACATAAAGCAAAGAAAGACCAGCCTTCAATTCACAATCCCAGAGAACTTAGACAACAAAGAGGACCCTAAGAGAGACGAACATTGACAATGAGCAGCCTCTGTCAACAATACATGGATCTGATCTTCATGGGAAATAGAAAAAGACAAGATCTCATGATTAAATTAGGTGCATGGGGATCATGGTAGAGGGTGGTAGAAGGGGAGTGGAGAAGAAGGAGGGGGAGAAGAAAAAATATATAGCTCAATAAGAATTTACAATAGAAATTTAAATTTTAATAAAATATATTTTATGTGTATGGTATTCTTGGTTCCATGTATTTTGTGACCACATATATGCCCGGTGCTCACAGATGCCATAAGAGGATATTGGATCCCCTGGAACTGGAGTTATGGATAGTTATGAGCTGCCATGTGTGTGCTGGGAGCTCCTCTATGATAGCAGTCATTGCTTTTAACCAGTCATCCCAGGTGGATACTTTCAGAGGCAGATCTAACTGGTAGAAGGTAGAGAGCAAAAGCTGCTGGAATTCAAGCTAAAAGGGACACTTGGGTTTGGCAGATCTTGGCCATCGATTTTGGGTGCCCACTTAATCCATATGAGACCATTGTTACTAATACTCAAAACCTGAAGCCAATCACTGCAAGGGTTATTTCTATAAAGAAAACACAAGAGTAAGATGAACAGCAGATGAAAAAATTGTTTTAAATCTCTAACTTCTTCAGCGGGAAGTTCCTTTGCTCATACAGTATCTACGGGAAAGGACAGATAAAGACCTGTATTTTACCTTACAGTAGTAATAATCACAACAAACAAGAAAACACATGATTTCCTGTCTGCTATAAGGGCTTGGGGACCTGAAATTCTGCAGAAATCCTCCAGAGGCAGGTGGCTTTTATTTAGGTCAACTCTAACTGCCCATTTCTTTCATTTCCTGGACATAACATCCCCTCAAGCTACATCTGACAAAGAAGAATGCCTCCGAAAAACAGTCCCTCTCCCTCTACAGAGATCTGAGAAGGCCTCCAGGGTGGAGACACTGGATATGTAGCTGAAGACAGAAAGATTGTTCTTCACATCTGCCAGCCATGATCTGTGTGAGCCTAATTTTTCCAATGTATATTCTGTCCCAATATCCCAGCGATATAACATTTGTTAAATGTGTGTTGCCATAGCAATAGGTGACCTACATATGAGCAGGGCCCTGACACTGGGACAGGACAGCTGTCCATATCAGCAATGTCTGTTCCTACTCGCCTATAGGAGAGAGTTCACTAGACTTAATCCCTGACAATGCAGTCATCAGGAGCACCTGTGTCTTCTATTCTGCCTTTGCAGACCATGACATTCCTGTGAAGTCTCAGAAGCCCATCAGCACAGCTGGCTAAGGGCCTCATCACCTGTACAACTGTGCTCTCCATGCTGAGACTCAGAAGGACATGTCCACATGACCTAGCCTAACTATGACTCTCATGGCAGTGCTTTGACTGGATCCATGAGCTAGGAGAGTCAGAGAGCTGATAAATCATTCTACTCTGTTAGCTCAAACAGGTCAAATTCCAAGCCTGCCCACATTTCACCAGCTCATCTGAAGGCAGGACTTCCTGGTGATCAGTCTCCCCTCTAGTAAAATTCTATAGTTCCCTCAACGAGACCGTCTCTGAATCACAAGATTTTCTTATGGCTGCACATATGGTGAGATCCACACAATCTGGGTTTGTTCTGATCTTTGGTGTTTATGTGCAAGACACCATTCTGTCCCTTCCACTCCCAGTGCTTCTGGCATCCATCTCAACTTCCCTTTATGTTTCTCTTCCAAGTAACACATTGAGCAACAAGGCTGATAAGCATCCCCATGCCCTTAGAAAACAACAGCTCATCCCAGGGACGACACCTGCTATGGCCTGCCTTGGGTATGTCATCATCAAAGAAGGAGCCTCCATCCTGCCTATGCATCCTCGTGACACAGAGACCCAGCTGAGCACCCAGTCTGCCCTGTGTTCCCAATGCTCTGGGAAGGTGGCATTTATTTAATCCCAGCAGAAAGGTGACAGAGATGACTGTGAAGGCTGGAAAGAGATCAGAAGGATGACCAATAGGAATGAAGATCAGTCCTGTATCACTAGTGTCACCAGTCAAAGTTCTGATCCAGAAGAGAAGGCAAGAAACAGAAGTTGTGTGAGGAGTTTCATGTTCTCGGTGTTGGAGTTGAGGCGACCTGTGTGTCCTTGAAAGAACTATAGGCTCCCTCTTTCCATGGAGGGTTTTAAGGCAACATCTTGTGTTGGCCAAGCTGTGTGTTGGGTGAGCCCATGTCCTCCCTGATCTTCCTAGGTTACCTTTGCCCTTTGATTAGGTAATTCCCTTTTGGTAATCTTACTTTTGCATATGAGAGATACCAAGAAGGAGGTGACTCTCTCATTCCCCAGGCAGAGAAGTTATCTCAGACAAAAGAAATAGAGTAGGGTCTAGGGAGGGAGTTCTGCCTTAGTAGGGACAGAGATAGAAACCTGTCTTCTAGGCAAGGCCATCTTTCAGAGAAACAAGTTTCTGACTGTTGAGTGAGTGTCCTGATATTGTCCCCTGGAGATCGTTGGAAGAACTGCAATCTCATGTCTAGGGTTACAGCAGGCATGGAAAACAAGTTAAGTGTGAACTGCCCTGAAACCCTCAGCAGAGGTGGGGTGCAGGACCCATAGTCCTGTTCACTGTGTTCTTTGGGACTCCTGATTCCGTTGAGTGTTTGGTGGGTCTATGTAGTGTTCCAGCTTTGTCCTGGAAAGCCCTGGAATAAAGTTGGAAGAAGATGGGGGTCCTTGGTAGGAGCCTTACGCCCCCAAAATTTTCAAAGGAAAGTACTAGGAAATTTTTCTTCAGGTTCAAAGGAGAGGACACTAATGTAGGGCTGCACCTACACTTGCTGCCCAATCTCTGGTGTCTAAGTCATTTATTCTCTTTGCCCACAGAGTGCTGAGGGGTTCTGCTCTTGAGTACAGAGAACATTGATTCAGATGAAGGTGTTGTCTGCTCTTCCCTGTACACTGTTCTATCCTGAGCAAAAGCAGTTCAGGAGAGCAATGGTTGCATTTCCCTTCTAAGTTTGGGTCCCAGTGAAGGAATGAAGGAAGTCAAGGCAGAAAATGTACTGCTTGAAGACTAATTCCCTATGTCATCCTCTCACTGTCTGCCTTATACTTAGCTGACTTTCTTATACAACCTAGAACCATCTGCTTAGGGATGGTGTTGCCCACATCATTGTGAGCCTTCCTGTATCAATTAAGACAATCTGTCAGAGAACACGTTCACAGCCCAAAACCATAAAAACAGTGACTCAGTTAAGACTCTTATTTCCCCCAGGTGACTTCAGATATGTCAAGGTGACAGTTAACTCTGACTAGGACAGTTTCAAACTGCTAAATCCTCCTCCTCCACAGGGGTATGTCAAAGGAATTGCCCCATTCTCCAAGTGAGTGTCCCTCTTTGTTTGCTGTGCTCATCACATGTCCTGGTGTCCACTAAGAGCCAGGGCACAGCTCAAGGATGTCTACCCTGGGTCTCGCTTGTCCCACCTCCCAGATACTGATTCCCAGACACCTGATGTCCATCGCAGACACTGTGAGGAGTTAAGGAAGCACCTAAGTGTCATCCTGACTCAGGACAGGCCTCCCAGGCACAGTCATCACCTGCCTTTCTGGAATCAGAGCAGAAGCCAATCACCAGGTGAGACAAGATAGGGGCTGGGAGCATTTTGGGTGAAGGAACATGAGCATTGTTCAGAGTACTGGGTGTTCCTTCTGGGTCATTGAGATCATGATAGCAAATGGAGGGGATAGGAAGGCAGGAGTTAGTGACAGAAAGAAAAATCTACTTGACCTTAAGTACAACCCCTGCTCTCGGGAAGTTCTTCCCACCTAGGAAAAAGCCCTCCTCACATTTCAAGACAAATCCAGAGTCACCCAGGACAAAGCACTGAGGCAAGAAGAGGAGGGAGGATCACAGCTGGAATTTCATGAGAAGGTTGGAATATTTTTGTGCCCATGACATCAGCTTGAAATTAACCTCTGTATTATTCATAATGGCAAGGCTTCACCCAAGCTTAGTGTTGACATTTCAGGGATCGATTTCCCAAGATCTGTAATTTTCTTCACTGTGGTCTTATTGAGGCAACAGCAGAGTTCTGGACATGAGAGTTATAGGATGCACCATTATTAGTAGTGATGTTAGGGATAAAAACCTCTTGGATGGAAGATTGTGGCTTCCCATTGATGAGCAAATTCATGGCAGGAGAGGCTGAGGTCCTTAAATGGGAATGAGTATCTGAGGGGGATATGTTCAGGTCATCTGGACCATCTGGAGCAAACACAACAAAGGCACATGCGATGTCAGCAGAGGGAAGGGCAATCCTGGTCTGCAGACTATCTCTCTGAGCTGTGCTATAACCTCAGCTGAGCAGGTCCTACTCAGAGCTGGGGTGCAGATTAGTAGAAGAGTATTCATGCAGCAGGCACAAGTCCTGATCCATGTAGAGCACAGCACACAAACATCCCCACTGTACACTCGTGTGTGCACTGAGCCTGAATCTGAGCTGTCCCCTGTGTTCATCACACTGAGCCTCTCTAGGAAAGAGATGTTCCTCCAGCCCATTCCAGCTCAGTGCATGTGCTTTGGCTGGACCAAGAGCCCCTGTCCAGGCTACATATCTGTGTGGTGGGTCTGTATCACCAACCCAACGGGACCAAGTGTCCTAGCTCTAGCCCTCTGTACTTCAGCAGTTGTAGCCTGGATGAATCAGAAAATACTCGTAGGGAATATTCAGAGTGAATGGGTCACTTTGGATAACACTAAGTTTCAGATTTTACACTCACAGGTTCCTGTGTCAGTTGTGACACTGGATAACTGAGAGTCCATTTGCTCTATGACCATTTGACCTGTCACCTTCTGAGAAGCTTTGACCACTTACCCTCCATGGGTAGACTGTATTCTGACTCTCAGGTTCATGCTTTCAGTCTACCATCCTCACCCTCCATGGCTAGAATTGTCACTTGTGATGGTGTGTGTGTGCAGGTGGCAGAGATAGATGAAAGATCTCCTATCCTCACAACGGGCTCTCTCATCAAGTGTTGGTCTCTATAACCTCCATCCACAATCCATGGCTTTGACAAACAGGCAAAAGATGACTCACAGGCAGATGCAGGAAAACCTGAATGCTCAGAGACGGTGGGCCTCCTGTGTGCATGGAATGAGCAGTGTTTGCCATGTGTGAGCTGAGCTGCAGAGCTTGGTGATATAGACCTAGGACATGGAGTCAGATGACCATTGTCTCTCCTGAGTCCCGCTGACCTCCGGCTGCACTGACCTCCAGGGCTCACTCTGGGTCAGTGTGTTCCAAGGCTTTTCTGTACAAATCTGTCTTAGAGATGAGACATGGTGACACATCCATTGTACTTCTACAACTGGACCTCATAAGTTAATGTTTGAACACATGCAAGCATACACATGTGTATGGGTGCATACACATGAAAATAAAATAAGATGCTTTAATAAATAAATAAATACATTTCTTAAGCTTTCCCCTTTAGACTGTCAGTTGGTGATTGCTGGAGGTAACCTGTGAGTGGTCACTTAAAGAATGTTAGGTGATTGATAAATATCTTTCCTGGTAGGCCATTACCAGGGATGATGGGACAGAGAAGAGAAGAACCTAGACAAACCAAATTGTTGGCACAAATTAGTATATGAATGGGCATGCCCTTGGCCAAGCTCTTGCTTAAAGTAGTTTTTGTTTTAAATGTCAGAGAACACTTGTTTTAAATTTTTCAGGACAGCCAGGGCTGTTACACAGAGAGACCCTACCTTGAAGAGAGAGAGAAAGAGAGAGAGAGAGAGAGAGAGAGAGAGAGAGAGAGAGAGAGAGAGAAGAAAGACTGGAAAGATAGCTCAGCAATTAATAGCAGTGCAGCTCCTGAAGAGAAATGGTATTTTGTTCCCAGCATCCACAGGATGGCTCAAAACAATCTGCAATTTCAGTTCCAGGGAATCCAGTGCCCTCTTCTGGCCTCCAAGGGCACTGCATGCTGATGGTGCATAATCATGCAGGCAAGACACCCATACACAGAAAAATACATTTAAAATTTTAAAGAACCTGACCTGTGGATGGATGTGGTGACAAATGCACTTGAATGGCTGAAGCAAGAGGATGGCAGGCTCTAGGGTGATATATTGTCAGAGAAAATCAAGTAAAACCTCAAAAATCTGCCACTGAATAAAAACTAAACTGGGCTTCACGGGTTTCTGGGATCAATTGGTTTCATCTTCAAAATATCTAAACAATCAAATCTAAACCCTAGCACAGTGGTTGTCAGCCTTCTTAACACTGCGACCCTTCAATACAGTTCCTCATGTTGTGGTGACCCCGCATTCAACCATAAAATTATTTTTCTACTACTTCACATCTGTAATTTTGCTACTGTTTTGAACTGTAACATAAATATCTAGCATGTGGGATATCCCATATGCAATCTCTATGAAAGGATTGCTTGAACCCCAAAAGGGATCATAACTCACAAGTTGAGAACCACTGCACTAGTGAACATGGACCATGGGAGGCCTTCATAATTAGGCTGCCCCTTTAGTGTCTATCTGCCTTCCTGCACACATCTACCTAGAACCTTCTCCTGTGCACATCTATCCCTATGCTGCCCCTTCACTGTCCCCTCACTTGCCATAAGTCCCTTCACCTCCATGATGGGAGACAGACATGACCTCCCATGCATACTGTAAGAAACCAGATGGACCCAAGACTTCCTCAGAGGTCCTGAAGAAAAAACAAAGGGAATGTTGGTCCTGAGTCCTCATCCAGGAGTGGACTTGACAAACCTAGTCTGAGGCCAGATCTGGTGCCATACAGGACTCAAAGTTGCACTCTGATTACATTTGAGAAAGCTTGTTACATTTTGCAAATATCCAAGCATAGGGCCTGAGAAAGCTAAGAAAAGTTAGGAACTGGATGTGGCTTCCTAATCCCACAATCTCTCATGCAGGCCAATGCTCACTGCTTACAGAAGTATGGCTCCCAGCCACTATCTGTGGGCTTGAGCCAGCTGCCAGTGCCATGTGCTAAACAGAATTGTGGGTTGGACAGACTGGCCCTTCAAGGCTAAGCTTATGGAGTCAGAGAACATTGCAGACACACATTGCAGAAATCCAGGTCCAACAAAAAAAACTCTAAAAATGTACAGTATGTTTAAAAGGTGCTTAGGTGTCAAAGAAAGAAAAGAAAATGGATATAGACAGTCATAGAAAAAATATTTTGATTGAGGGAGCCATTATGGGCCAGGCAAGATACCTGCCACCACAGAAATTCCCAGGATTCCGTAAGGATAACCCCAGCTAAGACCCTAAGCATAGAGAAGAGGGTTCCAGAACTAATTTTGTCCTGTAGTCAGATCAATGAGTATCTTAAATGTCAATAGAACCTTTATCCAACAACTGATGGAAACAGAGACAGAGACTCTGGAGCACTGGGCTGAGCTCCCAAAGTCCAGTTGAAGAATGGAAGGAGTGAGAATATGAGCAAAAAGGTCAAGATCATGATGGGTACACTCACTGAAAGAGTCTACCTGAGCTAATGGGAGGACAGCAACACCAGCCAGACTGGGAAGAAACAAGCATAAGATAAAACTAGTCCCTCTGAATGTGGGTGACAGTTATATGGCTGGGGCAGACTGGGGGCCCACTGGCAGTGGCACCAGGATTTATCTCTACTGTTTGTACTGGATTTTTGGGAACACAGTCTCTTCGGATGGATACCTTGCTCAGCCTAGATATAGTAGGGAAGGCCTAGGACTTTCTCCAAAGAATGTCCCTCACCCTCTCTGAGGAGTGGATATGGGTGGGAGAGTAAATGAAGCGAACAGGAGGAGGGGACAGAGTGGGAATTTGGATTGGGTATGCATAATACAAAAAAAGGTAGTGTTTTTTCTTTTTTAAAAATAATAAATAATAAAGGCAACTAATACTGGGAAGGAAGGAAGGAAGGAAGGAAGGAAGGAAGGAAGGAAAGGGTTATTTAACCCCAAGAGGGTCGCAACCCTCAGGTTGAGAAACACTACTTTAGTTGCTTCATTTGTTTCTGCTCTAGTTCCTGCAATATTTTGCTAAAACTCTTGGAGAAGTTCTCACTTTCACTCTAAATACCTGCCCATGTTTCCCTAAAGATGGGTCTGTACATTTAAAGACAAGGTGGTGTAGGAGGGTCTTCTGTCTATGTGTTACTTTTATTGGTTAAAGAAGCTGGTTTTGCCTTTTAATAGGCCAGCCCTTAGGTGGGTAGAGTGATGGAGGAAGGTCATCTGTCTTATGTGTTACTCTTATTGGTTAATAAAGAAACTGCCTTGGCCTTTGATAGGACAGCAGCTTAGAGAGGCAGAGTAGACAGAACAGAATGCTGGGAGAAAAAAGCAGAGTCAGGCAGACACCATTGAGCCAACTGCCAGGTCAGACATGCTGAATCTTTCCCGGTAAGACACCACCTCATGTTACTACACAGATGAATAGAAATGGGTTAATCAAGATGTGAGAGTTAGCCAATAAGAGGCTAGAACTAACGGGCCAGGCAGTTTAAATGAATACAGTTTCCATGTAATTATTCTGGAGTTAAGCTAGCCAGGCGGGAGCCAGGTGGGATGAAAACCAGGCCTGCTTGCCTCATCACTACAAATATCGCTTAATATAAATGGATGCAACTTACCTATAAAAAGGCACAGACTAATAGATTTGATACGAAAACAGAATTCACCCTTCTGCATACAAGAAACACATCTCAACCTCAAAGACAAACATCATCTCTAAATAAAGGGTTGGGGAAAATATTCCAATCAAATGGACCTAAGAAACAACCAGGTGTGGCTATTCTAATATCTAACAAAATAGACTTCAAGCTAAAAATCAATCAAAAGAGACAAAGAAGGTCATTTCATATTAGTCACAGGAAAAATCCATCAGGAGGAAATTTCAATACTGAACATCCATGCCCCAAATACAAGGTCACCCTCATGTGTAAAAGAAACACTTCTAAAGCTTAAATCATACATTAAACCGCACATGCAAATAGTAGGAGATTTTAACACTCCACTCTCACTACTGGACAGGTCAGTCAGACAAAAATGAACAGAGAAATAAGAGAACTAACAGATGTTATGACTCAAATGGACTTAACAGATATCTATAGGACATTCCAACCAAACAGAAAAGAATATATCTTCTTCTCAGCACCTCAGGGAACCTCCTCAAAAATTGACCACCTACTTTGTAACAAATACAAAAAATTGGAATAACCCAATGTATCTTATCAAATCACCATGTTTTAAAATTCCAGAAAGCCCACAAACACATGGAAATTAAACAATTCTCACCTGATTCATCAATGGGTCAAGGAAGAAATAAAGGGAGAAATAAAAGACTTCCTAAAATTCAATGAAAATGACCACACAACATATCCAAATTTATGGTACACAATAAAAGCAGTGTTAAAACAAAAGTTCATAGCACTGAATGTCTACATAAAGAAAGGAGAAAACTCGCATGCATGACTTAACAGCACAACTGAAAGCTCCAGAACAAAATGAAACAGACTCATTCAAGAGGAGTACAAGACAGGAAATAATCAAATTGAGGGATGAAATCAGTGAAATAGAAACAAAGAAAACAATACAAAAAAATCAATGAGACAAAGAGCTGGTTATTTGGGAAAATCAGCAAGATAGACAAACCTTTATCAAAACTAACCAAAATCCAGAGAGAGAATATCCAAATTAACAAAATCAGAAATGGAAAGGGGGACATAAAAATAAACATGAAGAAAATCCAGAGAATCATTAGGTAATATTTCAAAAACCTGTACTCCACAAAATTGGAACACTTAAAGTAAATAGACAATTTTCTAGATAAATATCACTTACCAAATTTAAATCAAGACCATATAAGCAAATTAAATAGATACTCTAGCCACTCAAAGAAACTCTAAGAAAGAAAATTACAGAAAAATCTCACTCATGAACATTGATGCAAAAATACTCAATAAAATACTGGCAAACCGAATCGAAAAACACAACAGAAAAATCATTCACCATGATCAAGTCAGCTTTGTTATAGAGATACAGACATGATTCAACATACAAAAATCTGTCAATGTAATCCACTATCTAAACAAATTGGAAAAAAAAACAAATTATCATTTCATTAGATGCTTAAAAAGCCTTTGACAAAATACAACACACCTTCATGATAAAGGTTTTGGAGAGAGCAGGGATACAAAGAACATATCTAAACAAATACAGACAATATAGAGCAAGCTAACAGCCAACATCAAACTAAATAGATAAAAATTCAAAGCAATCCCACTGGTATCAGGAACAAGACAAGGTTGTCCACTCTCTCCATACCTATTCAATATAGTACTTAAGGTTCTAGTTAGAGCAATAATAAAACAAAATAATGTCAAGGGGATACAAATCAGAAAAGAAGTCAAACTCTACTGGTTGATGACATGATAGTGACCCCAAAATTCTACCAAGGAACTTCAAAAATCATAAACACCTTCAGAAATGTAGAAGAATACAAATCTAAGTCAAAAAAAAATCAGTAGCTCTCCTTTTATACAGATGATAAATGGGCTGAGAAACAAATCAGAGAAACATCACCCTTCACAATAGCCACAAATAACATAAAATTTCTTGAGGTAACTCTAACTAAACAAGTGGAAGTGCTGTATCACAAGAACTTTAAATCTTTGAAGAAAGAAACTGAAGAAGACACCAGAAAATAGAAAGATCTACCATGCTCTTGGGTTGGTAGAATTGCATTTGGGAGAGCAGAACCTGCATTTGCCAGGGCAGCAAAATAGAGCCAACACTGTTAGTGCAGGTGTGGGTGAGCCACAACCAAAGCTGTGAGCTTAGGAGAGCCATCCCCATTTCTAAACTGTCTTGGGGCAACATGAGCGATGGGAAGTTACCCTCACACTGGCCCATCAACACCTGAGGCTAATGGGAGATTTGGCTTTGTGATCGTAAGAGCGGGAGAGCTGTCCCTGACCCACTCCAGCTGAGAAACTCAGGAGAACAGGTCCTGCTCCTCACCAGCAAAGCACAATAAAGCCAACCATATTGTCACAGATATGACCAGTCTCAAAGTTGTGAGAATGGGAGAGCTGTCCCCATCACTTACCTGAATTCTGTAGCACAGACATGGGACAGATGCCATCCTCCCTTCCCCTCCCAGCCCATCAGCATCTGTGGCAGAAGAGACAGTTATCCCTGTGGTATTAAGAATGGGAGCATTCGGAAAAGTGGCCCATGTGCATTACCTAGAAAACCTAATAGAGCTAGTCCTAATGGGAGGGGTGTGAGAGAGCAGACACTGAGGGCCAGAAAGCAGTAAAACTGGCCCTGCCCTTTGCTCATTGTTACAAAAGGCGAATTAAGGCCACAGGATCCGCCAGCTCCGGGAACCCATCAGAGTGGTTGGTGAGTGTGCTCTTGACCCATGGCAGGATCCCAGAAACAGAGCAGGGACGTTCCCTGACCCCCTTCACTCCCCAGTCAGTCAGCAGAAGCTGCTCCACTCTGCTGTGGCCTCTCTCTCCCTAACCCATCCCAGTTTGCACCCAGGAACCTCCTCCATTCTTTCTCCCTTCTGCGTGGCCACGGGATCTGCCAGCTCAGCCTGTGTGGGCACTGGGACGGGGTTCTGAGGGCAATGGGGCCAGCGGGAATTGCGGTGCTTCAATAGCCTGCCTGCAGCAAGGTAGGCCCTTTGTTACAGAGGTTCCTGGCCACCAAGGGAACCTTATCTTGTCCCATAAGATCCATCGGATAGCATTTGAAGAAAGAGATGGGCAGGCACCAAGGCAAGAATTCCTCCAACAATCTGAAAAACAACATGAAAACACCAGAACTCAGTGATCAGACAACAGAAGGTCTTGAACACCCTAATCCAGAAGAAGGGGAAAAAATTGACATTATGAAAGCAATAGAGTTCCTTAAACAGCATGTAAAAAAAAACACCCTTATAGAAGTGGATGATAAGTATAACAAAAAGTTTGAAGAAATGAATAAATACGTAAATGATACCCTGGGAAACCAAAAAAAAAAATCAAACAGGTAATAGAAACAGTTCAAGAATTGAAAACTGAAACGGAGACAGGGAGAAAACACAAACAGAGGGCCGACTGGATATGGAATTTCTAGGGCAATGAACAGAGACTACAAAAACAAGCATAACAAATAGAAGACAAGAGATAGAAGAAAGAATGTCAGACTCTGAAGACACCATTGAGAAAGTAAACGCACTGATCAAAGAAAACAGCAAATCCAACAAATTCTCATCACAAAACATTCAGGAAATATGGGACACAACAAAAAGACCAAACCTAAGAAAAATGGGGATAGAAGAAGGAGAAGAGTCACAACTCAAATGCCCAGAAAATTTATTTAACAAAATTATGAAAGAAAACTTTCCCAACATAGAGAAAGCTATTCCTATTATTATGCAAGAAGCATAGGGAACACCAAATAGACTGGATCAAAAAAAAAATCCCTTCACCATATAATAATCAAAACACAAAACATACAGATTAAAGAAAGAATAGTAAGAGCTGCAAAGGAAAAAGGTCAAGTAACCTATAAAGGTAAACCTATCAGACTTACACCGGACTTCTCGATGGAAACCATGAGAGCCAGAAGGTCGTGGATAGAGGTACTGCAGAAACTAAGGGACCATGGATGCAAGCCCGGACTACTATACCAAGCCAAGCTATCATTCACTATCAATGGAGAAAACAAAATATTCTAGGATAAGAACAAATTTAAACAATATGTAGCCACAAACCCAGCCTTACAGAAAGTAATAGAAGGAAAAACACAACCCAAAGAATCCAACATTGCCAACACTGCCTGTAGTAGGAAGCTGCAGGCTGCATTCCTGTCACCCAGCTCCTGGCCGCCTGGCTAGCTTATGCCCCAAAATAACAACACACAGGCTGGGACCGAGTTGTGAGTGCAACCGCTGGCAGTAGTTCCTTTGTCTCAATAGCCTGCCTGCAGCAAGTAAGGTAGGCCCTTTGTTTGCGTGCTACCTGACAAGCAAGGAGATCTGATCTTGGCACCAGGAGAGAGCCATTACTGGGGTGAGTGAGTTTCTGACCCACGGCAGCAGCCCGGGACACGAAACACAGACATTTCTCGTCCCCTTATACTTCCTGGTTTTCCTTCAGGGGCTATACTCCCCAGCTACTGCCTCTCTATTCCTGTCCCATCCAATTGCATCCAAAAACTCCCCCCTTCTGCCTCCCTCCCTCTTCGGGCACATAACATAACCCAGCTCAGCCTGTTTGCACACTGTGACTGAGTCATAAGGGCAAGCAGGCAGGCCTGCCTACAGCAAATAAGGTAGGCCTTTTGTTCGTGAGCTACCAGGCCAGCAAGGAGACCTGATCTCAGCACCAGATGATATATCAGTGGGCGAGGAGACCTGATCCTGTAAAAGAAGATCCATAGGGGAGCATTCGGAGGAAGAGATGGTCAGGCGCCTATGCAAGAATTCACCCAACAATCTGAAAAACAACATGAGACCACCAGAACCCAGCGACCTTAAAACAGGAGGACATGAACACCTTAATCAAGAAGAAGTAGAAAAAATTGACTTTATGAAAGTGATAGAGGCCCTTAAACAGGAGGTGAAAAACTCCCTTAAAGAAACTCCCATCATACTGCCTCTCTCTTCCTATCCCACCCAGCTTGCATCCAGAACCCTCCCCCTTTCTGCCTCCCTTCCGCACTGGGGCCAAATCCCAAGGGCAACCCAGCAGGCAGGAGCTCCTTTGTTTCAGTAGCCTGCCTGCAGCAAGCAAGGTAGGCGCTTTGTTTATGAGATACCCAACCAGCACGGAGATCTGATCTGGGCACCAGGAGAGCCATCATTGGGGTGAGATTCGGACCCGCGGCAGCAGCCGGGGTCAGGGAACTCAGACGTTCCTCATCCTCCCTATATTTCCTGGGCTTCCTGCTGGGACTATACTCCCAGCATACTGCCTCTCTCTTCCTAAAGCACCCAGCTTGCATCCAGAACCCTCCCCCCTTCTGCCTCCCTTCCCTCTTGGGGCACTGGGGCCAAATCCCAAGGGCAAACTAGTGGGCAGGAGCTCCTTTGTTTCAATAGCCTGCCCACTGCAAGAAAAATAGGTGCTTTGTTTATGAGCTACCCAACCAGGAAGGAGATCTGATCTCGGCACCGGGAGAGACATCACTGGAGCACCAGGAGAGCCATCACTGGGGAGTGCCATCACTGGAAAGGTACATCAGTAGGCAAGGAGACCTGATCCTGTAAAAGAAGATCCAAAGGGAAGCATTCGGAGGAAGAGATGGGCAGGCGCCAAAGCAAGAATTCACCCAACAATCTGAAAAAAAAAAAAAAAACATGAAACCACCAGAACTAAGCGACCTCACAACAGGAAGACATGAACACTTTAATCAACAAGAAGTAGAAAAAAATTGACTTTATGAAAGTGATTTATGCCCTTAAACAGCATGTAAAAATGCACTTATAGAAATGGATGAGAAGTATAACAGAAAGTTTGAAGAATTGAATAAATCAATGAATGATATCTTAGAAAATCAAGGAAAAGCAATCAAACAGATAATGGAAACAGTTCAAGACTTGAAAACTGAAATGGAAGCAAAGAAGAAAACACAAACAGAGGGCCGGCGGGACATGGAAAATCTAGGTAAACAAATAGAGACTACAGAAACAAGCATAACCAGCAGAATACAAGAGATAGAAGAAAGAATCTCAGATTCTGAAGATAACATAGAGAAAATAAAAGCACTGATCAAAGAAAATAGGAAGTCCAACAAACTCCCATCACAAAACATTCAGGAACTATGGGACACAATAAAAAAGACCAAACCTGAGAATAATTGGAGTAGAAGAAGGAGAAGTGCAGCTCAACGGTCCAGAAAATATATTTAATAAAATTATAGAAGAAAACTTTCCCAACCTAAAGGAAGATATACATATGAAGGTTCAAGAAGCATACAGAACACCGAATAGACTGGATCAAAAAAAAATCCCCTCGCCATATAATAATCAAAACACAAAGCATACAGAATAAAGAAAGAATATTAAGAGCTGCAAAGGAAAAAGGTCAAGTTACTTAAAAAGGTAAACCTATCATATTTACACCTGACTTCTCTATGGAAACCATGAAAACCAAAAGGTCCTGGATAGATGTACTGCAGAAACTGAGAGACTATGGATGCAAGCCCAGACTACTATACCCAGCCAAACTTTTGTTCACTATAAATAAAAAAAAAACAAAATTTTCCAGGATAAAAACAAATTTAAACAATACGTAGCTACAAATCCAGCATTACAGAAAGTAATAGAAGGAAAATCACTAACCAAAGAGTCCAACAATGACCACAATAACTCAGACATCTAGAGACCCTTCACCAGCGCAACTCAAAGAAGGGAAACACACGAACTCTACTACTAAAAAGTGACCGAAGTTAACAACAACCGGTCATTAATATCACTTAATGTCAATGGACTCAACTAACCTAAAAAGAGGCACAGGCTAAGAGATTGGATACGAAAACAGGATCCAACATTCTGCTGTTTACAATAAACACACCTCAACCACAAAGACAGGCATCTACTCAGAGTAAAGGGCTGGGAAAAAACTTATCAAGCAAACGGACCTAAGAAACAAGCAGGTGTGGCCATACTAATTTCTGACAAAGTTGATTTCAAACTTAAATCAATCAGAAGAGATGAAGAGGGACATTTTTATACTCATAACAGGAACAACTCATAAGGATGAAGTCTCAATCCTGAATATCTATGCCCCTAATATAAAAGCACCCACGTACGTAAAAGAAACATTACTAAAACTTAAGGCAGCCATCAACCGAACACACTAATAGTAGGAGACTTCAACAGGCCTCTCTCACCAGTGGGGAGGTCAATCACACAGAAATCTAACAGAGAAATTAGAGAATAAGTGGAAGGAATGAATCAATTGGACTTAACAGACATCTATAGAATATTCCACCCAAATAAGAAAGAATATACCTTCTTCTCTGAAGCTCCTAGAACCTTCTCAAAAATTGACCACATACTCGGTGGCAAAGCAAACTTCCACAGTTACAAAAAAATATTAGTAACCACCTGTGTCTTATCAGATAACCATCGATTAAAGTTAGAATTCAACAACAATGCTATCCCCAGAAAGAATACAAACTCATGGAAACTGAACAGTCGACTACTGAACCACACCTGGATTAAGGAAGAAATAAAGAAAAAAATTAAAGTCTTCCTTGAATTCAATGAAAATAAAGAAACAACCTACTCAAACTTATAGGATGTGGCGTTAGGATTAATGAGCACCGAAGACAATTGATAATTGAACAAGTTTAATAACAAAACCAGACTCACGAAACCAAGGTTCCAGCGGAGTATCCAGCGAAAACAGCAAGCGGAAGCAAGGGGCGGAGCGAGCAAAGGGCCCCCTTTTATCAGTAAACATACGCCCCGAGGGCAGCCCGCCCCCAAGGGGAGGGCTTATCCCTACATCTCCCTCTTTTTGTCTAAATAAGACAGAACTAACCTAAATACTACTATAAACAATAATAATAAATAATAGATATAACAAACAATATTGAGAATGAAAGTTTTGCCGGACATTCTATCTCAAGGAGTCTAAATAATGTAGAGAGTAATTACAATTATATAATCTTCAACTCCATCAAAGATCTGAGAAGGGAATAAATATTACTTAACAAATGAGAGATATCCAAAGCGTGCCATAAATGACAGAGACAACAGACTACCTGGGCAATCACCCAAAATCTCGTTTGCAATGTTGAGTCAACCAACTTTGGCTAAGGCCTAGCATAACTGACATACCATTATCAAATGTAAGGAATTTTCTTAGAATTATCCTACCCTGTCTTGGCAAGATAGGAAAATCCTGTTTCATATCTTTGTCAGTAGATGAGGTATGGGCTTTTCTTAACCCAAAGGCCAATTCTGCCAAGAAGACAAACTCCCAGTGGAGTGTCTTTGGTGCTCAACGTTCTCTCGGGAGTAGAGTGGTGTCGCCAGGAGTAATTGTGTCTCGGCACAGAATTCTAGGTTAACTTAAAGGCCATTTTCTACAGCTCTTTAAAGAGGCTGAAGATTATACTATCTATACTAAATATAATCTCTATGTATCTAGAATACCTTATTAACCTAAAAATAAACATTACCAACATAAAATTCTCAATACCTATCTAACTTGAAGACTAAAAGAATAAACAACTGTGCAATACATGAAGACAATGATCTTCATCTGTAAACAATGTCATTGCATATCAAATGTAAACAATGTTATTACATCAGAGGTAGAAATGTACATAGTGATATGGTAGATGTATCAATACAATATAAGCATACTCTTATACAGAAATAGAGGTAGGAACACTCACATTCAATATTCAATATGTCAATATACAGGAAACAGTACCAATACAATTTTCTAAAAGCAGTAACTCACAAATACCAATTATCCCATCAAACCAGTTAATCCCCCCCCCCCTTTTTTTTTTTTTTTCATATCCCTAATTCCATAAAACATCTTTCCATCCCCTCAACCCCAAACCAACCACTAAAAGATGTCCCTAACCCTGAGGGCAAACTCTGTTGGGAGAGGGGACGTCGTCCTCTAAGATTGCTTCAAGCTGACATGGGGGCGATGTTCTCCTTAGGGGCTCCTGTGAAAGCAAATGATGGTAAAATTCCCAAATTAACCTTTGGCCTAAGAAGATTATAACTAGTCCCTGAGCGCTTTGAGAAGGTCCGGCCAAAGTGTCGTCAAAAAATGTGCATCATTCGTAATTGTCTTGTGCAGTTGGTACCAAAAAATTATTAGCACGTAGAAAAGAGAAAAAAGAAAAAAAAAATATATATATATATTCATGACGTCATAAAAACCAGGTTGAGTTGATGTTGTGGGGCCCCATCTTCATCCTGGAAACTTCAAAAATTACTGTAGGGAAATTTGTGGCTTGTTATGGGAAATTTAGACACTAACAACAAGGACATATATTGACATATAAAGAAAGACACAGATACGAGGAAAAGCAAGAAAAAAATTTTATCAAGTATATAACTATCCTCATTCTGTCCCATTTCATGGCTCCTGATCTGAGACAGAACCTCTGAAATATCTCTTATCAACAGGCTTGGAATTGAAGAGGGACTGAGCCATAGTCCAACTCCAAAACCAGCTCTACATATTTATAAAGAAGTGTTCAAAACAAAACAAAAAAAATATATATATATATATAAATATATAAAAAATCAATACTTACAGTATATAAAGAATGTTAGTTGATCCTTAGTGGGTCATAACTATTATCCATCCATCAGTAATTAAATATTCAGGGTCCCTTAAATTCTTTGAAGATCAGTATTTTCCTGTGGAGATAAGAAAAGAACCCTGCCCCCAACCTATCTGTATTCCTTACCATCAGTATGCTCGCCATCCATGTGAATGAATTATTATTTATCTTTTCCAAATGGCTTTTCTTCTTCATACCGAACCTTTATTAGTTTTGATGGTATCCACAATTGTTCCTCACCTGTGGAGATAAGAGCAAAACCCCTTCCCCAACGCAGCACATCTCCTGGCTTCCATTGTGAGGTCAGCACATCCTTGAAATAAACTGGTTGATTTAGTTCAGTAGACTTTTCCATTATCCAATGTCTTTCTGCAGCCGTTGTCCCCTTCTCATTAGCGTTAAGAAAATTCAAGGTTAACAAAGCATTATGTAACCTATTTCTGGGGGTGTTTTCCACCCCTTTCTGTTTATTCAACATATCCTTTATAGTTCGATTTGATCTTTCTATGACTGCTTGACCTGTAGGATTGTATGGTATACCTGTAACATGCTTGATATTGTAATAGTCAAAAAACCGTTTCATTTTCCTAGAGGAATAAGCAGGACCATTATCTGTCTTTATTTGTGTAGGTATACCCATGATAGCCATGACTTCTAATAAATGAGTGATTACTGAATCAGCTTTTTCTGAACTTAAAGCAGTTGCCCACTGAAAGCCTGAATAAGTGTCAATGGTGTGGTGAACATATTTCAATTTGCCAAATTCTGCAAAGTGGAACACATCCATCTGCCAGATTTCATTCCTATGAGTGCCCTTTGGATTAGCCCCTGCTGGCAGTGGCGTTTGGTTATAGAAAGAGCAAGTAGGGCATTTCTTTACAATCTCCTTAGCCTGTTGCCATGTAATAGAAAACTCTTTCTTCAAACCCTTGCTATTAACATGATGTTTTTTATGAAATTCAGAGGCTTGTAGCACACTACCAATCAATAACTGATCAATGTCTGCATTACCTTGTGCTAGAGGACCTGGCAGACCCGTATGGGATCGGATGTGTGTTATGTACATAGGGCAAAGCCTGTTCCTGATCAAATCTTGAACCTGGATAAACAATGAGGTTAGTTCTGTATCATCAGGTATAAATTCAGCAGTTTCAATATGTAAAATAACTCTTTCTGCGTATTGTGAATCAGTAACTATATTAATAGGTTCTCTAAAATCCCTTAGCACCATAAGAATGGCATATAATTCTGCCTTCTGGACAGAATCATAAGGACTTTGTTCCACCTTACCCAAGTCTTCCGATTTGTAACCTGCCTTCCCTGTTTTATTGGCATCAGTATAGAACGTACGGGCTCCAGTTATTGGAGCATCACGGACGATTCGAGGAAGGATCCAAGAAGTTCTCTTTATGAAGTTAAGCCTCTTGCTTTTTGGATAGTTGTTATTAATGTCTCCCAAAAAATTAGCACAAGCTCTTTGCCATGGTTCATTATCTTCCCATAATTTCTTTAGTTCATCAGCAGTGAAAGGCACTATAATTTCTGCTGGGTCTATGCCTGCTAGTTGACGAAGTCTCAGCTTGCCTTTTATAATTAACTCAGAGACTTTTTCCACATAAGTTTTCAGTTTCTTACTTGGTTTATGTGGTAAAAAGATCCATTCCAAGATAATATCATCTCTCTGCATTAAAATTCCTGTAGGAGAAATTTTTGATGGTAATATGACGAGAATACAATCGAGCTCTGGATTCACCCTGTCCACATGTGCCTGTTGTAATTTTTCCTCAATCATCGTCAGTTCTTTTTCTGCTTCAGCTGTTAATTCTCTGGGACTGTTTAAATCTTTATCACCTTCCAAGGTTTTGTTCAAATGAATTATTAGATCAGGTGTTATCCCAATAGCTGGTCGTAGACTGGAAATGTCTCCTAACAGTCTTTGAAAGTCATTAAGCGTCCGTAAGCGATCTCTCCTAATTTGTGCCTTTTGTGTCTTAATTTTTTGCAAACCTATTTTATAACCTAAATAATTAACAGAATCTCCCTTCTGTATCTTCTCAGGAGCAATTTGCAATCCCCATTTAGGTAAAAGTATCTTTATTTCTTCAAACAGTCTGTTCAAGGTATCCATGTTTGAATCAGATAACAAGATGTCGTCCATGTAGTGGTATATTATAGATTTAGGAAACTTCTTGCGTATTATTTGCAATGGTTGGTTCACAAAATATTGGCACAAGGAGGGGCTATTTAACATACCCTGGGGGAGGACGGCCCAGTGGTACCTCTTGGAAGGTGGCCGAGTGGGGGAGGGGTGCCGTTGTTGCTAGGAACCAAGCACTGCCTGCGCTGTGGCAATCGCGATCTCGCGTCCGGGGCCGTGCGTCCCTGGCTGCCGCGCGGCTGCGGGCGGCAGGGCTGTGGCGATCGCGATCTCGCGTCCGGGGCCGTGCGTCCCTGGCCGCACGGCTGCGGGCGGGGGCGTTGGCGGCCGGGACCGCGTCCGGGCTAACTCAGCGGGGCAAATGGGCCCCACGTTGGGCGCCAGATGTGGCGTTAGGATTAATGAGCACCGAAGACAATTGATAATTGAACAAGTTTAATAACAAAACCAGACTCACGAAACCAAGGTTCCAGCGGAGTATCCAGCGAAAACAGCAAGCGGAAGCAAGGGGCGGAGCGAGCAAAGGGCCCCCTTTTATCAGTAAACATACGCCCGAGGGCAGCCCGCCCCCAAGGGGAGGGCTTATCCCTACAATAGGACACTATGAAAGCAGTCCTAAGAGGAAAGTTCATAGCACTAAGGGCCCACTTAAAGAAATCAGAGAAAGCACACATTGGAGACTTAACAGCCCACCTGAAAGCTCTAGAAAAAAAAAAAGAAGCAGACTCACCTAGGAGGAGTAGAACACTGGAAATAATCAAACTGAGGACTGAAATCAACAAAATAGAAACACAGAAAACAATCCAAAGAATCAAGGAAACAAAAAGCTGGTTCCTAGAGAAAATCAACAAGATTGATAAACCATTATCGAAACTAATCAAAAGATGGAGAGAGAATATGCAAATTAATAAGATCAGAAATGAAAAGGGGGACATAACCACAGACACAGAGGAAATTCAGAGAACCATTAGATCTTACTACAAAAGCCTGTATGCCACAAAACTGGAAAACGTAAAAGAAATGGACACTTTTTTAGATAAATACCATATACCAAAGTTAAACCAGGACCAGGTGGATAATCTAAATAGACCTGTTAGTCGCGAAGAATTAGAAGATGTTATAAAAAAACCTCCCTACCAAAAAGAGCCCAGGACCAGATGGTTTCAATGCAGAATTCTACCAGAACTTCCGAGAAGACCTAATACCTATACTCCTTAAGGAATTTCAAAATATAGAAACAGAACAGTCATTACCAAATTCCTTTTATGAAACTACAATTACTCTGATACCAAAACCACACAAAGACTCTACCAGGAAAGAGAATTACAGGCCAATCTCACTCATGAACATCGACGCAAAAATCCTCAACAAAATACTGGCAGACCGAATCCAACAACACATTAGAAAAATTACCCATTATGATCAAGTAGGCTTCATCCCAGAGATGCAGTGTTGGTTCAACATATGAAAATCTATCAATGTAATCCATCATATAAATAAACTGAAAGAAAAAAACCATATGATCATTTCATTAGATGCTGAAAAAGCATTTGACAAAATTCAACATCCCTTTATGATAAAAGTCTTGGAGAGACTAGGGATACAAGGGTCATACCTAAATATAATAAAAGCTATATACAGCAAGCCAACAGCTAACATCAAATTAAACGGAGAGAAACTCAAAGCCATCCCACTAAACTCAGAAACACGACAAGGCTGTCCACTCTCGCCATACCTCTTCAATATAGTGCTTGAAGTTCTAGCAATAGCAATAAGACAACATAAGGGGATCAAAGGGATTCGAATTGGAAAGGAAGAAGTTAAACTTTCGTTATTTGCAGATGATATGATAGTGTACATAAGTGACCCCCCAAAACCCCACCAAAGAACTTTTACAGCTGATAAACACCTTTAGTAATGTGGCAGGATACAAGATCAACTCCAAAAAATCAGTCGCCCTCCTATACACAAAGGATTTAAAAGCAGAGAGGGAAATCAGAGAAGCATCACCTTTCATGATAGCCACAAACAGCATAAAATATCTTGGGGTAACTCTAACCAAGGAAGTGAAAGATCTATTTGACAGGAACTTTAAGGCATTGAGAAAGAAATTGAAGAGGACACCAGAAAATGGAAGGATCTCCCCTGCTCTTGGATTGGGAGGATCAACACAGTAAAAATGGCAATTCTACCAAAGGCAATTTATAGATTCAATGCAATCCCCATCAAGGTCCCACCAAAATTCTTCACAGTTCTTGAGCGGACAATAATCAATTTTAAATGGAAAAACAAAAAACCCAGGATAGCCAAAACAATCCTATACAATAAAGGATCTTCTGGAGGCATTACCATCCCTGACTTCAAACTCTATTACAGAGCTACAGTAATGAAAACAGTGTGGTACTGGCATAAAAACAGAGAAGTTGACCAATGGAATCGAATAGAAGACCTGAATTTTAACCCACAAAAATATGATCACCTGATTTTTGATAAAGGAGCTAAAAATATACAATGGAAGAAAGAAAGCATCTTCAACAAATGGTGCTGGCACAATTGGATGTCAACCTGTAGAAGAATGAAAATAGACCCATATCTATTACCTTGCACAAAGCTCAAGTCCAAATGGATCAAAGACCTCAATATCAGTCTGAACACACTGAACCTGATAGAAGAGAAAGTGGGAAGTACCCTACAACAGATGGGCACAGGAGATCGCTTTGTATGTATAACCCCAGCAGCACAGACAAAAGAGCAACATTGAATAAATGGGACCTACTAAAGCTGAGAAGCTTCTGTAAAGCAAAGGACCCTGTCACTAAGACAAAAAGGCAACCTACTTACTGAGAGAAGATCTTCACCAGCCCCGCAACAAACAAAGGTCTGATCTCCAAAATATATAGAGAACTCAAGAAACTAGACTTTAAAATGCTAATTAACCCAATTAAAAAATGGGGCACTGAACTGAACAGAGAATTCTCAAAAGAAGAAGTTCAAATGGCCAAAAACACACTTAAGGTCATGCTGAACCTCCTTAGCGATCAGGGAAATGCAAATCAAAACAACTTTGAGATATCATCTTATACCTGTCAGAATGGCTAAAATCAAAAACACCGATGATAGCCTTTGCTGGAGAGGCTTTGGAGGAAGGGGTACCCTCATCCATTGCTGGTGGGAATGCAATCTTGTGCAACCACTTTGGAAATCAGTGTTTCGGTTTTTCAGGAAATTCGGGATCAACCTACCCCTGGACCCAGCAATACCACTCTTGGGAATATACCCAAGAGATGCCCTATCATATGACAAAAGCATTTGTTCAACTATGTTCATAGCAGTATTATTTGTAATAGCCAGAACCTGGAAACAACCTAGATGCCCTTCCACGGAAGAATGGATGAAGAAAGTGTGGAATATATACATTAGAGTACTACTCAGCTGTAAAAAACAATGACTTCTCGAATTTTGCATGCAAATGGATGGAAATAGAAAACACTTTCCTGAGCGAGGTAACCCAGACCCAAAAAGATGAACATGGGATGTACTCACTCATAATTGGTTTCTAGCCTTAAATAAAGGTCACAGAGTGTATACCTGGTGAACCTAAAGAAGCTAAATAAGAAGGTAAACTCAAGGAAAAATATATAGTTATCCTCTTGGCTATGGGAAGTAGACAAAATTGCCGGGGAGAAAATTGAGATCTTGGGGGTGGGGTGGGTTGGGGATAAGGGGGGGACGAGGAGAGAAAAGTGAGAAGGGGAGGATTGGGGGAACTTGGGGAAACAGGAAGATTGGGATAAAGGAAGGTTGGATAGGGGAGCAGGGAAACACCTACCTTAGTTAAGGGAGCCACCTTAGGGTTGGCAAGAGACTTGAACCTAGAGTGGCTCCCAGGAGCCCAAGGCGATGTCCCCAGTTAGTCCCTTGGGAAGCTGAGGATAGGGAACCTGAAATGGCCCTATCCTATACCAATACTGACAAATATCTTCCATATCACCATAGAACCTTCATCTGGTGATGGATAGAGATAGAGACAGAGACCCACACTGGAGCACCGGACTGAGCATCCAAGGTCCCAATGAGGAGAGGATGGAGGGAGAACACGAGCAAGGATGTCAGGACCACGAGGGGTGCACCCACCCACTGAGACAGTGGGGCTGATCTATTGGAAGCTCACCAAGGCTAGCTGGACTGTGACTGAAAAAGCATGGGATAAAACCGGACTCTCTGATCATGGCAAACAATGAGGGCTAATGAGAAGCCAAGGACAATGGCACGAAGTTTTGATCCTACCTCACGTTCCGGCTTGGTGGGAGCCTAGCCAGTTTGGACGTTCACCTGCCTAGACATGGACGGAGTGGGGAGGACCCTGGACTTTCCACAGGGCAGGGAACCCTGACTGTTCTTTGGACTGGAGAGGGAGAGGGAGAGGAGTAGGGGAGGGGAAGAGGAGTGGAGGGAGGGGGAGAAGGGTGGGAGGAGGGGAGGGAAATGGGAGGCTGGGAAGAGGCGGAAACTTTTTTTTCCTTTTCATAATAAAAAATAAATAAATAAATAAATGTAAATAAATAAATAAATAAATAAATAAAACCGGACTCTGAACATGGTGGACAATGAGGGCTGATGAGAAGCCATGGACAATGGCACTTGGTGTCTATCCTACTGCATAAACAGGCTTTGTGGAAGCCTACCTTGTTTGGATGCTCACCTTTCTAGACCTGGATGGAGTTGGGAGGACCTTGGACTTTCCACATGGCAGGGAATCCAGACTGCTCTTCAGACTTGGGAGGGAGGGGGAATGGAGTAGGGAGAGGGGGAGAGGAGTGAAGAGAGTGGGAGAGGTGTGGGGGAGGGGGAGAGAAGTGGGTGGAGGGGGAGGGAAATGGAAGGACGAGAAAAGGCGGAAATTTTTTTCAACAAAAAATTAAAATAATAAAACATCTCAGGCATCTGTAGGCAAATAAAAAATTGTCCTTTTTAATATTTTCTAATTTCACAGAAAACAGCATTTTGAAGTATGACTTAATGAATCTTCAGATTTCCTTGGTGTGTGTTATTTTTCTTTTCAGTTGAAGTTTTCTTAATTTGTATAATCTCTCTACCTTTCCATTAGTTGGGATGAGAGTTTGCTTCTTTTGTTAATTTTCTCAAGGACCCAACTCTTCATTAATTCTTTGTTTGTATTTTATTGATTTATCACTGAGTTTGATTATCTTTTGCTATCATCTATGCTTCCTGAGTGTGTTTTCTTCTTTAGTTCTAGAGACTTCGTGTATGTTATTAAGTCACCATAAAGAGATAGCTCTAATTTTCTAATAAATGTGCTTAGTGCTATAAAATTTCCTCATAGCACCAAGTTTACTGTGTCCCATATCTTTGTGTATATTCTGCATTAATTTTTATTTAATTCTATGAAGTTTTAATTTATCTTTTTCTTGACTCAGTGGTAATTCCATAAAGAGTTGTTCAGTTTCCAGTAGTTTATAGACTTTCTATTGTTTCTGTTGTTGTTGAAATCTAGCTGAAACCCATTGTAGTCAGAAAATATACAGGTGATTATTTCAATTTTTGTGTGTCTAATAAGACTTGCTTTATTGACCAAATATACAGCCAATTTTGGCTAATATTTCATGGGGTGCTGGTAAAGTATATTCTTTTGTGTTGGAGTGAAATTTTCTGTATATGTTAGGTCCATTTCAGTCTTAAGGTCTATTAGTTTCTTTATTTCTTTTTTTAATTTTCTGTCTGGATAAAGTGTCCATTTGTGAGAGTGTGGTATTTAACTCTATCACTGTTAGTGCATGGGACTCAAAGTGTGATTTAAGATTTAGTAATGTTTTCATAAATGTGGGTGCTCTTGTTTATGGGCATCAATGTTCAAAATGGAAATATAGTCCTGGTGAGATTGTTCTTTAATGAATATGAAATGTCATTCTCTATCTTGTTTGATTAATTTTGGTCTAAAATCTATCTTGTTACATGTTAGAAGAGCTACGTGAGCTTGCTTCCTGGTTGGTATGATTTGGAAATTCTTTTTCCAACTCTTTACTCTGCTACAGAATTGATCCTCTGTCAAGGTTGGGAGCCTGTCTCTGGAAAGTTACCTTTACCTTTGGTACATCAGTGGCTCTCTGTTCTTCTTATTGATATGGCCTGGGAATGGGACTTTGGGAACAGAATCTGAGGAGTGTTGTACTTTAGCTGGCAGATGGGTCACTCACTTGTTCTCCTGACTAGTGTGGTCTGTTCCTCTAGATTCTTTGTTGCCCTAAGGAGATTTTGAGCAATCTCAAGGTGACAGTTAATGCAAACTAGGAGATGGATTCAAACTGTTAAGTCCTCCTCATCCATAGGGAGATTGCAGAGGAAATTCCCCATTCTCTAAGTGAGTTTCCCTATTTGGTTTCCAAGGTCATCACATGTGCTGGTGTCCAGTCTGAGCCAGGGTACAGTTCATGGACATCTACCCTGAGTGTCACTTTTTCCACTTCCAAGACAACATTATCTCCACAACAGACATTGTGAAGAGTAAATGAAGTATCATCAAAACATAAGTTTCATCCTGACACAGACAGGCCTCCCAGGCATGTTCATCACCTGCCCCTTCTGACTCCATTGGAATCAGAGCAGAAGTCAGTTACCAGCTGAGACAAGACTGGAGATGGAAACATTTTGGGTAAAGGAGCTTGAGTATGGCTCAAAGTTCTAGATGTTCCTTTTGGGTCATAGAGATCATGAGCACAAATAAGGGAAAGGATTGTGTTGAATTAGTGACAGAAAGAAAAATCTACTTGACCTTAAATAAAATCTCTCTGCCTGAGAAGGTCCTCCCTCCTGAAAGAACCTTACCTTCACATTCAAATACCAGTCAAAGGTAAGTCAAGAGAAATCAGAGATGCAAGGAGAAGGGAAGATTCATTGCTGGAATCTCTTAAGAGGATTGGGATTTGTTTGTGCCCATGACACAGAAGGAAATTAATTTCTATATCTATCCATCAAACCAAGGCTTCACTCAAAGTTCAATTTTGTCATTTCAGGGATCCACTTCCCAAGACTCCTAATGTTCTTCACTTGGGTCCATTGATGCCAATGGCTAAGTTCTATACAGGTGAGATATAGAATCTTAAAGAACGAAAAATGATTTTGGGAATGAAGAGCTCTTAACATTGTATCTCATTGTGTCTGGGGCTCTTCATGAATAAGCCAAGAGTACTGTGCAGGTGAGTGAGAGGTAACATGGCAGAAGAGCTCGAGCTTTGACACTGGATACAAACGATTATCTGAGAGGGACATGATCAAATCATCTGAACCATCAGGAAGAAACTGAATAAAGCCACACATGATGCCTGCAAAGAAATTGGGAATCTTGGTGATTAGATGGCTCTATGATCTATTCTTTTACCTTAGTTATTATCTGTTCTTTCACCTTAGTTGAACAGTTCTCAACCAGAACTGGGGTGCATATTAGTAGAAGAGTATTCATATAATAAGTACTTCATACATAAGCCTTTGATTCATCACTGGCACAAGACGGAAAAATCCCACTGGACTCTCATGTGTGCATTGAGCCTAGGTCTGAGATGTCCCCTGTCTCCATGACCCATAGTATGTCTAGGAAAGAAAAGTTCCTCCAGACTCTTCTAATTCAATGCTGGGCTTCTCGGCATTTTCTTGGGCTAGAGCAGGATTCCTGTCCAGCCTAGGTATCAGTGTGGTGGGTCTGTGTCAATACCAAAGAGTGGCTGAGTATCCCAGCTCTATCTCTCTGTACATAGGCAGTGATAGTCATGAGGAAACGGAAATTACAAGGTGGGTCTTTGTCAATAGCGGAAAGTGGCTGAGTGTCACATTTCTATCTCTATGTGTTGAAATAGGAGCGGCGGGGCTGCGTCCCCAGCACCCTGGCCTCCTGGCTAGCTTATGCCCGAAATAACAACACACAAATGTATTCATTTAAAGACTGCTTGGCCCATTTCTATCTAGCCTCTTCTAGGCTAATTCTCACACCTGGACTAGCCCATTTCTAATAATGTGTGTAAGCACCCCAAGGTGCGCTTACCAGGAAGATTCTAGCCTACGTACATCCTGGGTCTGAGCTGCATGGGAGAGCAGAGCCTGGCGTCTCTGCTCCAGAGAGCAGAGCTGTCGGGTCTCTCCGGGAGCAGAGCAGAGTCTGACCTCACTTCCTCTTCCTCCCAGCATCCTATTCTGTTTACTCCTCCCATCGATGAGATGAGAGACAGATGCTACAGTTATTTGAAATCAGTGACTCCCTGAGCAGAGAGAGCCCCGTGTTAGATGCAGGATCTTTTATAAGATTCAAAACAAAGTCCTGTCCTTTTCCTTCTTGGAGTAGTGATAGCAACATGACAGAAAACACATGATTTCTGTCCAGTAGGTAAGATGTGGAGTCCTGGAATTTGGCAGAAATTCTCCAGAGGTGGGTAGTTTAGTCATAGAGTCAAATATAAATTTCCATTCCTTTTCACTTCATAGAACAGCCATCTCAAGCTATCAATGGCCAAAATTAATGTTTGTGGAAAACAGCTGCTCCTGCTCGATATACACCTAAAAAAGCCTTGAGGGTGAGGACATGGGATACGTGATAGCAGTCACACAGCATGTCTGTTACCCATGGTCTCTGAGACAGATAAACACACTGTGTTTTCTGTGCCTCTTTTCCACAGATAGCAAACAGTGTTAATGAGTGTTGCCATGGTGATAAGGTAACACTCTTAATCCAAGTAGTTTTTTTTTTTTTGAAACGTGTAAACAGGATTGAATAAAGTCAACCACTGGTCAAAAAGCAGATCAACCAACCATGCCCTAGGAACTGACCATAGCATGCTTAAGAAAAATAGAGAATGAGAAGGACTGGGGAAGATATATAGAGGGAAGCCCAGGAAGAAGAAGTGAGGGGCATGTGAGTATAAAGAGGCTTCTTGGAGATGGCATAGCAGAAGGAGACTCTTGGGATGTCAGCTGAGAAAGAAGCTCAGCTGGGAGCGTTTTCTGCCTCTCTGAGCTAGCAGGTTTTCATTTCAACATCTTGCTCCAGAGTATTGGTAAAACTGAACAATAAAGACTTTGTTTAAAAAAATAAATAAACAGCATTTACCATTCCAATGCAATGAATGACCACATTCACAGAGAAACTGTGTAAGCTGTGAACAAGCTGAGAAGTCATGAGATTTGGTAAGAAATTCTCAGAGAGAGAGTTAAGTAAAAATAAAAGGAAAAACTTCCCACATTAAGGATGGCAAATACCATAACACTGAACATTAGGACCATATTATGTTACTTTAGATGACTTGGAAAATAGAAGCAGGAGATCCATCCGGAGGGGTAAGTGTGTGCCAGCCTGGCTGGCCAAACGCCTCAGGAAGAGAGCAAAGGCACCCTCTATAGATGTAGCTGTGGGCAGGCCTCCTTTTCATCCCACATGGCTCCGGAAAGTTAGCTTTACACCCAGAATAACAACACACAAACTGTATTCATTTAAACAATGCTTGGCCCATTATATCTAGCCTCTTCTTGGCTAAATCTCATATCTTTATTAACCCATTTCTAATGATCTGTGTAGCACCACAAGGTAGTGGCTTACCGGGAAAGATTCAGCATGTCTGACCTGGTGTCTGGCTCTATGATGTCTGCTTGACTCAGCTTTCTTTCTCCCAGAATTCTGTTCTGTCTACTCCACCCACCTATGTTCTGACCTATCAGGTCAAGCAGTTTGTTTATTAACCTCCTCCATCAACTCTCCAATTCCCTAAACTTTCTGGCCATTCAGTGGGACTTCTCCCCGGCTACTGGCTTTTTCTGCTTATCCCACACCAGCTTACCCCCAAGCACTTCTTTCCATCTCTGGGGTCCCAGGATACTCCAACTAAGCCTGCTTTGGGGCTGAGGGTCTGGAGACACAGTGGTGAGTGCAAGGCTGCAGGGGTTTCTTTGTTCCACCAAGCCGGGATCTACCAAGCCCACCCTTTTGTCTGCCAGGTCTTTGCAAGCAAGTAGCCCTGATCCAGTAACAGTAGATCCATCCAGAGGGCTAACTGTGTGCCAGCCTGGCCAGCCAAAGGCCCCAGGAAGGGAGCACAGGCACCCTCCAATACCATAAACTTTCTTGCCATTCAGCGGGGCTTCTTCCTGGCTACTGGCTTTCTCTACATATCCCACCCCAGCTTGCCCCCAAGCACCCCTTTCCATCTGCGGGGTCTCAGGATCCCATAACTCAGTCTGCTTTGGGGCTGAGGGTCTGGGGACACAGTGGTGAGGACAAGGCTGCAAGGGTCTCTTTGTTCCACTGAACCGGCATCTACCAAGCCCGCCCTTTTGTCTCTGAGGTCTTTTGCCAGAAAGTGGCCCTGATCCAGTACCAGTAGATCCATCTGGAGGGATCCACCACCACAGCCTACACCAGGGTGGAGAGAATCTGAGAGCCAACTCCAGGGTGAGGGAACATAAGAGAGGTCAGACCTAGAATAACCCCCATGTACAAAGCCACAGGAAATATCTGACCAAGCTGCCAAGACTCTTCTAACAGCATTTGAAGGAAGATATGGGCAGGCGCCAATGCAAGAATTCCTCCAACAATCTAAAAAGCAACATGATAACACCAGAATCTAGCGAACATACAACAGGAAGACTTGAACACCCTAATTTAGAAGTAGAAAAAATAGACTTTAAACGTAGCATTATGAAAGTGTTAGAGACCATTAAACAGGATGTGAAAAAACTCCTTTAAAAATGAATTAGAAGACTAACAAAAAGTTAGAAGAAATGAATAAATCCCTCAAAGATACCCAAGAAAAAGCGATCAAACAGGTAATGGAAACAGTTCAAGACTTGAAACCTGAAATGGAGGCAATGGAGAAAACACAAACCAAGAGACAACAAGATATGGAAAATCTGGGTAAACGAACAAAAACCACAGAGACAAGTATAACCAACAGAATACAAGAGATATAAGAAAGAATCTGAGATCCTGAAGATACTATAGAGGAAATAAATGCACTGATCAAAGTAAACAGCAAATCCAAGAAATTCTTAAGAAAAAACATCCTGGAGAGCAGTGAGGGCCTGCATAATGGGCAGGCCTCAAGGTCCCCTGCAAAAGAGCCCAGGCACCTTCAAGCTTGTGCTGCAGGGTCTCCTGTGCTCCGCTGGACCCTGCCCTGCCTGCCATGTTCTTCCTTTTGTCCCCGTTTCATTGGGCTACCAGGCACCCCTGATTAGGTGCTGAGGAGTTCCATCTGGATGGGTGAGTGTGTGCAATCCAGGGGCAGATTGTCCCGGAAGAGAGCACAAACCCTCCTCCCCCATCTCCTGCTGCAGGGCTGTCTTTCTTACACACGACCCAGCCCCCCAGCCCCACCCCCCCAAACCTGCCCTGCTCTCTGCTAGGTCCTTTGCTCAAGAACAGTTCTCTGCTCCTACACTAAGACTACCCACCCAGAGTGGTGAGTGCCTGCATACCAGGCAGGACTGAAGGTCCCCTGCAAGGGAGCCCCAACACCTTCAGCTTGTGCTGCAGGGTCTCCTGTGCTCCACTGGACCCCGCCCTGCCTGCCACGTTCTTCCTTTTGTCCCCAGCTCATTGTGCAACCAGGCGCCCCTGTTTAGGTGCTGAGGAGTTCCATCTGGATAGGTGAGTGTGTGCTATCCAGGGGCCTATTGTCCCAGAAGAGAGCACAAACCCCCCCTCAGCTCCTTCTACAGGGCTGTCTTTCTTACACACGAACCTGCCCACAAGCTTGCACTGTTTGCAAGGTCCTTTGCTCAGGTACAGTTTCCTGCTCCTACACTAAGGCTACCCACCTAGAGGGGTGAGTGCCTGCCTATCAGTCAGACCTCTAGGACTCAGGCAAGGGAGCCCAAGCACCTTCAGCTTGTGCTGCAAGGTCTCCTGTACTCTACTCTACCCTGCCCTGCCCCCCAAGTTGGGCCTTTTGTCCGCGGGTCATTGGACTACCAGGTGTTCATGTTTCTGTGCTGAGGAGTTCCATCTGCATGGGAACGGTTCCTGCTTCTACACTGAGGAGATCCACCCAGAGAGTCAGTCACAGCAAAGACTGGACCAAGACACCAGGCATCTCCTTGCTCCATTTGAAGGAAGAGATGGGAAGGCACCAATGCAAGAATTCCTCTAACAACCTGAAAGGCAACATGACATCACCAGAATCCAGGGATCCCGAAACAAGAAGAATTGTACACCCTACTCCAGAAGAATTAGAAGAAATCGACTCAAAAGTGAATTATATGAAAATAATAGAAGACCTTAAACAGGAGGTGAAAAACTGCCATAAACAGTTAGAGATTACAAACAAAAAGGTAGAGGAGGTGAATAAATCGCTCAAAGATACCCAAGAAAACCAAGAGAAACAAGAAAAAGCAATCAAACAGATAAGGGAAGCGGTTCAAGACTTGAAGAATGAAATGGAAGTAATGAAGAAAACACAAACCGAGGGAAGGATGGAGATGGAAAATCTGGGTAAATGAACAGGAACTACAGAGACAAGTACTACCAACAGATTACAAGAGATAGAAGAAAGAATGTCAAACACTGAAGATACCATAGAGAAAATAAACACACTGATCAAAGAAAACAGCAAAACCAACAAATTCTCATCACAAAACATTCAGGAAATCTGGGACACAATAAAAAGACCAAACCTAAGAATAATAGGGATAGAAGAAGGAGAAGAAGTACAGCTCAATGGTCCAGAAAAATATATTTAATAAAATTATAAAAAAAAAACTTTCCCAACCTAAAGAAAGATATTCCCTTGAAGTTTAAAGAAGCATACAGAACACCAAATAGACTGGGCCAAAAAAAAAAACGCCTCACCATATAATAATCAAAACATAAAACATACAGAATAAAGAAAAAATATTAAGAGCTGCAAAGGAAAAAAAGTCAAGTTACTTACAAAGGTAAATCTATTAGATTTACACCTGACTTCTCTGTGGAAACCATGAAAGCCAGAAGGTCGTGGATAAATGTACTTCAGAAACTAAGAGACCATGGATGAAACCCTAGACTACTATACCCAGCCAAGCTTTCATTCATAATAATTGGAGAAAACAAAATTTTCCAGGATAAAAACAAATTTAAACAATACATAGCCACAAATCCAGCCTTACAAAGAGTAATTGAAGGAAAATCACAAACCAAGGAGTCCAACAATGCCCACAATAACTCAGGCATCTAATGACCCTTCACCAGCACAACTCGAAGAAGGGAAACACACAAACTCTAATAACAAAAAAAGAAGAAGAAGAAGAAGAAGAAGAAGAAGAAGAAGAAGAAGAAGAAGAAGAAGAAAGAAAGAAAGAAAGAAAGAAAGAAAGAAAGAAAGAAAGAAAGAAAGAAAGAAAGAAAGAAAGAAAAAATGACTGGAGTTAACATCCACTGGTCATTAATATCACTTAATATCAATGGACTCAACTCACCTATAAAGAGGCACAGGCTAAGAGATTGGATATGAAAACAGCATCCAACATTCTGCTGTTTACAAGAAACAACCTCAACCACAAAGACAGACATCTACTCAGAGTAAAGGGCTTGGAAAAGGTTTATCAAGCAAATGGACCTAAGAAACAAGCAGGTGTGGCCATACTAATTTCTAACAAAGTTGACTTCAAACTAAAACCAATCAAATAAGATGGAGAAGGACATTTTTTACACATAACAGAAAAAAATCATCAGGACAAAGTCTCAATCCTGAATATCTATGCCCCTTATATAAAAGCACCCACGTACGTAAAAGAAACATTACTAAAACTCAAGGCAGTCATCAAACCACACACACACTAGTAGTAGGAGATTTCAACAGTCCTCTCTTACCAATGGACAGGTCAATCAGACAGAAACCTAACAGAGAAATAAGAGGATTAAGGGAGGTAATGAATCAAGTGGACTTAACAGACATCTATAGATCATTCCACCCAAATAGGAAAGAATATACCTTCTTCTCTGCAGCTCATGGAACCTTCTCGAAAATTGACCACATACTCGGTAACAAATAAAACTTAAACAGTAACAAAAAAATATTAGTAACCACCTGTGTCTTATCTGATCACCATGGATTTAAGTTAGAATTCAACAACAATGCTACCCCCAGAAAGCCTACAAATTCATGGAAACTGGACATCAACTACTGAACCACACCTGGATCAAGGAAGAAATAAAGAAAGAAATTAAAGTCTTTCTTGAATTCAATGAAAATAAAGACTCAACATACTCAAACCTATGGGACACTATGAAAGCAGTGCTAAGAGGATAAGTTCATAGCACTAAGTTCCCACTTAAAGAAAATGGAGAAAGCACACATAGGAGACTTAACTGCCCACCTGAAAGCTCTAGAAAAAAAAGAAGCACACTAACCTAGGAGAAGTAGAAAACTGGAAATAATCAAACTAAGGGCTGAAATCAACAAAAATAGAAGCACAGAAAACAATCCAAAGAGTTAATGAAACAAAAAGCTGGTTCTTAGAGAAAAGCAACAAGATTGACAAACCCCTATCCAAACTAATCAAACAGCATAGAGAGAACACACAAATTAATAAGATCAGAAATGAAAAGGGAGACATAACCACAGACACAGAGGAAATTCAGAAAATCATTAGATCTCACTACAAAAGCCTGTATGCCACAAAACTGGGAAATGTAAAAGCAATGGACACTTTTTTAGATAAGTACCATATACCATAGTTAGACCAGGACCAGGTGAACAATCTAAATAGACCTGTTAGTCGCGAAGAATTAGAAGTTGTTATAAAAAAAAAAACCTCCCTACCAAAAATGCCCAGGTCCAGACGGTTTCAATGCAGAATTCTACCAAAACTTCCAAGAAGACCTAATACCTATACAACTTAATGTATTTCACAATATAGAAACAGAAGAGTCATTGCCAAATTCCTTCTATGAAGCTACAGTTACTCTGATACCAAAACCACACAAAGATTCAACCAAGAAAGAGAATTACAGGCCTATCTCACTCATGAACATCAATGCGAAAATCCTCAATAAAATACTGGCAAACCGAATCCAAGAACACATTAGAAAAATTATCCATTATGATCAAGTAGGCTTCATCCCAGGACTGGTTCAACATATGAAAATCTATCAATGTAATCCATCATATAAATAAACTGAAAGAAAAAAAAACATATGATCATTTCATTAGATGCTGAAAAAGCATTTGACAAAATTCAACATCCCTTTATGATAAATTGTTCACCTGGTCTTGATTTAATTTTTGTAAATGGTACTTATCTAAAAACAAGTCCATTTTTTTTACATTTTCCAACTGTGTGGCATATAAGGTTTTGTGGCAAGACCCAATGATTTTCTTAATTTCTTCAGTGTCTGTTGTTATGTCCCCCTTTTCATTTCTGATCTTGTTAATTTGCATGTTCTCTCTATGCCGTTTGATTAGTTTGGATAGGGGTTTGTCAATCTTGTTGATTTTCTCTAAGAACCAGCTTTTTGTTTCATTGATTCTTTGGATTGTTTTCTGTGTTTCTATTTTGTTGATTTCAGCCCTCAGTTTGATTATTTCCAGACTTCTACTCCTCCTGGGTGAGTCTGCTTCTTTTTTTCTAGAACTGTCAGCTGTGTTGTTAAGTCTCTAATTTATTTTTAATGTTGGCACTTAGAGCTATGAACTTTCGTCTTAGCACTGCCTTCATAGAGTCCCATAGGTTTGGGTATGTTGTGTCTTATTTTTGTTGAATTCAAGGAAGAATTTAATTTCTTTCTTTATTTCCTCCCTGACCCACGTGTGGTTCAGTAGTTGACTGTTCTGCTTCCGTAAATTTATAGGCTTTCTGGGTGTAGAATTATTGTTAAATTCTAACTTTAATCCATGGTGATCTGATAAGACACAGGTGGTTACTAATATTTTTTTGTATCTGTGGAAGTTTGCTTTGTTACCAAGTATGTGGTCAATTTTTGAGGAGGTTCCATGAGCTGCAGAGAAGAAGGTATATTCTTTCCTATTTGGGTGGAATATTCTATAGATGTCTGTTAAGTCCATTTGATTCATTACCTCCATTAATTCTCTAATTTCTCTGTTAGGTTTCTGTCTGATTTTCCCTGTCCATTGGTGAGAGAGGAGTGTTGAAGTCCCCTACTATTAGTGTGTGTAGTTTGATGACTCTCTTGAATTTTAGTAATGTTTCTTTTACGTACGTGGGTGCTTTTATATTAGGGGCATAGACATTCAGGATTGAGACTTACTCCTGGTGAATTGTTCCTGTTATGAGTATAAAATGTCCCTTTCCATGTCTTCTGATTGATTTAAGTTTGAAGTCAACTTTGTTAGAAATTAGTATGGCCACACCTGCTTGTTTCTTAGGTCCATTTGCTTGATAAGTCTTTCCCAGCCCTTTACTCTCAGGAGATGCCTATCTTTGTTGTTGAGGTTGTTTCTTGTAAACAGCAGAATGTTGGATCCTGTTTTCATATCCAGTCTCTTATCCTGTGCCTTTTTATAGGTGAGTTGAGTCCAGTGATATTAACGACCAATGGTTGTTAACTCTGGTCATTTTTTTGGCAGTAGAGTTTGTGTATTTCCCTTCTTTGAGTTGTGCTGGTGAAGGGGCTCTAGATGTCTGAGTTATTGTGGGCATTGTTGGACTCCTTTGTTTGTGATTTTCCTTCTATTACTTTCTGTAAGGCTGTATTTGTGTCTACGTGTTATTTAAATTTGTTTTTATCCTGGAAAATTTTGTTTTTCCATTTATAGTGAATGAAAGCTTGACTGGGTATAGTATAGTATTTCTAAAATATATGTTGAAGCGATTTGCCTTCTCCAAATTTTCTTAGAATCCGTTACTTATTTTGGTCTGCATATTCATTCATAATTTATTTTAAATACAATGTCTTTTGTTTAAATAAAATTATATTTTATTTCATCTTGGCATATTTAAAAAAAAATCATCCACCATGATCAAGTCACCTTCATCCCAAAGATACAGGGGTGGTTCCACGTATGAAAATCTATCAGCGTAATCCATCGTATAAATAAACTGAGAGAAAAAAAACCATATGATTATTTCATTAGCTGCTGAAAAAGCATTTGACAAAATCCAACACTCCATCATAATAAAGGTTCTGGAGAGATCAGGGATACAATGAACATGTGTAAATATAATAAAAGCAATATGCAGCAAGCCAACATAAAATCAAATGGAGAGAAACTTAAAGCAGTTCCACTGAAATCAGAAATAAGACAAGCCTGTACACTCTCTCCATATCCCTTCAATATAGTTTCTGAAGCCCTGACAACAGCAATAAGACAACAAAAGGAGATCAAGGGGGTTTGCAGATGATAGCATAGTATATTTAAGTGAGCCCAACAACTCTACTAGAGAACTCCTACAGCTGATAAATACCTTCACTGATGTGGCAGGATAAAAGATCAACTCAAAAATATCAGTTACCCCCCTATACACAAATAATAAAGAAGCTGAGAGGGAAATCACAGAAACACCACTTTTCACAATAGCTACAAAAGACATAAAATATCTTGGTGTAACACTAACCAAAGAAGTGAAGGACCTATTTGACAAGAACTTTAAGTCTTTGAAGAAAGAAATTGAAGAAGATACCATAAAATGGAAAGATCTCCCATGCTCTTGGATAGGTAGGATCCACATAGTAAAAATGGCAATCCTACCAAAAGCCATCTATAGATTCAATGCAATTCCCATCAAAATTCCAACAAAATTCTTCACAGACCTTGAAAGAATAATCAACTTCATTTGGAAAAACAAAAAACCCAGGATAGCCAAAGCAATCCTGTATGATTAAAAAAAATCTTCCAGAGGCATCACCATGACTGACATCAAGCTCTATTACAGAGCTGCAGTATTGAAAAAAGCTTGGATTTGGCATAAAAACAAAGATGTTGATGAATAGAATAGAATTGAGGACCTGGATATTAATCCACACACCTATGAACACCTGATTTTTGTAAAAGAAGCTAAAATTATACAATGGAAAAAAGAAAGCATCTTCAGCAAATGGTGCTGGCATAACTGGATGTCAACATGTAGAAGAATGAAAATAGATCCATATCTATTACCATGCACAAAACTCAAGTCCAAATGGATTAAAGACCTCAATATAAATCTGACCACATTGAACCTGATAGGAGAAAAAGTGGAAAGTAGCCTTCAATGCATGGGCACAGGAGACCACTTCCTATGTAGAACCCCAGTAGCACAGACACTAAGAGCAACAATGAATAAATGGGACCTCCTGAATCTGGGAAGCTTCTGTAAAGCAAAAGACACTGTCAATATAACAAAGAGGCAGGCTACTGAAAGGGAAAAGATCTTCACCAACCACACATCAGACAGAGGACTGATCTCCAAAATATATAAAGAACTTAAGAAATTAGACATTAAAATTCTAAATAACTCAATTAAAAATGGGGTACTGAACAAAACAGAGTATTCTCAACAGAAGAAATTCAAATGGCCAACAGATACTTAAGGACATGTTCAACATTTTTTTCTATCAGGGAAATGCAAATCAAAACAACTCTGAAATACCATCTTATACCTGTCAGAATGGATGAGATAAAAAACACTAATGATAGCTTATGCTGGAGAGGATGTGGAGGAAGGGGAATACTCATCCATTGCAGGTGGGAGTGAAAACTGGTACAATCACTTTTTAAATCATCATGATAGTTTCTCAGAAAATTGGGAATCAACCAACCTCAGGATCCAGCAATACAACTCTTGGGAATATACCCAAAAGATGCTCAATCATACTACAAAAACGTTTGCTCAACTATGTTCATAGCAGCATTATTTGTAATAGCCAGAACCTGAAAACAATCTAGATGCTCCTCAACCAAAGAATGGATAAATAAAGTGTGGAACATATACACGTTAGAGTATACTTAGCTGTAAAAAACAATGATATCTTGAATTTTGCATGCAAATGGATGGAATTAGAAAAAACTACCCTGAGTGAGATAACCCAGATCCAAAAAGATGAATATCTTATGTACTCACTCATAAGTGGATTCTAGCCATAAACAAAGGACATTGAGCCTACAGTTCATAATCCTAGAGAAACTAAGTAATAAGGTGAACCCAAAGAAAAACATATATAAACCCACCTGGAAAATGAAAAAAGACAAGATGACCTGACAAAATTGGGAGTATGGGGAGTATTCTGTTGATTATGATTGCATCTGTATTTCCTGTTTATTTACACAGATTATCCACTTCCAGAAATCTCTCGGTTTGTGATTTCTTTTTTTTACTTTTTAAAAATAGCTACTAGTTTTTATTTATTTATTTATTTATTTATTTATTTATTTTGCTTTTTAAATACTACCATTCAAAATTTCCACCTCCTCCCATTTCACTCCCACTCCCCGACTCCCTGTCCCCCCTCACCATCCAGTTCTAAGAGAGGGCAGGGTACCCTGCCCGGGAAGTCCAAGGCCATCCCCCCTCCATCCAGGCCTAGGAAGGTGTGCATTCAAACATACTAGGATCCCAAAAGCCAGTACATGCAGTAGAATCAAATCCCAGTGCCATTATCATTGGCTTCTCAGTCAGCCCCCATTGTCATCCACATTCTGAGAGTCCGATTTGATCACATGCTCCATCTGTCCCAGTCTAGCTGGCCTTGATGAGCTCATCTTAGATCAGTCACACAGTCTCAGTGAGTGGATGAACCCCTCATGGTCCTGACTTCCTTGCTCATCTTCTCCCTCTTTCTGATCTTCAACTGGTCCTTGAGATCTCAGTCCAGTGCTCCAGTGTGGGTCTCTGTCTCTATCTCCATCCACCTCCGGATGAAGGTTCTATGGTGATATTCAAGATATTCATCATTGTGGCTATGGGACAAGGCCAGTTCAGGTGTTCTCTCCTCTACTGCCCAAGGACCTAACTGGGGACATCCCCTTGGACACCTGGGAGCCCCTCTAGAGCCAAGCCTCTTGCCAACCCGAAAATGGCTCCCTTAATTAAAATATCTTCTTCCCTGCTTCCATATCCGCCCTTCCTCCATCTCAACCATCCCACTCCCCCCAAGCTCTCCCAAATCATCTTCCACCAATGATGTAGGTGGTGTCTGTGTCTCCAGGGTTCACTCTTCCTTCAGGTGGATGGAGGCTTCCTCACTTATTTTTATAACATTTCTTTTACTTTTCTGTATGTGTATGCTGCTTATGTACATAGTATTTGCAGGAGCTTTGATGTGGGAGGTCTTTCTGTCTATGTGTTGTTTTTATTAAATGAATAAATAATTGCTTTAAGCGTATGGCAGGGAAGAACAGAGCTAGGCGGGGAAAACTAAGTTGAATGCTGGGAGAAAGAAGGGTCAAATCAGAGGGATGCCATGGAGCCACCACCGTAGTCAGATATGCCAGAACTTTGCCAGTGAGCCACTGCCACATGGTGATACGCAGAGTAATAGAAATGGGTTGAATTCATATAAGAGATAGCCAGTAAGAAGCTAGAACTAGTGGGCCAAGCAGTGATTAATACAGTTTCTGTGTGATTATTTCAGGTCTAAACTACCCAGGCAGCCAGAAAGAACAAGTGGCTCTTCCCCCAACAGAGCTCTCTAGGAAACTTTGTGAAATTCCCTAGAGCTGTATTTATAGGAGGTTGGTTGTTTAATAACCAAACTTAGGTGCTGAGAACTATGCTCAGAGCCTCTAGAAGAGCAACAAGTGTAGTGAACCACTGACCTATATCCATACTCTTCCTGTCTGATTTTCTTGCTCTGTACATGGAAAAATCTTCTGTACAGATGTGGAGGTTAGAGGATATGAAGAAGTTGAGTCTATTCCCTCCTCCACTATGTAGGACATGGGGATTGACTCAGCATGTCAGCCTTAGCAACAAGTACTTTTATCCACAGAGTCAACTCTGGTTGAATTATCATTTGGAGAATCTCCCTATTATAGTTTGAAATATTAGTCTTGAAAATATAATGGCTAATGGTGATAAATTTTGAGGAAAAAACAATCTGGCGTTTTCCCTCCTCTTAACATTTCCTGGTCACCAAGAGCTTTCTGCTGCTGAATTGGTGTCACCTGCTGTCTTCTTTAGGTGCTCTGCAAGCAGAAACTCTGAGCCACCACGCAGGTGCTTATCTTAGGGAACTACAGCTATTCTCTGAGTTCACTCCTCTTATCCACTGTCAATGCATGGTCCCTTCACGTTTGTGTTAGGACACAGGTCTCCAGCTTTACCACTGATTTACACAACCTTAATCAGGCCATATCTCCTGAAGCTTATTCTATGACAGAGTATAGGATCTGTCTGTGCTGTGACCTGACTACTCACAATTTACAATAACTGGCTCCTCTATGCCTCCCTGAACTACATCACAAGGTGAGAAATGCTCCATCACCACTAAAAGGTTAAAAAAAATAGGCATTACCTTCATTCTGTGGATCAAGAGAAGATTACTTAATGATGTTGCTCAGAAATAGATGGTGTTCTTAGAAGAGGCTCCTCCAGCCTCCCTCCAGGATCACTGGCATGGTAACTATTTCTCACTCTCTCACTCTCTCTAGCTCTCTCTTATTTTGCTCTTATTTTTAAATCTTTAAAAGTACATCTTTTAGAATTTTCTATAAGCATTTACATTATATTCTTTCTCCCTGCCTTTCCCACTCTACGTCCTCTCAAGATTGCTATACCTTCTCAGCTTCATGGCTATTTCTTAATTATTATTATTATTACATCTATTTTCATGTATAAATCAATAAATATATAAATACAATCTGATGGGTCAATTTTGTGTTGCCCATGTGTTTATGGCTGACCATATGGGATTAGATTACATATTGGGTGTTCATACCTGAAGAATACTGACTCTCATTCTCTCATAACTCATTAATTACCTGGAGGTCTTTATATAGAAGTGCAGTCTCTTCGAATTACTTCCATATACCCTGCCATGTCAACTGGTGTCATCACATTTCATATCTATTTATACAACCATATGGTTGAAATTTCTTGGGTGAAGCTCCCTATAATATACAGAAGAAAGAATTTTGCTGTAGACATCTGGTTTTCTGCCTCTTACAGTATTTTCAACCCTCTTCTGAGATGTGCCCTGACCTTCAAACAAGGTGGTTGTATTATAGATAGATCAGGTAGGGCTGGACACTCCATGGTGTCTCTCTTAGTTAGGGTTTTATTACTATGAAGAGACACTGTGAGCATATCAACTCTTTAAAGAAAAGAATTTAATTGGGACCAGCTCACAGTTTAGCAGATTTAGTCCATTACTACCATGGCAAAAAGCATGGCAACAAGCAGACAGTGTTAGTGCTAAAGAAGGAGCTGTGGGCTCCACATCTTGATCTTCAGGCAGCAGAAAGAGACTGTGAGCCACATTGGGAGTATCTTGACCACATGAGACCTCAAATCCTATCTCCACAGTGACAGACTTCCTTCAACAAGGTCACATTTACCTAAACAAGGCCACACCTCCCAGTTGTGCAACTCCCTATGGATTAAGAATTTAAACAAGTGAGTCTATGGGAACATTCCTATACATACACCACAGCATTCATTGTTCGTTTGCTGCACTTGGATTAATTTTGGATTTCTTTGGTAGCCTCTGCCTGTGCAAAAAAAAGTCATCTTTAATGTGGGGCTAAAGCTACACTTGCCTGTGGGAATAAGGATATGTATTAAAATGAACCTAGAAATTCAACTGGTTTAAGAAAGTGGCTATCATGGGTTGTCCTCTAGGATGCGTAAAATCACTATTCATCTACAGTTGATTACATTCCAGTACCAGGCCATGATTTCCCTCCTTTTGAACAGCCTGAATCTAATTAGACAATTTTTTGGCTACCTTCAAGGTATAACTGCCGTTCTTGAACAATTAGAGTTATCTTGTCATGCTAGTCAATGCTGTGGATTGTAGGAAATACTATTGTGTTGGACAATTGACTGTTTTCCTCTGTTGCCAAGGTGCATAGAATCTTCAAGTACTATCATTTATAGTCCTCAGAGAAGAGGCTTATAAGTTAGATCTAGCAATCTTCTGTTGTACTTATATATCATTTCCTTATCCAGTCATCATCCGAGAGGATTCCTCTGGCAGCAGATGGGAAGAGAACATATGGAGACACCCACAACAGATATCATATGTGTAGGGTTAAAGGACCAATTCAAAGAAACATACCCTGACCCTGAAACAGGAGTCTAAGAAACATACTCTACTCCTGATCAACTCAAAATGAAAACCAAATGATCCCTGAGCAGGAAAACCAACCAGTCCCTGAGTACAAAAGTTAAGCATCTCTAGGCAAAAATTCCAGCCATTTTCTGAGCTTGTCCAAGCTCAGAAGTGGAAATCCAATCAACTCCCACCCTGAAAATCTTCACCCTGGGAAACCTCTGCCCCTAGGAAACCTTATAAGACCTGTACTTGTTCATTTTGAAGCTGCCTTTTACCACCCTTCCAGGGCAGCCACTCTTCTGGATCTCTCCTTACCAATAAATCTCTTGAATGAGGTTTGGGTGATGACTTTTCATCCAAGTAGTGAGGATCAGAGAAGTAAAAACTTTTGGTAGGAAGAAACAGAACTGCTACATCTCTCTGGGAAAACTCCCTTAGCAGAGCAGAGTGGGGTTGCAAAGGCTCTTCCAGATAGATTCAGAGATACTACATTCCTGCGTGGAAACCATGCCCCACTGGAACAGACATTTAGGTATCACCTGGATCCCTACCAGGATACCTTTGCCTTCTGAGCTGTATGTCTTACTTAGATTCTGATGGCCAAGATACCTTCCCCTTCTGAGTTGTAGGGATCATCTGGCTTCCAAAGGCCAGGATACCTTCCCCTTCAGAGCTGTAACACTTACAGGTATTGTTTGACTTCCAGCAGACAGGATAATTTGCATTTCATATCTGTAACAACTACAAGTATTGTTTGGCTTCAGATGGATAAGCTACCTTTCCGTCCAGAGCTGTAACACTTACAATATGGACAGTCTAAATGGGTAGTCTCCATCAAATCTATCCCCTCAAAGCTCCATATACCCCTCAGAAGAGGAAGCAGAAAGAGTATAAAAGGCAGAGGGAATGCAGGAAACCAAGAGTACAAGGATTCAACTAAGCAAGGCACATTTGAACTCACAGAGACTGCATCAGCATGCAGAGGGCTTACATGAGTTGGCACCAGGTCCTCTGAATGTATATTATAAGTATTACCTATATTAGTATTTTTATGAGACCCCTGACTCTGAGAACAAGTGGGTGTCTGACTCTTGTGACTGCTCTTAGGACTCTTTTGCTCCTGTGTGGTTGTAATGTACAAAACCAATATAATAGTTTTGCTTCATCTTATTATATTTTATTTTATTTTATCATGTTTTGTTGTTGTTTATTACAGGATTATTCTTCTCTAATTGGAGAAAGAAAGGGAGTGGCTCTTCATGGTAAGGGATGTGGGAAGGAAGTGGGAAGAGTTGAGAGAGGGCAAACTGTAAACAGTATATACTATATGAAAAAGAATCTATTTTCAATAAAAAGAAAAAAGTTTATTCTTCAAAGTGATTACTGGCATTGACATTTAGTTAGACTGACTTGGTTTTGAAAGAGCAACATTATTAACATTAGAAGTAAAATTTGAGACCTTGCTGTCCATTTTTCAGATTACTAAAGTTTCCATGACAACTCAATAGGGATAGGGAACTGTACAATGACTTGCATGAAACAGACAAATTCCTAGAGAAACAGAACCTACAGCATTGGGAGCATGAAAAAAGACAAAAGTGATGTCACTGATAACTCATAGGAGTGAATCAATGAAGAAGATTGACAAAAGCTAACAGTTTTTAATGACGAAAACAGACTAAATAGTATAAGAGAGGCCATTGCTGTAGGGGCACTTGTGAAAAACCACTGCCATCTCAGTACGCAGTGCAGACATTGACAGCTTTCTCTGTAAGACCAAGACTGACACAAGGACGCTGCAGTGACAACTTTTCTTCAGTATTCTCTTAGATGTCCTAGACAAGGCAATTAGGCCACACAGATAAATAAAATGAAGCCAGTTAATTGGTTGTAAAATAAATCTGCAGAGGACATAAACTTTTTTTTGGAAAATCTACAGAAGTTTCTGGAACCTGTAACAGGCACACCCATCTGAGCTCTACTTCTATAAACTAATATTGTGCACAATTAGATGCAGTTTTGTTGCATACATAGAGAAGATAGCTAACAAGGAAAACTCCACAGGGACCCATGTAGCTCCCTGGAAAGAAGAAACAGAATATATTTTGTGGATGGACTAGGAGCCTTCAAGGGATGGAAACAGGAGGAAACAGGGAGCAGGAGGTTGGATGGAATGAGAGAGTACTTGGGAAAATGACAGGAATTGTGGGGGAATTATAGGAGCAATGTGGTGTTTTCACTGTTGTAGTGAAACCTGGAATGTACAAGAGTGATCCTAGTAGAGACTCCTAGTAGTGAGGAATAGTCTGAACCAGTCATCTTCGGTAACCACAACAGATTGGTGTAACTGGGACACCAATCAAACCACAAAACCTTTGAACTACAATCTCTCCTTCCTGTAAGATGTACTGGGGTAATGGTGGAACAAAACTTGTGGAAGTGACCAAACAATGGCTGGTCCAAATAAACAACCATAAAATAAGAGGGACCCCAAACCTGACACTGCCTGGATAGCCAGGAACCAGAGGATGGATAGCCCAGAAATTCAAGATAGAACCACACATGAGTGAAAAACATTTCAATGAAATTATTACTAATGATATTCTGATATCTCGTAAATAAGTGTCACCTAATCAGAGAGGCATCATCTCACAATTATGGGAACAGGTGAAAACACACAGCTAAATATTTGGCAGCAGCAGAAGTATCCCACAGAATGGGGGGAGGATGGATGATAGGAACCAGAGGGGCCAAGGACACCATAAAAACATAGAACACAGAATCAATAAAGCAGAGCTTACAGAGGACCAAAGAGACTGAAGTGATAATCATGGATCCCGTAGGAGTTTGAGCTAGAGCCTCTGCATACAAGTTATGGTGGTGTGGGTAGGAATTGTTGTAGAACTTCTAGAAGTGGAAGCAGGGCACATTTCTGACTGTTTTGCCTGCCATTTGAATGATTTTCTTCCTATTGGGCTGCCTCTCCCAGCTCTGAAATGAGGGATTGTGGCAAGTCTAATAGAACTTGACATGCCGTGTTCTGTACATAAGCCTGGGAGAACTCTTCATTTTTTAAGGGAAAAAGAAGAGTGTGTCTGGGACACAGGGGAAGTGGGGGTTTAGGAAGGACTGGAGGGAGAGGAAACTCTAGTCAGGATGTAATATACGAGAGGAAAATTTAAAAAAAGAAAGAAATACACATTAATAGAAAAAACTTAATAAGAAATGTCCCACTGTGAATGACACTCTCAAGGAGAAAACAGCATGGTCTGCCCTTATGTGAAAGATGTTACATCCGTGGATGAAATAAACCGTAGATCAAATCTATTTAGAAACTAGTTATGTAGACAGTGAAAATAGGCAGTCCTTTCTCCTGTCACTCTTCCTCACTTCACATGGATCACTGATATGCAGGCAGTATTGGGCGTGGGTGAATTAGTTGAACAAGGAATGTATTTGAGCGTATGAGAGGATGGTTTTTCTCTATGCAAACAAGGCATCATTTTCACAGCAGACTCGCAGCATCCAATAATTTGAGGACTCCTGTAACTAGTTTCCAAGAATTCTAAGGTATTGCTATATAATTGAACCACAACCTATGCTCTTAATGTCTTTGAAATTTTGTTTACTGTATTGATACCTTTATTTTTGTTTTAAGAAAACATCACTTCAAATTTTGGCTTCCCCTTGTACACACATGTATCCCAGGATGATAGGTGTGAATAACCATGCTGGCAGTACCTGAGTAATAACTAATCATTTTCACCACATAAATTTTCACCATTTTATACCCCACTAATAAAGAAATGCCAGCATTCTACAGTGGGATGAGAGGAGAGGTCGCTCACTCATCTTAGCCTAACTGGGGGACTGGTCTGGAAACTGAAGAAATTGGAGACCTCACACTGGTATAGTCCAAAATGCTCACTCCCTACAGGATCTATTCTGAGTCCACACTTTGTTGGGGACAGAGTCATCTTCTCTGTGAGCTGCAGATTCTCATTATTGAAGATCCAACGAATAGAGACATCAGTATCAGGTGAAACACAGGTCAAGATCACAGATGTACCTCCTGTGACAGTTGTGTCAGTGATTTGCACAAAGGGCTGTGTCACAGACTCTGTGAAGAAACAGAGGAGAATACCAAATGACAGTCATCCAGAGAGTAAACCAAGCCCTCTTAAGTTTATACTTTATAAAGATTCCAAGGGGGGAGAATTTGGAGGGGTGACTAAAGACATAGATTGAGCTTTGGCTCTGCCACCCAGAGACTGGGTTACTCTGGTTTAGACACTGTTTCCTGTCTCAGTTTCTACACAATAGGACACACAGTGAATGATCATTGTCATGTCCATGAGTTAAGCTTAGCCATGAACAATGGTCTGGGTTTGGGATCAGGGAGCTGCTCAGACCAGCAGCATCTGTTACTATTTAGCTGCAGAAGAGAATTTCCTAGACTGGAATCCTGTGGTGATGGAGGGATCTGGAGTAGCTGCCTCCTCTGTTTCTTCCCTTGGAGCTTTGACCTCCCTGTGAAGTCTCATAAGTCCATCAGAGCAATAGGCTATTGGCCTGGACACCTGTCCACTGAGCCTCAGGAGAAGGAGATGCACAGGTGACCTTCCTAACTGCAGCTGCCATGGCTGCACACAGCTGGTTCTATACTCTAGGAGACAGTCAGTCCCATGACTTGGACAGTCAATCAATAAAGCTTTGTTCCTGTCAGCTCTGATGGGAAATCTAAACAAACAGTTACAAAAAGCTCCCCAACGTCATCTTGAGTTCAGACGGGCAAAGTTCTGGAGTTAGGACTTCCTCACAGGCTCTGTGAAGACCCCATGCCTTTATCAACCAGGGACTGCCTGATTCCCACAGAGTCTTTCTGGGGAGAGCTCCAAACATCTGCAAGGACACTGACATTTTGGGCTTGGGTTTACCCAGCACAGGTCCTCCTCTCTGCAAGTGAATCCAGGTTAGGAGTTCTGATCTATTACAGTTTGTTTACCCAGTGAGTGTCCAGTGATGGTCTAAACCCCTGGGTGGGGGTAAACAATGCAATAGGGGATAGAGAAGGCACAGTCCAATCCTGACATGTTAGTGTATGAAATAGGATGAGCCACACCCAGCAGTCGGAGGCCATAGGGAATCACTTACTCTTTACATCAAACTCCACATTTGCTCTTTCAATTTTGGAATCTTTGTTTAAAACTTCCAGTGTGTACATCCCTGTATCACTCTCAATGACATCCAGAAGCTGTAGGGATCCAGTTTTGTACACCTTCCCTTTTATTCTCTGTGCAGGCTCCCAGGAGATAGAAGACTTGACTCTGTTGTATTCTACAAGTTTACGGGCTGGGCTCCCATTGTTTGATTTGTGCCAGGAAAACACTTGTGCTTCTTCTGGAAGATTACGAACTTGGAGAAGTACGTCTTCACCTTCAGCAACATAGTGAAGCACCGGTTGGATTATGAGTTGGGAAGAAGTGAGAGCATTACAGAACACCGAAAGGGGACCTGGGAGGGAAGAGAAAAAAAGACATCACATGAAAATCCTTGTTTTGTAAAAAGATGGTGACCTCCAGACTGAAAAGATGGAGTCATCACTCATGCTAGAGTTGCTTGTGTGTGAGTGTGTGTGTGTGTGTGTGAGTGTGTGTGTGTGTGTATGACACATAATGAAGGGCAAAAACATTATCTTTCTTGACATTTCAAAACTCCTCCTTACAAACAATGCCCCTGAAAGTGTCATTTCTTCTATATGGCTGCTTCCTCACTACACTCAGGCAAACACCACACACTCATGTACACTGAGGTTTGAGGTGATGCCTCCCCTGCACTCTACAGGTCTGGAAGTAACGATCATTTTCTGGTTTTTTCTTCAGTTTCCCTTGAGGCAATCCTCATCCTTTGACTTCACCTAATAGATGCACTTGTAGTATTGTCAAGTGCCCTTAGCTCTGGGGTTGTGGGGGTTGGGAGTAGTCTGGTCTTCAAGGCAGACTCAGCTCTTTAAAATATTTCGGTACTAGGCTGCATGGTTTTGTGTCAATTTGACACAAGTTACTGTCATTTTGCAAGAAACGGCCTCAGTTGAAAATGCAACCACCAGATGTGCCTGGGGGCAAAACTGTAGTACATTTTTTAAATTGGGGATAGATGCAAAAGGATTCAGACCATTGTGGACAGTTCAAGCCCTGGGCTGTGGGAATTGCAGCCCCGAGTTGATGTCCCTGCCCCCATTTGAGGTGCTTATCTGCAAGGAAAACATAATAAATTCCCTCTGCTCCTGGAGCAGGGAAATAAGGAATTTTAAGTGCATGGTGACCGGTCCTTGATCCTTGCCAGGGTCAGGTTACAGTCCCATGGCAGCCCCCTCCTCATTTGGTGCCATGTTATAAAACCAGCCCAGCAGACAATAAAGAGAAGCTGTTCCACCTCAAGCTCGTGCTCTGTGTATTCGTTCAACCTCCTCCGCCGAGACTCTTGGTTCCTGCCCGCGCTGGCGCGGCACTGGACTAGGAGTCTTGGGTGATATAAGAGAGCTGGTTGAGCAAGCATGAAGAGCAAACCAATAGGAAACACCCATCTGTGATCTCTGCACCAACTCCTGGATTTTGTTAATGACACTCTCCATTTGAAGGTAATAAATACTCCAGTTTGACACGGATGTTCTAAAACCATTGTTTCTTATGATCTTTGAGAGAATATAAGTGCATTACAATAGACTGAGTCACTTTAGTCCAGCCATGGAAAGATAACAGGATTCACTTCTCCCAGGTCTAGAGCCCCAATAGATTAGGTTGACTCTGACATGTTAGCTGAGTTACTTTCCATCAAGGTCGTCCTTGATGCACATGGAGACAGAGGATGGAAGCTGATCTATGGCGATTTGTCTCTATGAATGAGTCCTACACTAAGTGCTCAAACCTCCACCCGGGGACACAGTGTAAAAGGAAGGGAAGCTAGGCCAGCCATGGCAGTCCTGTATGTCTAAGCCCCACCCAGCACTGAACAATGACAGAGAATCACTTACTGTCCACCTGGAGTAGCACTAGTACATCCTCATGTGCACCATATGGTTTCAGAATTCGCAGTTCGTACAATCCCTGGTCTTTCAGACCGACACTGTGAAGCAGCAGGGACCCATCACTGTTTAGTGTCTCCCTGCCACTGTATGCAGGTCCAAAAAAAATTGGTTTCCTGGATGGTAGACGTCGGATAACCAAAAGGTTCTTGAAGGCACCCATTCCTTTGAACCAGGCAAAGCCTACAGAATTCTCTGGAATATTGCGAACAAGTAGAAGAACACTTCCCCCTTCAGCAACTCTGGGTGGCACAAATTCAATGGTGGGCTGTGAAGAGATATCAGAGAGCCCACACTTCCAAAGGTAAGCTAGAAGGGACAACAAAAATACATCTAAGTTGGATCTTTTATATTTGGCCAAGATGAGGCTCTGTGTCCTGAGCAGCTGTGTCCATAGTTCAGCCTCGGGTGGTGGGTGAGTGTCTCCCTGTCCTACTTGGTGGTGGTCTGCACATGACCTTCATACTCTCATTATCCCCACACTTGTCATTTCCACTGTACGGATCTCGCTCTTCAGTTGTCAGTTTGCCTGGGATCTTACTGGAGCAGATCCCTGCTCACGTTTACAGTGGATGATGGTGGGGTGATGCCTGCCCACCCTCTGCCCCTACCAACACTGTTTTCGCTCTCGAGATTTGTTGTTGTTCTGTTCCTATTGGAATGGCAGTTAACACCTGAATTCTCCTAGCTTTCTTTACTTCAAGTTCACTCGAACTGGGACATTGTAAGAACCATAAGTTGTCCTGTATTATTTTTTTATTTTTCAAGACAGGGTTTCTCTGTGTTACAGCCCTAGATGTCCTGGAACTAGCTCTTGTAGACCTGACTGGCCTCAAACTCACAGAGATATACCTTCCCCTGTCTCCCAAGTGCTGGGATTAAAAGTGTGTGCCATCAACACCAGGTAGTCTTGTATTATTTTAAAAATGAAGCCAAGAGTGAACTTGAAGCATTAAAGGAGTGAATTCAAATTCTGAGCCTCTCTCCCACTCTGTATTCATCTCCCCTACAAACAGAGACTCCTCTCGACACCAGAGAGTATGTCAGCCCTCTCCTCTCACACACTGTCACTCCTGGTCTCCTCACTTATGAGCAGAAGGCCCTGAGATGTGGTGCACCCTTTACAGAGGAGCACAGAGGGGAACTGCATTGTCTGAGTGAGCTGATCTGTCCTGCCTCCGAGGTGTCTGCTCCAGCACAGCTCACGAACTCTGCTGTCCTCATCTGAGCTGAGCCTCCTCCCAGGTAGGAGCCCCTCCCATAGTACAATGGGCTGATGGTGGGTCTGTGTTCAAACCACTTCTCTGCCCCTCCAATGTCAGTGTTGCCCCATGTTCTTTTCCGATTCTCTCCTTGTGTTTCTCTCCTCTAGAACACAGAGTAACAGTCAAGGGTGACATGGGATAATAGCAGCTCAGCCTGGAACTGCACTCGCTGTGTGCTGGTTTAGGTTTCTCAGCACTAAAAAGGGGGAATCTGCACAACTGTGCGACAAAGAACCCCAGCTGGGCACCCGGTCTGCCCTGTTTTCAATACTCTCAAAATATGGAATTTGCTCCCAGCAGGAAGGTGACAAAACCGACTCCAGTGGGAACAGGTGGGTCATGTGTGTGGAAAAGAACAAAACTCTTCTCCCTGGAGTCACCGTCAGACTGGGTTCTGGGCCCAGGATGTGTCAGGAGTCTCAGATCTTGAGTGTGTGGGAGGAGGTGACCTGATTCCTGGAAAACGGCTGTGAGACCCTTCATTCTGCAAGATTTTCAAGACCGTGCTCCCATGTCCAAGCTTCCCTGTGTTCCGTGGCCTTTCTGAGAGGCCTTGGACCTCTATCTAATTGATTCGCCATGGATAACATGCATTTACCAAAGGAAACACATGAAGTGGGAGAGAGAACATGGTCTCCTGGCAGTGTGACAGACCCATTACGCAGTCAGTAGGTCTGAGTACGCTGTAACCATGATTTCCACATCTGTAAAAACACAGTTGGAACCAGGTTCCTAGGTAAGTTCCTAGTTCAGGCAAAATGCTTTTCTGCCAGTTCATTATGTATCCAGATGACATCCCTGGAGATCATTTGGGGAACTACAGCGCCTATCTGGGAAGGCTCAATCTATCCTGTAACCATTTGCCTACAGGACAGAATTCCAGGAGCTGCACCCAGCCGATAAGTACTTGTCAAAAAACCTGTTTCCTCCGTCCCTCTCCTTGGGGACCACAACCTTCATATGAAATCTCATATGCCCAACAGGACTGTTAGTTAAAGGCCTGAAATCCTGCTGAACTATGCTTCCCTGCTGCCTCTCTGAAGAAGATGGCCAAGGGATGTAGCTCAACCAAGGTTCTCATCTGATTCCACACATCACATGACTTTGACTACCAGGGAGCACTCTTCCTTGTCATCAAGACATCTAAATCCAAAGCTTAGAAAATGTTTCTCATAGATGCAGGGCTCGTTCAACATACAAAAATCTATCAATGTAATCCATCATATAAATAAACTAAAAGAAAAAAACATATGATCATTTCATTGGATGCTGAAAAAGCATTCGACAAAATTCAACACCCCTCTATGATAAAGGTCTTGGAGAGATTAGAGATACATGGGTCATAAATATAATAAAAGCTATTTACAGCAAGCCGACAGCTAACATTAAATTAAATGGAGAAAAACTCAAAGTCATCCCACTAAAATCAGGAACACGACAAGGCTGTCCACTCTCCATACCTCTTCAATATAGTGCTTGAAGTTCTAGCAATAGCAATATGACAACATAAGGGGATCAATGGGATTTGAATTGGAAAGAAAGAAGTTAAACTTTCATTATATGCAGATGATATGATAGTATACATAAGTGAGCCCAAAAACTCCACCAAAAAACTCGTACAGCTGATAAACAGCTTTAGTAATGTGGCAGGATACAATATCAACTCCAAAAAATCAGTTGCCTTCCTATACACTAAGGATAAGGAAGCAGAGAGGGAAATCAGAGAAGCATCACCTTTCACGATAGCCACAAAGAGCATAAATTATCTTGGGTTAACTCTGACCAAGAAAGAGAGAAGATCTATTTGACAAGAACTTTAAAGCATTGAAGAAAGAAAATGAAGATGACACCAGAAAATTGAAGGATCTCCCATGCTCTTGGATTGGGAGGATCAACATAGTTAAAAAAGGCAATTCTACCAAAAGCAATCTATAGATTCAATGCAATCCCCATCAAAATCCCATCAAAATTCTTTACGGACCTTGAGAAGACAATAATCAACTTTATATGGAAAAAACCAAAAAAAACCAGGATAGCCAAAACAATCTTATACAATAAATGATCATCTGGAGGCATTACCATCCCTGACTTCAAGCTCTATTACAGAGATACAGTATTGAAAACAGCTTGGTATTGGCATAAAAACAGAGAAGTCGACCAATAGACTCGAATAGAAGACCCGGACTTTAACCCACAAACCTATGAACACCTGATTTTCGATAAAGGAGCTAAAAGTATACAATGGAAAAAGAGAGCATCTTCAACAAATTGTGCTGGCAAAACTGGAAGTCAATATGTAGAAGAATGAAAATAGATCCGAATCTATCATTATGCACAAAACTCAAGTCCAAATGGATTAAAGACCTCAATATCAGTCCAAACACACAGAACATGATAGAAGAGAAAGTGGGAAGTACGCTACATCACATGGGCAAAGGAGACTACTTCCTACATATAACCCCAGCAGTACAGACACTAAAGGGCATCATTGAATAAATGGGACCTCCTGAGACTGAAAAGCTTCTGTAAAGCAAAGGACACTGTTGCTAAGACAGAAAGGCAACCCACTGACTGGGAGAAGATCTTCACCAACCCCGCAACTGACAAAGGTCTCATCTCCAAAATATATAAAGAACTCAAGAAACTAGACTTTAAAATGCTAATCAACCCAATTATAAAATTGGGGAACTGAGCTGAACAGAGAATTCTCAACAGAAAAAGTTAAAATGGCCAAAAGACACTTAAGGTCATGCTCAACCTCCTTAGCGATCAGGGAAATGCAAATCAAGACAACTTTAAGATACCATCTTACACTTGTCAGAATGGCTAAAATAAATAACTCCAATGATAGCCTTTACTGGAGTGGTTGTGGAGGAAGGGGTACAATCGTCCATTACTGGTGGAAATGCAAACTTGTGCAACCACTTTGGAAAGCAGTGTGGCAGTTTCTCAGGAAATTCGGGATCAATACCCCTGGACCCAGCTATACCACTCTTGGAAATATACCCAAGAGACGCCCTATCATACAACAAAAGTGTATGCTCAACTATGTTCATAGCAGCATTGTTAGTAATAGCCAGAACCTGGAAACAACCTAGATGCCCTTCAATGGAAGAATGGATGAAGAAAGTATGAAATATATACATATTAGAGTACTACTCAGCAGTAAAAAACAATGACTTCTTGAATTTTGCATGCAAATGGACGGAAATAGAAAACACTATCCTGAGTGAGGTAACCCAGACCCAAAAAGAGGAACATGGGATGTACTCACTCATAATTTGTTTCTAGCCATAAACAAAGAACAATGAGCCTATAATTCGTGATCATAGAGAATCTAAATAAGAAGGTGAACCCAAAGGAAAACATATAGTCATCCTCGTAGATATTAACCATCATCAGGCAATGAAAGGAGACAGAGACAGAGACCCACGTTGGAGCACCGGACTCAAATCCCAAGGTCCAAATCAGGAGCAGAAGGAGAGAGAGAACAAGAAAGGAACTCAGGACCGCGAGGGGTGCACCCACACACTGAGACAATGGGGATGTTCTATCGGGAACTCACCAAAGCCAGCTGGCCTGGGTCTGAAAAAGTATGGGATAAAACCGGACTCGCTGAACATGGCAGACAATGAGGACTCCTGAGAACTCAAGAATAATGGCACTGGGTTTTGATCCTACTGCACATACTGGCTTTGTGGGAGGCTAGGCTTTTTGGATGCTCACCTTACTAGACCTGGATGGAGGTGGGAGTCCTTGGACTTCCCACAGGGCAGGGAACCCTGACTGCTCTTCAGGCTGATGAGGGAGGGGAAGTTGACTGGGGGAGGGGAGGGAAATGGGAGGCGGTGACAGGGAGGAGGCAGAAATCTTTAATAAATAAATAAATAAAATAAAGGAGGGTCCTCCCCATTCTCCTCCAAAATGAAAAAAGAAAAAAGAAAATGCTTCTTATGGACACCTGAAGTTGAGTCTAGGAAAGAAGTCTTGAGGCAGGGTGTCCCAGTGCTCATATCTCTGGGGATTCCATGTTTTCCTCAACCAGGCTCAATGTTGATTTCCTCCGAGTCTTTCTCAAGGAAACATTCATAATGAGAACCTTTAGAGTCTAGACAGGAGCTGATATCCTTGGATGAACTACCCATCACACATCTAACGGTGTGCAAGGTGAAGTCAAACGAAGGATTCTGATCTATTGCCTTTATTCTACACCTTGTGAGTCCCAAACTAAATGCTCAAACCCCAACATGGGGACACAATGCATAGGGAAGGTAAGCACATACCCCTCTCCTGTAAGTGTTCAGTGGAATGAACCTCACCCAGCGCACAGAGTACACAACAAATAACTTACCATACACGTTGAGGTATGCGTATGTTGTTGATATGACATTTCCATGTATATTATAGGTTCGTACGGTATAGGAGCCTCTGTCCTTCAAGTTGACCTTTTCAAGGAGCATGGATCCATTGTGAAATATTGTCTCTCTGCTGCCATGTGCAAGACCTGGTCTATTTAAATTGTCAGGCAATTCATATTTTGCAATTGTATTTGAGGACCCTCTGAACCAGGCAATGGTTTTAACTTTCTCTGGCAGATTGTGGACAAGGAATAGGACATCATCTCCTTCACGCACTCGGGATGGCACTGATACAGTGGTCACAAAGGCAGTGGTGGACAGGTGCCAGAAGGTTAAAAGGAAGGCTAGAAGCGAGTTGAGAAAAAAAAAAACCTCCAGTGTTAAACGGTTGTAATCAACACTAAGCTTTGGTGTTTAAGTAGGGGTGTGCCCACCCTCGTTTGCAGAGTTGAGTAACATGAGATCGTTTGACTTAGAATGTCTGAGTGTGTCATTAACTCTCTGAGGAATTCTCTGCTCACATGTCTTTTTGGTTCCCCCACTAAGTGCCCCTTATCCCTCCTCACATAGAGTATATCTGTGACGATCACTGCCTCTGTGAACTCCTTCTCTGGAAAGGCCTCACTTTCTGACTTTTTTCCTCTGGTTTGGTTTTTTTGAGACAGGGTTTCTCTGTGTATCCTTGGCTGTCCTGGAAATTACTCTGTAGACCAGGCTGGCCTTGAACTCACGGAGATTGCCTGCCTCTGTATCCCAAGTGCTAGGATTAAAGATCTGAGCTGACACTGCCTGGCATAACCAGGAATTTGTAGAGACAGGATCAGTCAGATCTTTTTGAAGGGTCATTTCCTGGAGAAGTTTCAGACACTAGTGGATAAAGGGAAAAAGAAAGGAAGGAAAGTGGAATGTGTCTCCATGGATTTCTCTTCATAGTTCTTAGGTTTGGAATTTACAACAGTAATTATCTTCAAGAGTGAAATAAATTATTTTAGATTTACTTATGTAAATATATGTGTGTATTTGTGAAGACTGGTGTCTCCTTGTGCACATATGAAGATGTATGTCACAAATTTATGTGGGGCACATGTGCTAGGGTGTGCATTGTGGGTGCATGTCACAGCACCTATGGGGAGGGCAGAGTAGAGCCTGCAGGAGTGTGTTCTCTCCATCAACTGTGTGGCAGCTGAGGAGTGGTTTCATGTTGTCATATCTTCCCACACTGAGACATCTCACTAGCTGTCCCACTTGATCTCTATTTGGAGGGTCGTGCTGTCAGAGTGGGTAACATTTAAGCAAATGAAATTCACTGTGAATACGGAGTGCTTGAGGCTTTTCTCTTATCATCATCACCCCCTGTCCTCTGAGAGCTTCTGGATGCTGAGCCTCTGTCCCTTACTGTACCTTATGCACCAAAGCTGCAAACAGAAACCTTGAGTCTCCTCCCAAGATCCTGTCTTCCTCTTTAGGAAACTCCAGCCTGCCTCTGAGTCCCTCTCCCCACACAGTCAGGGAGTGGGTACCCTTACCTGTGAGCAGAAGCCTCTGCCAGGGGGTACACCCCTTGCAGAGAAGCACAGAGGACTCCATCAATCTTGTCACTTGCTGTCCTCTGTCTGAGGAGAAGAGCCTCAGCTCCAACACAGAACTCAGGCTCTGCTGTTCTTCCTCCTTCTGGGCTGAGATTCTTCTCAGAAAGAAGCACTTCTCAGAATCCAATGGGCTGTGAGTGGTGGGGTTTGAGTCCAAGGCACTGCTCAAACTCTTCCACTCTCAGTGATGCCCTGCATCCTTCTCAACTTCCCTTTATGTTCCTTCGCCAAGACACAAATTGTGCAACAAGGCTGATAAGCATCCCCATGGCCTCAACCAGAGCATCACAAGGCTAGGAAAACAAACAGGAACAATGGCTCACCCTGGGGCTGACATCTGCTCTGTTCTTGCCTTGGGTCTGTCAACACAAAACACGGAGCATCTATAATGCCTATGTGTCCTTGTGACACAGAGACCGAGCTGAGCATCCAGTCTATACTGTATTCACTTAGCCTCTGATGGAAGGTGACAGAAATGTCTCTGAGGACTGGAAGGAGAGCAGCTGAATGACTAGGAAGGAAGATCAATCCTTTATCACTGATGTCACCAGTCAAATTAATGATTCAGGAGAGAGGCCCAGGAGCAGTTTGTGAGGAGTTTCATGTCTCAGTGTTGGAGAAGAGGTTGCCTATGTGTCCTTCACCTCTGTGGGCCTCATCTTTCTATGGAGGGTTTCAAGACAACATTCTAACATTATGTGTTATTTGTGCATATGTCCTCCTCTCCGATCTCTCTTGGTCACCTTTACCCTTCCTAGGTGATTCCCCTGTAGTAATCTTGTCTTCTCCTAAGAGAGATGACAGAAGAGAGGGACCTTCACAGTCCCCATGCAGAAAGGTGTTCTCAGACAATGGAAGAAACCCGTAGGTCAAAGTGTGATCTGGGGGCGGGGGGGGGAGTTAAAGTTTAGTAGGGTCAGAGACGGAAAGCAGTCTGCTTAGGAAAACAATTTTCAGATCATTGACCAAATGTCCTGTTTTCGCCAAGTGGAGATCACTGGGAAAACTGTAATATCATGTCTAGGGCTACAGCAGGCATGATGAAGAAGCCAAATGAGGCCTTCCCTGATACTTTCAGCACAGGTGGGATGCGGGGCCTGTCATCCTCATCACAGTGCCCTTCAGGTCTCCTCATTCTTTCCACTGTAGGATGGGTCTAGACAAGGTTCCAGATTTGTCCTGAGAAGCTCTGGACTAAAGTTGGAGGTGGTGTGAATCCAGAGGACTGGCACTCCCAGGAGGAGCCTTGTGCTCAGGAAATTGCAGGAAAAGTCCTAGGACATTTCTCTGGAGATAAAGTAAAATGCATAGCTGAGCAGGGTGGTGAATGCCTTTAATTCCAACATTCAGGATGCAGAGGCAGGTGGATCTCTTAGATCTAGGCCAGCCTGGTCTAGAAGCAATGTTGGATTTTTTCAAAGGCTTTTTTGGCATCGAATGAGATGGTCATGTGAGTGTTTGGCTTTCAGGTTGTTTATATGATGGGTTACACTCAAAGATTTTCGTATGTTGAACCATCCCAGCTTCTCTGGGAAGAAACCCACTAGATCATGCTGGATGATCTCTTTGATGTTTCCTTGGATTTTAAATTTTTTGTTTTATTGAATATTATTTGCATTTATGTTCCTGAAGAAAACTTGGCTGTAATTCTCTTCCTTAGTTGAGGCTCTGTGTGGTTGGGGTATCAGGGTGACTGTGACCTCATAAAAAGAATTTGAAAATGTTCTTTTGTTTCTCTTTTGTGAAATAATTTTATGAGTATTGATTAAGTCTTCTCTGAAATCCAGGTAGAATTCTGTGCTGAAATCATCTGGCCCTGGTCTTCTTTGGTTGGGAGACTTTTAATCACTGCTTCTATGGCCTTGGGGGTAATAGGTCTATTTAAATTTTCCATATGATCTTGATTTACTGTTGAAGGAGCTGTGGGCTGCATTCCTGCCACCCAGCTCTCAGCCGCCTGGCTAGGTTATGCCCTGAAATAACAACACACAAACTGTATTCTTTTAAACACTGCTTGGCCCATTAGATCTAGCCCTTACTGGCTAATTCTCATATCCCAATCAACCCATCTCTAATAATCTGTGTAGCACCAGTCTTACTGGGAAAGATTCAGCATGTCTGACTTGGTGGCTTGCTTCATCGTGCCTGCCCTGGAGCACAGAAGCATGGTGTCTTCTGAGGCGTCTTACCTCACTTCCTCTTCCTCCCAGCATTCTGTTCTGTTTACTCCACCCACCTATGTTCTAACCTATCAGGGCCAAGCAGTTTCTTTATTAATTAACCAATGACCTTCCTCCATCAATTCCCCTTTTTCTGTTTAAACAAAAAAAAAAAAAGGAAGGCTTTAACATAGCAAAATTCCATATAATAAAACAGTTATCAATTAAAAATTACAATATTTACATCTACTTTATCTTTATCATAACTAAGGAAAACTATAACTATAACTAACTATTCTTCAACTCCATCAAAGACTCCAGAAAGATACAATATTCCCTAAGCAAACAAGAAATAAGCAACTTCCAAACTCTAGAAATGACAGAGACATCTTGCTGCCTGGACAGTCACCCAAAGTTTCTCTGTACTGTTGGGGCATCCATCTTCGGCCTACAGGCACATAGTATCCAGAGACATTTCCATGAAGCAGGAAATTTCAACGTCAGTTCAGTCACTATCTGCTGTGTCCTACAGAATGTCTCACAGACTCCTTCATGAATCAGGAACCCCAAAAGATCATCTCACCTTTAGGCAAGTTCGGTAGTCCTCCCTCTGTGGGTTCTCTGTGTCCAGTTTATGCATCAGTCCAGGCAAGAACAGTTTCTTGCCCAAATAGCTAATCAACTCCATAAGGAGCCACTTCAATGCCCATCTTCCTCTCAAAGTAGATTGGTGCTGCCAGGAGCAGACATGTCTCATTGTCATGAAAATCCCTAAGTTATTAAAACATTTAAATGCCATATTCTGAAATCTTTGAAAGACATGAAGAATGCCTATCTAACTGAAATATATCTCTATATATCTAGAAAATCTAACTAACTTGACTACAAGCTTGCCTATTATCGATGATTATCCATTAACAACCTATATTTCTAATTATACATTATATTTTTAAAGAAACTATACAATCACAATACCTTAATGAAGATCAGAAACACATATACATATAACAAAATTGACCTTAAATTTAAATCACTAAAGTAAAATCCATATCAATGCAAATTATTCATACCTATATCATTTCCCCCTTTAAATCTAAAAAAAACATTTATAAGCAATATTTGAGAATATGGGTGCAGTTTTTTCTCTCCAAACTGCTTCCTGCTGTATGGGGGCGCTGTTAATCAGGTCTTTCATGGTATAACCTGTGTGCTAGATTCATCTCAGTCAGCAGTCGAATGAAATAATTTTTTGAAGGTGTTCACAGCAACCCTTCAGGAGGGCATGGTCTATCATACCATATTGGGATAGAAGTAATTCACAGGGTCTCCTCCTCTGTGAAAACAAAATAAGAAACTCCTTTCCAAAGCATCATGTCTTTAGATCCAAATTTTAAAGTCAAGGTATTTTCAAAATATCTATCTTGGATTAGTTCAGCAGCATTTATAAACGAATATCTATTAGCAGCTGTTGCTCCTTCCTTGGCAGTCAAACAATTCAAAGAGAGCATAATAGCATACAGTATCAAAATTCTCTGTTTATTTTCGATCTTTATGCAGCTTTATTTTAACCTCTATTTCATTTATCTTTTGAGACAAGATCTCTGTATATCTTTGTCCTAGAATAACTCTGTAGACCAGGCTGTCCTTGAACTCTCAGAGATCCACCTGTCTCTGCCTCTACCACACCTTGAAGTCTCAGAGGTAAATCTTCCTCTGCCTTCTAAGTGTTGGGATTAAAGGTGTGTCCTACCACATCCAACTACTCTCTTTCTTCCTTTTATGTTTTTTACTTTAAGAACTTTAACTTTTAGCCTACATATATATTTAACACACTCTAAACCATTTAAAAATGTTCTTTGTCTTTGAATCTCTCTTTACTTTATTTTTCTGACCACATGAGTCTTTAATTTACCAAGCAATATCAGTAGGACTAAAGCCATAGGTTTGACAGCTGGATCCAGCCCATTCCTTAGCTTTCCAGCCTCATGGCTGAGGTACCGGTGGTAGCCATTTTTATTGCCACAACTCTATGGCATTTCAAGGTCCTTGCCAGCAAACAAGCTACAACACTCAAATGCTCTCTCTGTAGCTAACCTCCTGCCTCAAAGAGTCAGAGTTTGCCCTGGCAGGATGCCCCAGAAAGCCGGCATTTTAAAACAACTCAGCTTTTTTCCTGCTACTGCTGAAAACAAACAAGCATTCAGTCAGCTTTTATCAACACCATTTAAGTGTTTTGTGGCAGGACCTCTTGAGAGCTGCAGGGTTTTGCAGCTAAAGCTGAGTCAGGAAGCCTCTCTTATATGAGAGCACTTGCTTGCCTCTAGCAAGCAGAGCAGACCCAAGAAATTGCTGTTACCAAGAAAACATGCTTTACTCTATTCTTTCCCAAGCTTTCTGTGGATTCAGTTGTCCACACGTTGGGAAGCCATTCTATGGAAGGGAGCTGTGGGCTAATTTATGCCACGAAATAACAACACACAAACTGTATGCTTTTAAACACTGCTTGGCCCATTAGCTCTAGCCCTTACTGGCTAATTCTCATATATCGATCAACCCATCTCTAATAATCTGTGTAGCACCAGTCTTACTGGGAAGATTCAGCATGTCTGACTTGGTGGCTTGATTCATCATGCCTGCCCTGGAGCACAGAAGCATGGTGTCTTTCTGAGGCATCTTACCTCATTTCCTTTTCCTCCCAGCATTCTGTTCTGTTTACTCCACCCACCTATGTTCTAACCTATCAGGGCCAAGCAGTTTCTTTATTAATTAACCAATGACCTTCCTCCATCAATTTACCTTTGGTAAGTGGTGTGTATTGTCCATTTTTTTAATGTTTTCTAAATTCATGGAAAACAGGTTTTGGAAGTATGACCTAATGATTCTTTGGATTTCCTTGGTGTCTGTTGTTAAGTCCCCCATTTCATTTCAAATTTTGTTAATTTGGATATTCTCTCTCTGCCTTTTAGTTGGTTTGAATGAGGGTTTGTGGTTTCACTGATTCCTTGTATTGTTCTCATGGTTTATATTTTATTGACTTAGTCCTTAGTTTGAATGTTTCCTGCCGCCGTCTACTCCTCCTGTGTGCGTTTTCTTCCTTTTGCTGCAGAGCTCTCAGGTGTGCTGTTAGGTCGCTAGTATGAGATTTCTCTAATTTCCATATGAAGGCATTTGGTGCTATGAACTGTCCCCTTAGCACCACTTTCGTTGTCTCCCAGAACTTTCGGTATTTAATGCGCTCATTTTTATTAAATTCTAGGAAGTCTTTAATTTCTTTATGTCTTCCTAGACTCAGTGGTACTTCCATAGAGAGTTGTTCAGTTTCCATTAGTTTATACATTTTCTATTGTTTCCTATTTTGAAACCCAGCTTTAATCCATGGTAATCTGATAAGATACAGGGGATTATTTCAATTTTCTTGTATTTATTCAGACTTGCTTTGTGATCAAGTATATGGCCAATTTTGGATAATGTTTCATGAGATGCTGAGAAAAAAAGTTTATTCTTTGGTATTTGGGTGAAATGTTCTATAGATACCTACTAAGTCCATTTTAGTCATAATATTTGTTAATTATTTCTCTGTTTATTTACTATCTGGACAATGTATCCATTGGTAGAGTTGAAGCATCCTACTATTAATGCATGGAGTTCAATATGTGATTTGAGCTTTACCAACTCCACTTTTATAAATGTAGGTTGTATTTGCAGCATAGATATTCAGAATATTGAGATATCATCTTGGGGGGGGTTGTTCTTTGATGACTATGAAATGTCCTTTGCTATCTCTTTTGATTAATTTTGGTTTGAAGTCTAATTGTAAAATATTACAGACTCTAAACCAGATTGCTTCTTAGGCAGTTTGATTGCAAAAAAAAAAATCTTTTTCCAACTCTTTACTCTGATGAAGAATTGAGGCTCTATTGAGGTTGGAAGTTCTACATCTGGCAGTTAGCTTTGCCTTTGATGCAGCAGGGTGTCTTTGCTCTTAATCTGTGGCCTGCACCTCTTCTTCTGATTGATATGGCCTGTGCCTGAGCAACGGAAGTCAGCCAGGAATGAGGACAGGGATTGACAGCAGTGCAGTTGATGATCTGGGACAGTTTACTCGGTGGGATTGGAATCTAGGGAGTATTGGGTTTCAGCTGGCAGGCAGGTCATTCACCTGTTCTTCTGAGTAGTGTGGCCTGTGCCTCAACACTTTGTTTTCCCCTGAGGTGATATTGGGAAGTATAGGGTGACAGGAAATGTTAACTAGGACATTGATTCAAACTGTTAAGTCCTCCTCCTCCATAGAGAAATTCCAGAGGAAGTTCCCTATTCTCCAAGTGAGTGTCCCTCTTTGTTTGCCAGCTTATCACAATACTTGTGTCCAGTCAGAGCTGGGGAACAGTTCAAGGACATCTACCCTGGATGTCACATTTCCGACTTCCCATATGATGACTTAAGGGACACTGATATCCACAACAAAACACTGTGAAGAGTTGACAAAACAGCATCATCAAAACATAAGTTTCTGGTTGCTTTTGGTAGAATTGCCATTTTTACTATGTTGATCCTCCCAATCCAAGAGCAAGGGAGATCCTTCCATTTTCTGGTATCCTCTTCTATTTCTTTCTTCAAAGACTTAAAGTTCTTGTCAAATAGATCTTTCACTTCTTCAAAGACTTAAAGTTCTTGTCAAATAGATCTTTCACATGTGAGTCTACGGGGGACATTCCTATACATACCAAGCACTCACACATGTGAGTCTACAATGGGGGATATTCCTATACAAACCACCAAGCACCTATTGTTTGCTGCATTTGGATTCATTTTGGATTTTTTGGTGGTCCCTGTGCAAAAACAAAAACTTTAATTTAGGGATAGAGCTACGCTTATCTGTGAGAATAAGAATTTATATTTAGAATGAACCTAGAAATTCAACTGGTTTAGGAAAGTGGTCATTATGGTTTCTCCTCTGGGATCTATAGAATAAATCACTATCAATGTACAGTTGATTGCATTCCAAAACCAGTCATGATTTCCCTCCTTCTGAGGAGCCTCAAGTACAATTAGTCAGTTTTTTATTACCTCCAAGAGATAGCTGTCACTCTTGCACATTTAGGGACATCTGGACATATTGGACATTGATGTCAATTGTGGGAATCACAACTAGGTAGGACAATTGATTGTTTTCCTCTGTTGCTACTTTGCATCAAATTCAAATTCTACAAAGTCTAGTCCTCAGAGAAGAGGTTTCTGCATCAGATCAGCGTGCACAGGGACTACACAGGTTGACACCAGGTCCTCTGTATGTGTATTATAGCTATTGGCTTAGTATTTTTAGAAGACTCCTGATTCTGAGAACAAGTGGGTCTCTAACTCTTGTGTCTTCTCATGGCACTCTTTTGCTCCTGCTGGAGGGTTCAACATCAATAGGATAGTTTTTGTTTCATCTTACTATATTTTATTTTGTCATGTTTTGTTATTATCTCTTAGAGGCGTATTCTTCTCTAATGGGAGAAACAAGGGAGTGGGTCCTTATGGTAGGGGATGTGAGGAGGAACTGGAAAGTTTTGAGAGAGTGGAAACTATAAACAGTATATTCTGTATGAAAAAATCTATCCTCAATAAAAAGAAGAGTTCATTCTTCAAAGAACTTAATGGCATTGACAACCTTTAATTAGATTAACTTTATTTTTAAAAGAGTAACTTTATTACACCAGAAGGGAAATCTGAGAACTTGCTGTCCATTTTCAGATTACTACAATTTCCATGACTACTCAACAGTTATTAGGGGTAATTGACTTACATGAAACACACAAATACCTAGAAGCCCAGAACCTACAGAGATGAAGAAACACAAAATATGGGTTACTTCCATGAATAACTCATAAAACTAAATCAATAAAGACACTTGACAAAAGTGAAATTTTTTTAATGATGAAAACAGACAGATCAGGTGTAGAGGAGAGGCCAGTGTATTTGGGGCACAGGTGAAAAGCCACTGCCAGCTCAGTACTCAGTAGAGACACTGACAGGTTTCCCTCTAACAACAGGATCAACACAAGGAAGCTGCGGTGGCCACTTTTCTTCAGTATTCTCTTAGATGTCCTAGACAGAACAATCAGGCAACACAAATAAGTAAATGTTGGCCAGTTAATTGGTGGAAAATAGATCTGTAGGTGACAAGGACTTACTTTTGGAAAATCCTAAAGATTCTACAGATGTTTTTGGAACTGGTGAACAAACATGCACATCTGAGCTCTACTACTGTAAGCTAATATTGTGCACAATCAGATGTCCTGTTTGTCACATGCACAAGGCAGCTAAGGATCAAGGGAGACTCAATTTGGACCCATGTGTCTCCCTGGGAAAAGAAATGGAAATGCAAATTAACAGGAAAAACACTAATGAGAAAGGTCCCACTGTGAATGATCTGCCCTTCTGTGGAAGGTTTCAAATCTGTGCATCAAAGCTGTTTAGAAACCAGCTATGTCGACAGTGAAACATGGGCAGACCCTCCTCCTGTCACTCTTGCTCGCTTCACATGGATGACTGCTGTGCAGGCACATTGGTCTTAGGTGAATGAATTAAAAAAGGAATGTATTTGAGCATATGAGAGACTGTTTTTCTCAATGCAAACAATGCACCATTTCCACAGAAGATTCAGAGCATCCAAAAGTTTGAGGGCTCCTATAATTAGTTCCCATGAATTCTGAGGGATTGCTACATATTGGAACCACAACCTAAGTAAGCACTTACAGCATTTGAATATTTGTTTATCATATTGATGTTTTATATTTCTTTTAAGAAAACCTCATTTTAAATCCTGGCCTTCCCTTGTGCACATGCGTGAGTCTCCATGTCAGCTGTACCTGAGTAATAACTAATCATTTTAACCACACAATTTTTTAACATTTTGTACATCACTGAGAAGGAAATGTCAGCATTCTACCGTGGGATGAGAGGAGAGGTCACTCACTCATCACGGCCAGGAAACTGGGAGACTGGTCTTCGAACTGAAGTGGTTGGAGACCTCACACTGATATTTTCCAGTATCCCTTTCCTGGACAGGACTTATTCTGAGTCCACACTTTGTTGGGGACAGAGTCATCCTCTCTGTTAGGTGTAGAGTATTGTTATTGAAGAGCCAACGGATAGAGACATCAGTGTCAGGTGAAATGCAGGTGAAAGTCACAGAATCACCTCCTGCGACAGTGGTGTCAGTGATTTGCACAAAGGGCTGTGTCACAGGCTCTGAAAAAAAAAGAGAATTACCAAATGACAGTAGCCCAGAGAGTTCAACCAGATCCCCTTAGCTCATACTTTCTAAAGTTTCCCGGGGGGGGGGGGATTTTTGGAGCTGTGGCTATATACATATCTTGGCTTTGTGTCTGCTGCACAGGGAATATGTTATTCTGATTCAAGCACTGTTTTCTTGTCTCAGTTTCAATGTAATAGGAAACACGGTGCACAATCATTGCTGTGTTCATCTCTTATGCTTAGTTATGAGCAATGGCCTCACCTTGGGACGGGGGAGCTGCTGACATCATCAGTATCTGTTACTATTTACCTGCAGAAGACAATTCCCTTGCCTAGACTCCTGAAGTGAAGGAGAATCTGAAGTAGCTGCCTCCTCTCTTTCTCTCCTTCATGCCTTGCCTTTCCTGTGAAGTCTCATAAGCCCATCAGAACAATAGGCTAATGGCCCAGCCACCTGCCGACTGAGCATTAGGAGGAGATGCACAGGTGACCTACCCAACTGAAGCTGACATGGCAGTACACAGCTGGTTCTACACTTTATGGGTAGTCAATGCCATGACTTTAACAATCAACAAAGCCTTATTCCTATCAGTTCTGACAGGAAATCAAAGAAAACAGTTGCAAAAAGCTCCCCAATGTCAACTTGATTTCAGCCAGGGACAAAGCTTTGTAGTTATAGCTTCCTGGTGGTCTCTGTGAAGACCCCATGTCTTCATAACTCAGGAACTGCCTGACTCCCACAGAGTCTTTCCGGGGACATGTGCATGGTGAGGACTCCAAGAGTCTGCACTGAGGCTGACTTTCTGGAGCTGAGTTTACGCAGAACAGGTCCTCCTCACTGCAGGTTAAGACAGGTGAGCAGTTATAATCGATTACAGTTTGTATACCTAAAGTGTGCCCTGCAGTGAGTACCCGAATCCCAGCAGGGGGACACAATAGTGGGGGAGAGAGATGGCACAGCCCAGTCCTGGCAGGTAGGTGTATGAAGTAGGATGAGCCACACCCAGCAGTCAGAGACCATAGAGAGTCACTTACTCTTTACATAAAACTCCACATTTGCTCTTTCAATTTTGGAATCTTTGTTTAAAACTTCCAGTGTGTATATCCCTGCATCACTCTCAATAACATTCTGGAGCAGCAGGGATCCAGTTTTGTACACTTTCCCTCTTATTCTCTGTGCACGCTCCCGGGAGATAGAAGGCTTGGTTCTGTTGTTTACTACAAGTTTACTGGCTGGGCTCCCATCATTTGATTTGAGCCAGTAAAATATTTGTGCTTCTTCTGGGAGGTTATATACTTGGAGAATTACATCTTCACCTTCAGCTGCATACCGAGGCACTGGTCGGATCATGAGTTGGGAAGGAGTGAGAGCATTGCAGAACGCAGAAAGGGAACCTGGGAGGGAAGAGAGAAAAAAAGACATCACATGGAGATCACTGTGCTTGGTGGAAAGATGGTGACCTCCAGAGTGAGCAGATGGATTCATCAACCAGCTTAGAATTGCACATGTTTGAGGGTCTATCCCACGTAATGAAGGCCAGAAACATGACCTTAACTTTTCAAAACTCCTCCTTTCCAAAAGTACCCTTGAAGGTATCATTTTGCCTGTATTGAACTGTCCCCATGGGTGTCTACTTGACTTCTACCTCACTGCCCTCAGTCAGATACTGCAAACACTCGTGTACACTAGGTGAGATATGATGCCTCCGTTGAACTCAAAAGGCCTGGAACTTTCACTTTCTATGGCTTTTTCCTTCAGTTTCCTTTGAGACCACACTCATCCGTTGACCTCACCTAATAGATGCACTTATTATATTAGCAAGTGACCCTTAGGTCTAAGGTTGTGTGTGGGCTAGGAGTAGTCTGATCTTCAATACAGGATTAGCTTCTTAAAAGGCTTGTGTAGATATTTCCCTGGAGAAGTAAGCATCTGGTCCCAGCTTAAAAGACTCAACTCTGTAGACCTTCCCTGGAGAGAAACACCCCATTCCCCCACTCCCACTCACCAAGCCCCAGAGACCCCAAGCAGCCTCCACACACTGGATACCATCCCCTAAAGCATCTGTAACCACTGCAACCTTCACCCAGACTGCCCCAGAGAGTTAAGTGTCTGGGTTCCTACTTCGAAGGCTCAGATCTTTAGGCCCTTACCCAGGGAGGAACATCCCATTCTGCCAACCATGCCAGGGCAGCCTCCACACATCTGCTATCATCCTCCACTACAGCTGTGACCACCTCAGACTGCACATGGAGAAGAACCCCGGAGTCTTATCAGCATCTACTAGAGGCATAGACCTGCCTGCACCCAGAGGAAGAGCAACCACCTAAGCCACATGCCCTGCCTTCACCAAATAGAGGAGAAGGGACTCCCCTGAAGCACATGCTCCATCTGTAGCCACTAAAGGAAAAGATGAGCAGACAACAGTGTAAGAACATTCAACATCAAGACCAATAGGGTACAGAATCTATTGGTCCTACAACAGGTAGAACATCCTATTTGAGAAGAAGCAGTAGAAAATAACTTTCAATATAACTTTATAAAGATGCTAGGAACCCTTAAAGAGGAAATTAAAAATTGAAAATTCAACACCCCTTTATGATAAAGGTCTTGGAGAGATTAGGGATACAAGGTTCATACCTAAATATTCTAAAAGCAATATACAGCAAGCCGACAGCTAATATTAAATTAAATGGAGAGAAACTCAAAGCCATTCCACTAAAATCAGGAATAAGACAAGGCTGTCCACTCTCTCCATACCTCTTCAATATAGTACTTGAAGTTCTAGCAATAGCAATGAGACAACATAAGGTGATCAAGGGGATTCAAATAGAAAAGGAAGAAGTCAAACTTTCGTTATTTGCAGATGATATGATAGTGTATAAGTGACCCCAAAAACTCCACCAAAGAACTCCTACATCTGATAATTTGTAATAAACTGCCTTTAATAATGTGGCAGGATACAAGATCAACTCCAGAAAAATTAGTAGCCCTCCTACACACAAAGAACAAAGAAGCAGAGAGGGAAATCAGAGAAGCATCACCTTTCACCAGAGCCACAAATAGCATAAAGTATCTTGGGGTAACCCTGACCAAGGAAGTGAAAGATCTATTTGACAAGAACTTTAAGTCTTTGAAGAAAGAAATTAAAGAGGATACCAGAAAATGGATGTTCTTGGATTGGGAGGATCAACATAGTAAAATTAGCAATTCGACCAAAGGCAATCTATAGATTCAATGCAATCCCCATTAAAATCCCAACAAAATTTTATATGGAAAAAAAACCATGAAAGCCAAAACAATCCTATACAATAAAGGAACCTCTGGAGTCATTACCATCCCTGACTTCAAACTCTATTACAGAGCTACAGTATTGAAAACAGCTTGGTATTGGCATAAAAACAGAGACATTGGCCAATGGAATCGAATCAAAGACCCGGATATTAATCCACGAACCTAGGAATACCTGATTTTTGATAAAGGAGCTAAAAGTATGCAATGGGAGAAAGAAAGCATCTTCAACTGTAATGCTGGCATAGCTGGATGTCAACGTGTAGAAGAATGAAAATAGATCTATATCTGTCACCATGCACAAAACTCAAGTCCAAATGGATTAAAGACATCAATATAAATCTGTCCACACTGAGCCTGATAGAAGAGAAAGTGGGAAGTAGTCTGCAAAACATGGGCACAGGAGACCAATTTTACGTATAATCCCAGTAACACAGACAATAAGAGCAACAATGAATAAATGGGGCCTACTGAAACTGAGAAGCTTCTGTAAAGCAAAGAACACTGTCATTAAGACAAAAAGGCAACCTACTGACTGAGAGAAGATCTTCACCAACCCCGCATCAGACAAAGGTCTGATCTCCAAAATATATAAAGAACTCAAGAAACTAGACATTAAAATTCTGAATAACCCAATTAAAAAATGGGGTACTGAACTGAACAAGAATTCTCAACAGAAGAAGTGCAAATGACCAAAAGATACTTAAGGTCATGTTCAACTTCCTTAGCAATCAGGGAAATGCAAGTCAAAACAATTTAAAGATACCATATTACACCTGTCAGAATGTCTAAAATCAAAAACACCAATGATAACCTCTGCTAGAGAGGATGTGGGGTAAGGGGAACACTCATCCATTGTGGGTGGGAGTGCAAACTTGTTCAACCACTTTGGAAATCAGTGTGGTGGTTTCTCAGGAAACTGGCAGTCAATTTACCTCAGGATCCAGTAATTCCACTCTTGGGAATATACCCAAGAGATGCCCAGTGCTATATGTTCATAGCAGCACTATTTGTAAGAGCCAGCACCTGGAAACAACCTAGGTGCCCCTCAAAAGAAGAATGAATAAAGAGCGTGTGGCACATATACACTTTAGAGTTCTACTCGGCGGTAAAAATAATGACATCTTGAATTTTGCATGCAAATGGATGGAAATAGAAAGCACTTTACTGAGTGAGATAACCCAGACCCATAAAGATAAATATGGTATGTACTCTCTCATTAGTGGATTCTAGCCATAAACAAAGGACATTGATCTTATAGTTCGTGATCCTAGAGAACCTAAAAAATAAGATGAACCTAAAGGAAAACATATATTCATCCTCCTGGATCTCGGAAGTAGACAAGATCGCCAGGCAAAAGTTGGGAGCACAGGGCTGGGGCTGGGTGAGAGGAAGGGGAGATGGGGAGAGAGAAGGGAGAAATGGAGGATTGGGGAGAGCTGGGGGAATGGGACAGTTGAGATGGAGGAAGGGTGGATATGGGAGCAAGGAAGAAGATATCTTAATTAAGGAAGCCATTTTAGGGTTGGCAAGAGACTTGATTCTAGAGGGGTTCCCAGGTGTCCATGGGAACGGCCCCAACTAGGTCCTTAGGCAGCAGAGGAGAAGGTGCCTGAACTGGCCTTCTCCATAGACAAACTGGTGAATATCTTGCATATCACCATAGAAACTTCATCTGGCGATTGATGGAGATATAGACAGAGAGCCACATTGGAGCTCTAAACTGAGCTCCCAATGTCCAGATGAAAAGTAGAAGGAGGGGGAACCGACGCGCACGGCACCGGCGGGCGGAACCGACGCGCACGGCGGGCGACATAGCTGGCGCGGGCCAGGACCGGCGGGTACTGACACAGTGGCAGACAACACAGGCTGCAGGGACCAGCGCAACACCGAGAGCAGATCGCCCCAGGACAATTAAATCAAAGAGGTAGGCCTTTAGTTGGCGAGGTCCCTGGCAAACAGGGAACCTGGTTCTTTTCCTGAAGACCCGTCTGAGGGGTGAGAGGGATCTTGGCCCCTGGCAGGAGCCAGAAAACAGAACGAGGGCATTTTGCAAGAAGAGCCTCTGGCCAGCAGGGAAACCTGATCTGGTTTTAAAAGACAAATTAGAGAGCATCAATAGGAGGAGATGGGCAGGCACCAAGGCAAAAAATTCTCCCAATAATCTGAAAAACAACATGAAAGCACCAGATCCCAATGATCTTACAACAGAAGGTCTTGAGCACCCTAACACAGAAGAAGTGGAAAAAATCGACTTTATGAAAGCAATAGAGTCCCTTAAACAATATATAAAAAGACACCTTTAGAGAAATGGATGAGAAGTATAACAAAAAGTTTGAAGAATTGAGTAAATACGTACATGAGACCCTGGGAAACCAAGAAAAAACGAACAAACAGGTAATGGAAACAGTTCAAGAATTGAAAACTGAAATGGAAGCAAGGAAGAAAACACAAACTGGGGACCAGCTGGATATGGAAAATCTAGGTCAACGAGCAGAGCCTACAGAAACAAGCATAATCAATAGAATACAAGAAATAGAAGAAAGAATCTCAGATTCTGAAGACACCATAGAGAAAATAAATGCACTGATCAAAGAAAACAGCAAAGCCAACAAATTCTCATCACAAAACATTCAGGAAATATGGGACACAATAAAAAGACCAAACCTGAGAATAATAGGAATAGAGAAGGGGAAGAATCACAGCTCAAAGGCCCAGAAAATATATTTAACAAAATTATGGAAGAAAACTTTCCCAACATAAAGAAAGATATTCCTTTGAATATCCAAGAAGCATACAGAACACCAAACAGACTGGATCAAAGAAAAACATACCCTCGCCATATAATAATCAAAACACAAAATATACAGGTTAAAGAAACAATATTAAGAGCTGCAAAGGAAAAAGGCCAAGTAACTTATAAAGGTAAACCGATCAGACTTACACCTGACTTCTCTATGGAAACCATGAAAGCCAGAAGGTCCTGGATAGAGGTTCTTCAAAAACTAAGAGACCATGGATGCAAACCCAAACTTCTGTACCCAGCCAAGCTAGTATTAACTATCAATGGAGAAAACAAGACATTCCAGGATAAGAACAAATTTAAACAATAGGTAGCCACAAATCCAGCGCTACAGAAAGTAATAGAAGGAAAATCGCATCCCAAGGAATCCAACATTGCCAACACTGACTACAATAACTCAGGAATCTAGCGAACCTTCACCAGCACAACTCAAAGAAGGGACACACACAAACTCTACTACCGAAAACAGTAAAAATAACCGGAGTAAACAACCACTGGTCACTAATATCACTTAATATTAATGGTCTCAATTCACCTATAAAAAGGCACAGGCTAAGAGATTGGATACGAAAACAGGATCCAACATTCTGCTGTTTGCAAGAAACACATCTCAACCACAAAGACAGGCATCTACTCAGAGTAAAAGGTTGGGAAAAGGTCTTTCAAGCAAATGGTCCTAAGAAAAAGACAGGTGTGGCCATACTAATTTCCAACAAAACTGACTTCAAATTAAAATCAATCAGAAGAGATTGAGATGGACACTTTATACTCATAACAGGAACAATTCATCAGGATGACATCTCAATCCTGAATATCTATGCCCCTAATATAAAAGCACCCACTTATATAAAAGATATATTACTAGAACTCAAGGCAGACATCAAACCACACACACTAGTAGTAGGAGACTTCAACACACCTCTCTCTCCAATGGACAGGTCAATCAGACAGATACCTAATAGAGAATTAAGAGAATTATTAGAGATAATGAAGCAAATGGACTTAACAGACATCTATAGATCACTCCACCCAAATAGGAAAGAATATACCTTCTTCTCTGCAGCTCATGGAACCTTCTCAAAAATTGACCATATACCCGGAAACAAAGGAAACCTCCACAGATACAAAAGAATATCAGTGTCCACCTGTGTCTTATCAGATCACCACGGATTAAAGTTAGATGGCAACAACTACGCTACCCCCAGAAAGACGAAAAACTCATGGAAACTGAACAGTCAACTACTGAACCACACCTGGGTCAAGGAAGAAATTAAGAAAGAAATTAAAGTCTTCCTTGAATTTAATGAAAATAAAGAGACAACATACTCAAACCTATGGGACACGATGAAAGCAGTGCTAAGAGGAAAGATCATAGCACTAAGTGCCCACTTAAAGAAAACGGAGAAAGCATACATTGGGGACTTAATGGCACACCTGAAAGCTTTAGAAAAAAAAGAAGCAGAGGTGCCCAGAAGGAGTAGAAGACTGGAAATAATCAAACTGAGGGCTGAAATCAACAAAATAGAAACACAGAAAACAGTCCAAAGAATCAATGAAACAAAAAGTTGGTTCTTGGAGAAAATCAACAAGATCGACAAACCCCTATCCAAACTAACTAAACAACAGAGAGAGAACACGCAAATAAATAAAATCAGAAATGAAAAGGGGGACATAACCACAGACACAGAGGAAATTCAGAGAATCATTAGATCTTACTATAAAAGCCTGTATGCCACAATACTGGAAAATGCAAAAGAAATGGACATTTTCTTAGATAAGTACCATATACCAAAGCTAAACCAAGACCAGGTGAATGATCTAAATAGACCTGTTAGTCGCGAAGAACTAGAAACTGTTATCAAAAATCTCCCTTCCAAAAAAAGCCCAGGACCAGATGGGTTCAATGCAGAATTCTACCAGAACTTCCAAGAAGAGCTAATACCTATACTCCTTAACGTATTTCACAATATAGAGACAGAAAAGTCATTGCCAAATTCCTTTTATGAAGCTACAGTTACCCTGATACCAAAACCACACAAAGACCCAGCCAAGAAATAGAATCTATCTTCAGGCCTATCTCACTCATGAATATCGACGCAAAAATTCTCAATAAAATACTGGCAAACCGAATTGAAGAACACATCAGAAAAATTATCCATTATGATCAAGTAGGCTTCATCTCAGAGATGCAGGGCTGGTTCAACATATGCAAATCTATCAATGTAATCCACCATATAAATAGACTGAAAGAAAAAAAACATATGATCATTTCATTAGATGCTGAAAAAGCATTCGACAAAATTCAACACCCCTTTATGATAAAGGTCTTGGAGAGACTAGGGATACAAGGGTCATACCTAAATATAATAAAAGCTATCTACAGCAAACCGACAGCCAACATTAAATTAAATGGAGAAAAACTCAAAGCCATCCCACTAAAATCAGGAACAAGACAAGGATGTCCACTCTCTCCATACCTCTTCAATATAGTGCTTGAAGTTCTAGCAATAGCAATAAGACAACATAAGGGGATCAAGGGGATTCGTATTGGAAAGGAAGAAGTTAAGCTTTCGTTATTTGCAGATGATATGATAGTATACATAAGCAACCCCAAAAATTCTACCAAAGAACTCCTACAGCTGATAAACACCTTTAGTAGCGTGGCTGGATACAAGATCAACTCCAAAAAATCAGTTGCCTTCCTATACACTAAGGATAAGGAAACAGAGAGGGAAATCACAGAAGCATCACCTTTCACGATAGCCACAAAGAGCATAAAATATCTTGGGGTAACCCTGACCAAGGAAGTGAAAGATCTATTTGACAAGAACTTTAAATCTTTGAAGAAAGAAATAGAAGAGGACACCAGAAAATGGAAGGATCTCCCTTGCTCTTGGATTGGGAGGATCAACATAGTAAAAATGGCAATTCTACCAAAAGCAATATATAGATTCAATGCAATCCCCATCAAAATCCCATCGAAATTCTTCACAGATCTGGAGAAGACAATAATCAACTTTATATGGAAAAACAAAAAACCCAGGATAGCCAAAACAATCTTATACAATAAAGGAACGTCTGGAGGCATTACCATCCCTGACTTCAAACTCTATTACAGAGCTACAGTATTGAAAACAGCTTGGTATTGGCATAAAAACAGAGAAGTCGACCAATGGAATAGAATAGAAGATCCTGACTTTAACCCACAAACCTATGAACACCTGATTTTCGATAAAGGAGCTAAAAGTATACAATGGAAAAAAGAGAGCATCTTCAACAAATTGTGCTGGCAAAACTGGATGTCAATCTGTAGAAGAATGAAAATAGACCCATATCGATCACCATGCACAAAACTCAAGTCCAAGTGGGTGAAAGACCTCAATATCAGTCCAAACACACTGAACCTGATAGAAGAGAAAGTGGGAAGTACTCTACAACACGTGGGCACAGGAGACCACTTCCTACAGATAACCCCAGCAGCACAGACAGTAAGGGCCTCATTGAATAAATGGGACCTCCTGAGACTGAGAAGCTTCTGTAAAGCAAAGGACACTGTTGCTAAGACAGAAAGGCAACCCACTGACCAGGAGAAGATCTTCACCAACCCCGCAACTGACAAAGGTCTGATCTCCAAAATATATAAAGAACTCAAGAAACTAGACCGTAAAAAGCTAATCAACCCAATTATAAAATGGGGCACTGAGTTGAACAGAGATCTCTCAACAGAAGAAGTTCAAATGGCCAAAAGACACCTAAGGTCATGCTCAACTTCCTTAGCGATCAGGGAAATGCAAATCAAGACAACTTTAAGATACCATCTTACACCTGTTAGAATGGCGAAAATCAAAAACACCAATGATAGCCTTTGCTGGAGAGGTTGTGAAGAAAGGGGTACACTCATCCATTGCTGGTGGGAATGCAAACTTGTGCAACCACTCTGGAAAGCAGTGTGGAGGTTTCTCAGGAAATTCGGGATCAACCTACCCATGGACCCAGCAATACCACTCTTGGGAATATACCCAAGAGAGGCCTTATCACACAACAAAAGTATATGCTCTACTATGTTCATAGCAGCATTGTTTGTAATAGCCAGAACCTGGAAACAACCTAGATGCCCTTCAATTGAAGAATAGATGAAGAAAGTATGGAATATATACATATTAGAGTACTACTCAGCAGTAAAAAACAAGGACTTCTTGAAGTTTGCAGGCAAATGGATGGAAAGAGAAAACACCATCCTGAGTGAGGTAAGCCAGACCCAAAAAGAGGAACATGGGATGTACTCACTCATATTTGGTTTCTAGCCATAAATAAAGGACATTGAGCCTATAATTCGGGCTCTTAGAGAAGCTAAATAAGAAGGAGAACCCAAAGAAAAACATATAGGCATCCTCCTGATATTAACCTTCATCAAGCGTTGAAAGGAGACAGAGACAGAGACCCACATTGGAGCACTGGACTGAAATCTCAAGGTCCATATCAGGAGCAGAAGGAGAGAGAGCACAAGCAAGGAACTCAGGACCACGAGGGGTGCACCCATACACTGAGACAATGGGGATGTTCTATCGGGAACTCACCAAGGCCAGCTGGCCTGGGTCTGAAAAAGCCTGGGTTAAAACTGGTCTTGCTGAACTTAGTGGACAATGAGGACTACTGAGACCTCAAGAACAATGGCAATGGGTTTTTGATCCTACTGTACCTATTGGTTTCGTGGGAGCCTAGGCAGTTTCGTGGATGCTCACCTTACTAGACCTGGATGGAGGTGGGTAGTCCTTGGACTTCCCACAGGGCAGGGAACCCTGATTGCCCTTTGGGCTGACGAGGGAGGGGAACTTGATTGGGGGAGGGGGAGGGAAAGGGGAGGCGGCAGTGGGGAAGAGACAGAAATCTTTAATAAATAAATAAATTAAAAAAATAAAAAAAGAATACAAAGCCAGTAAGTGGCAGAAGCAGAACCACAGCCCAGGCCTCTTGTATCCAGTGCCCACCTCCTAACTAGACACTACACAGTACCCCTAGCCAGCCCACTATTTGTGCGTTAATAAAAATGGTGAAAGCAAGGTTCATTCATGAGGTTTAAATCATCCTTCAAAAACACAGGCTCTAATATTTGTATATATTTTTATAGACAGTTAGAATTCCGTAACCGAGAATACTGAAAAAACCAGAATTCTGAAAATCCATTGAACTAGTCTCTTGGATATGTGAGTCTTGTGGACGAGACCATGGCCAACTCCGCTGTCAATCTCACCCAGGTTTTACAATGTGCACTTTCAACACTAAAGAATCTAGGAAAATACTTTATGCTAAATTTGTTCCTTAAGGAGACCATCTTAATTTGTCTGTTTTCATATCATAAGCTTTCCAGTTGATTCCCCTGATCTGAAACCACGCCAGCATCAATAACACTGTGTCTGGCCAGACGATGCATCTCAAAAATTAATGCTGCTTCTGAAGTTAACAGGAAAATTGCCTCCTGAAATAAAATTTGAATGTAATTTATTATGGAAAAAAAAGAAAAGTAGAAGGAGGGAGAACATTAGCGATTAAGTCAGGACTGCGATAGGTGCGTCCACCCACTGAGATGGTGTGACTGATCTAATGGGAGCTCACTCAGGCCAGCTGCACTGGGACTGAATGAGCATGTAATCAGACCGGACTCTCTGAATGTGGCTGACAATGAGGGCTGACTGAGAAGCCAATGATAATGGCACTGGGTTTTGATTCTACTGCATGTACTGGCTTTTTGGGAGCCTAGTCTGTTTTGATGCACACCTTCCTAGACCTGGATGGAGTGGAGTGGGCCTTGGACTTCCCACATGGCAGTGCACCCTGACTTCTCTTAGGACTTAGGAGGGTGAGGGAGGATAATGGGAGTAGAGGAGGGGGTGGAAAATTTTAATTAATTAATTAATTAATTTAAAAAAAGAAATAGAGAAAAGGACAAACAAAAAATTGGAAGAAATTAATAAATCTCTTGAAGAAACCAAAGGAAAAAATAATCAAATAGGTGAAACAAATAGGTCAAACAGTTTGAGACTTGCAAGCTGAAATAGAGGAAATGAAGAAAACACAAAAAGAGATAAGTATGGAAATGGAAAATCTGGATAAATGAACAATTACAGATACAAGCATAACCAATAGATTACAAAAGATGGAAGAGAGAATATCAGGAGTTGAAGATAAAACAGAAGAATTAGATTCATCAGTCAAAGAAAATGTTAAATCCAACAAATCCTTAACACAAAACATCTAGGAAATCTGGGACACTATGAAAAGACCAAACCTAAGAATAATAGGGGTAGAAGAAGTCCAACTCAAAGGCACATAAAATATATTCAACAAAATCATAGAAGAAAACTTTACCAACCTAAAGAAGGATATGCCAATGAAGGTACAAGAAGCTTACAAAACACCAAATAGATTGGACCAGAAAAGAAAATACCCTTGCCATATAATAATCAAAACACTAATCACACAGAATAAAGGAAGAATATTAAGAGTTTCAAAGAAAAAACTAAGTAACATATAAAGGCAGACATATTAGAAATATACCTGACTTCTTAATGGAAACTCTGAAAGCCAGAAGGTCTTGGTCAGATATGCTATAGACACTAAGAGATCACAGATCCTAGCCCAGACTACTATACCCAGCAAAGCTTTCAGTCACCATACATGGAGAAAACAAGACATTCCATGACAAAACCAGATTTAAATATTACCTGTTCACAAATCCAGCATTATAGAAAGTACTAGAAGGAAAACTCCAACCCAAGGAAATTAGCTGTGCCCACAGAACCACAGGTAATAATTAACCCCACACCTCATACCACACACTAGCAAATCCCAAAGAAGAAAAGCACACAAAAACAACCATCGAAAAAATAAAAGGAATAAACAATTACTGGTCACTAATATATCTTAATATCAATAAACTCAATTCACCTATAAAAAGACAAGATTAACATAATGGATATGAAAACAGGATCCATCTTTCTGCTGCAAACAAGAAACATACCGCAACCTCAAATAAAGCGTTATCTCAGAGTATAGGGTTGGGCCAAGATATTCTAAAAAAATATACCTAAGAAACATGCAAGTGTAAGCTATTCTAATATCTAACAAAACAGACTACAACTTCATACTCATCACAGGAAAAATATATCAAGACAAAGTCTCAAATTTTATGTTGGCTGTATGAAATACTATGCCCTAAATATAAGAGCATTCACATATGTAAAAATAAACATTACTAAAGCTTAAATCATATATCAAACCCTACTCACTACTTGTAGGAGACTTTAACACCGCACTTTCACCAATGGACAGTTCCGCCAGACAGAAACATAAGAGAGAAATGAAAGAACTAACAGATGTCGTGACTCAAATGTACTGAATAGACATCTATAAGACATTTTCTCCAAACACAAAAGAATATACCTTCTTCTCCGCACCTCATGGAACTGTCTCTGAAATTGGCCATATACTTGGTCACAAAGAAAATCTCAATAGATACATAAATTTGGAACAACCCCATATATCCCATCAGATTACCCTGGCTTAAAGTTAGAATTCAACAACAACACTAATCACAGAAAGCCTACAAACTCATAAAAATTTAACAATGCCCAACTGAATCAACTCTGGATTGGAGGAAAATAAAGAAAGAAATTAAAGACTTCAAATAAAATGAATGCACAACCTATGGGAAACTTTGAAGGCAGTGCTAAGAGGAAAGTTCATAGCACTAAGTGCCTACATAAATAGCCTAGAAAATTTTCACACAATTAAGTTAACAGCACATCTGAAATCTCTAGAACAAAAAGAAGCAAACTTACCCAGGAGAAATAGAAACCAGGAAATAATCAAATTGAGGGCTGGAATCAACAAAATAGAAACAAAGAAAGCAATACAAAGAATCAATGAGACAAGGAGTTGGTTCTCTGAGAAAATCAACAAGATAGATAGACCCTCATTCAAACTAACCAAAAGGCAGAGAAAGAATATGCAAATTAACTAAATCAGAAATGAAAGTGGAAACATGACAACAGACAAAGAGGAAATTCAAAGAATCATCAGGTTATGACCTTCAAACATCTGTACTCCACAAAATTGGAAAATTGAAAGGGAACTGACAATTTTCTGGATAGGTACCTCATACCAAAATTAAATCAAGAAGATAAACAATTTAAATAGACCTATAACCCTAAGGAAATGTAAGTAGTCATCAAAAGTCTCACAACCAAAAATAGCACAGGGCCAGACAGTTTTAACACAGAATTCTACCAGAATTTCAAAGAGGAGCTAACACCAATATTCCTCAAATTGTTCCACACAATAGAAAGACAAGGGACATAGTCAAACTCTTTTTATGAGGTGACAGTTACCCTGGTAACCAAAGTACAAATAGATGCAACTAAAAAAGAGAATTACAGGTCAATTTCTCTCATGAACCTTGATACAAAAGTATTAAATAAAAATACTGGCAAAACAAATTCAAGAACATATCAAAAAAGTCATCCACCATGATCAAGTTGGCTTCATCCCAGAGATGCAGAAATGCTTCAACCTATGAAAATCTGTCAATATAATCCACCATATAAATAAACTGAAAGAAAAAAAAACATGATTACCTCATTAGATGCTGAAAAAGCATTCAACAAAGTCAAATATCCATTCCTGATAAAGGTCTTGGAGGGATCAGGGATGTAAGGAGTATATCTAAACGTAATAAAAAACAATATACAGCAAGCTGACAACCAACATCAAACTAAATGGAAAGAAACTCAGGTGATTCCACTGAAATCAGGAACAAGACAAGGATGTACACTCTCTCCATACATATTCTATATAATACTCAAAGTTCTAGCTAGAACAATAAGACAACAAAAAAAACAGATACAAATTGGAAAAAAATTTTGCTATTTGCAGATGATATGATAGTATACATAAGTGACCACAAAAAATTTGATGAGGGAAATCGTACTGCTGATTAACAGTTTCAGAATGTAGCAGGATACAAGATCAACTAAAAAAATTCAGTAGTCCTCCTATATACAAATGATAAAGATGCTGAGAAAAAAAATCAGAGAAACATTGTCATTTACAATAGCCACAAATAACATAAAATATCTTGGGGTAACACTAACCAAAGAAGAGAAAAACCTGTATGACAAGAACATTAAGTCTTTGAAGGAAAAAACTGTGGAAGATAAAAGAAAATTGAAATATCTTACTGCTCTTAGATAGGTAGTATGAACATAATAAAAATGGCAATCCTACCAAAAGCAATCTACAGATTCAATGTAGTTCCCATCAAAATACTAGCACAATTCTACACAGACCTCAAAAGAACCCAAATTCATATGGAAAAACAAAAAACCCAGATAGCCCAAAAAATCCTCTACAATAAAGGATCTTCCAGAGGCATCACCATCCCTAACATCAAGCTCTATTCTAGACCTACAGTAATGAAAACAGCTTAATATTGGCATTTAAAACAGACAGGTGGAGCAATGGAATTGAATCAAACACCTGATATTGATCACACACCTATAAATAACTGATTTTTGACAAAGAAGCAAAAACTAGTTGATAAAAAAAAGAAAACTTCTTTAACAAGTGAGGCTGGCATAACTGGATATCAACATATAATAGATGCAAATAGATCCATGTCCATCACTATGCACAAAACTTAAGTCCAAATATATCAAAGACATCAGCATAAATCCAGCCGCACTGATTATCACTGAAGAGAAAGTGAGAAGCAGCCCTGAATACATGGGCACAGGAGACCACTACCTAAATATAACAACAATAACACAGACAGTGAGAGCAAAAATTAATAAATGGGACCTCCTGAAACAGAGACACTTCTGTAAGGCTAAGGAAGCAGTCACTAAGACAAAATGGTAGACTACTGATTGGGAAAAGATCTTCACCAACCCCAAATCAAACAGAGAATTGATTTTCAAAATATATAAGGAACTCAAGAAACAGGACATCAAATTACCAAATAATTCAATCAAAAATAGAGTACAAATCTAAATAGAGAATTCTCAAAAGAAGAATTGCAAATGCCCAAAAGATACTTAAGAAAAAGTTCACCATCCTTAGCCATCAGGGAAACTCACATCAAAATACTCTGAGATAACATTCACCAGTTAGAATGAATACGATCAAATACAACAATGATAGCTGATGTTGGAGAGAATGTAGTATAAGTGGAACACTCATCCATTTCTGGTGGGAGTGCAAAGTTGTACAGCCACTTTGGAAATCAGTATGGTGTTTCCTCAGAAAATTGGGAATCAATTTACCTCAGGACCCACTCTTGGGCATATACCACTCTTGGGCATATATCCAACAGATGTACATTCATACCGCAAGGATATTTGCTCAGCTATATTCAACACTTAAATATTTGTAATAGGAAAAACCTGGAAAAGACCTAGATGCCCCTCAACTGAAGAATGGATAAAGCAAATGTGGTACATTTACACAGGGAGTACTGCTCAGCAGTAAAAACAATGACATCTTGAAATGTGCATGCAAATGGATGAAACTAGAGAAAACCATCCTGAGTGAGGTAAGCCAGACCCAGAAAGAAAAGTGCAGTATGTGCTCACTCATAAGTGAATATTAGACATAAAGCAAAGGATAACCAGCCTATAGTTAACAATCCCAGAGAAGCTAGGTAACAAGAAGAACCCTTAGAGAGATATGCATGGATTCCTCAGGGAAAAGGAAACAGACAAGAACTCCTGAGAAGGAGACCACTTCCTAAATATAATCCCAGCAGCACAGAAACTGAAATAAACTGTTAATAAATGGAACCTCCTGAAACTGAAAAGCTTCTGTAAAGCAAAGAACATGGTCAACAAGACAAAACAACAGCCTACAGAATGGGAAAAGATTTTCACTAACCCCACATCAGACAGAGGTCTGATCTCCAAAATATACAAAGAACTCAAGAAATTGGTCATCAAAAGAACAAAAAAGCCAATAAAAAATGGAGTACAGACCTAAACAGAGAACTCTCAACAGAGGAATCTAAATAGCTGAAAGACACTTAAGGAAATGTTCGACATCCTTAGTCATCAGAGAAATGCAAAGCAAAACAATTCTGAGATTCCATCTTATACCTGTAGCAATAACCAAGATCAAAAACACTTACGACAACTTATGCTGGAGAGGTTGTAGGGTAAAGGGAAGACTCCTGCATTGCTGGTGGGAGTGCAAGCTGGTACAGCCCCTTTGGATGTCAGTGTAGCAATTTCTCAGATAATTAGGGAACAACCTTCCTCAAAACCCAGCAATATCACTTTGGGGTACATAGCCACAAGGACATGTGCTCAACTATGTTCATAGCAGCTTTGTTTGTCATAGCCAGGACCTAGAAACAACCTAAATGCCCCTCGACCGAAGAATGGATAAAGAAAATGTGGTATACTTACACAATGGAGTACTACACAGCAGAAAAAAATAACATCTTGAATTTTGCAGGAAAAAGAATGGAGCTAGAAAATGTTATTTTGAGTGAGGTAACCTAGACCCATAAAGACAGTTATCACATGTTCTCACTCATAAGTGATTTTTAAACATAAAACAAAGAAACCAGCCCACAAATCACAATCCCAGAAAACCTAGACAAAGAGGACCCTAAGAGAAACATACACAGATCTAATCTACATGGGAAGTAAAAAAAGACAAGCTCTCCTGAGTAAATTGGGAGCATGCAGACCTTGGGGGACGGTTGAAGGACAGAGGAGAGGCAGGGAGGGGACCAGAGAAAAATGTAGAGCTCAATAAAAATCAGTTAAAAAAATTAAAAAGATGTGAGGAAATTAGGAGGGGGAAGAAGGAAGTGTGGAAAGAGAAAGGGATGGAAGAAGGGCAGGAAGGAGGAGAACATGAGGGAATGGGATGATCAAGAAGGGAGAAAGACAATGAGGGAAAGGAAAGAGATACTTGGTTGACGGAGCCAATAAAAGGCTATTGAAAACATAGCACTAGGGAAATTCCCAGGAATCCTCAAGGATGATGACAGAAAAGACTAAGCAACAGTGGAGAGGATTCCTAAACTGGCCTTCCCCCATAATCAGATTGATGACTATCTTAATTGTCATCATAGAACCTTCAACCAGCAACGGATAGAAGCCGATACAGAGATCTACAGCAAAGCACTGGGCTGAGTTATCTGAGACCAGCCCAAGAGAGGCAGGACTGATAATATGAACAAAGGGGTCAAGATCATGATGGTGATACCCACAGAAACAACTGACCTGAAGTAGTGAGAGCTCACTGACTCTGGACTGATAGCGGTGTAATCTACATAGGACCAAATCAGGCCCACTGAATGTGAGGGTGAGTTGTGGGGCTTGTGCTGTCTGTGGGGCCACTGGCAGTGGGCCAGGTTTTATCCCTAGTGTTTGAACTGGCTTGTGGGAACGAACACATTCTTTTGTATGGATATATTGCTCAGCTTCAATATAGTGGGGAGGACCTTGGTCATACCTTGAAGTGAAGTGTCAGACATTGTTGACTCCCATGGGAAGCCTTACACGTTTTGAGAGTTGGATGGGGGGGGGTGATGGGGGAAAAGTAAGGGAAGCAAGTAGAGGGGAGGGAGTGGGAACAGGGATAGCTATGTAAACTGAGAAAAGTTTATATTAAAAAATATTAATAAAACAAAATTTTAAAAAGGCTTAGGAATTAGGCTGGATGGGTTTTTATCAATTTGACACAACTTAGCAGTCATCTTACAAGACAAGGCCTCAGTTGAGTATGCTACCACCAGATTGCACTGTGGGCAATCTATAGTACATTTTTAATTGTGGATTGAGGCAAAATGATTCAGACCATTGCAGGCAGTTCAAGCTCAGGGCTAGGACTCCTGGGTGATATAAGAGAGCAGATGGAGCAAGTATGAAGGGCAAGCCAGTAGGAAACACTCCTCCATCGTCTCTACCAGGTCCTGTATTTTGTTACTGACTCTCTTAATCTGGAGATAATAAATACCCCATTCGACACAGATGTTCTAAAACTGTTGTTTCTTATCAGGATATAAGGGTATTGCAATAGAAAATGGTCCCCTGGGGCACTTTAGTCCAGCCATTAAAGATGACAGGACCCAGGGCTCCCTGGTCTGGAGCCCCAGTAGACTGAGGGCTGAATCGGACACGTTAAGCTGAGTTGCTTTACCTCAAGGATTTCATGGACACAGACAGAGTAAGAAGATGGAATCTGGTCTATGGTCATTTGTCTCTACACTAAGTGCTCAAACCCCGACACAGTGCAAGAGGGAAGGGAGCTAAGTTCGCCATGGCAGTCCTGTGTATCTAAGCCCCACCCAGCCCTGAAAACTCACAGAGAATCACTTACTGTCCACCTGGAGTTGCACTTTTGCTTCTTCATATTTACCATCTGTTCTCAGAATTCGCAGTATGTACAATCCACGGTCTTTCAGACCGACACTCTGAAGCAGCAGGGACCCATCACTGTTGAGCATTTCCCTGCCACTGTATGCAGGCCCCCAAAAAACTGGTTTTTTGAATGGTAAATGGTGGAAGGCCAGAAGGCCCCTCTTTAAGTCATTCTCTCCTTTGAACCAGAGAAAGGCTGAAATACGCTCTGGGAGATTGCGAACAAGTAGAAGAACACTTCTCCCTTCAGCAACGCTGGGCGGCACTGATTCAATCCTGGGCTGTGAAGAGGTAGAAAGGCGCCCACACTTCCAAAGGTAAGCTAGAAGGGAAGAGAGAGATCCTCCTAAGTTGGGTATTTAGTATTTGTCTAAGATGAGGCTTTATGTCCTGAGAAGCTGTGTCCATTGTTCAAACTAGGTCACAGATTCACAGTGAATCACTTACCTTTCACATCGAGGATCACGGATGTTGTTGATACAATTTTTCCATGTCTGTTATAGGTTTGTAGTGTATAGAATCCCGAGTCCTTCAGGGTGACCTTCTCAAACAGCATAGATCCGTTGTGATATATTGTCTCTCTATTGCTGTACGCAAGACCTCGCCTACTTGAATCGTTGTGCGGTGCGTATGTTGCAATTTTTTTGGTTGTGTTTCCTTGCCCTTTGAACCAGGCTAAGGATTCAATGTCCTCTGGCAGATTGTGCACAAGGAACAGGACGTCATCTCCTTCAGCCACTTGGGGTGGCACTGACACAGTGGTCTCATGGGCAGTGGTGGAGAGGTGCCAGAAGGTTAAAAGGGAGGCTAGCAGGCAATTGAGAAAAAGCACCAATAATACATGGGTGTGGTCATCACTCAGCTTTGGTGTATGAGTTGGGGTGTGCTCACCCCCATTTGCAGACGTAAGCAACATGACTTCAATTCACTCAGAGTGAGTTGTTTCCTCTTAGGATTTCTCTGCTCAAGTGTCTGTCTGGTTCCATCCTCACATAGAGTATATGTGTAAGGATCACTGCCTCTCTGAACTCCTTCTCTGGAGAGTCCTCATTTTCTGATTTTTTTTTTCTCTGTTCCCTTTGTGATTCTCTTCAAACTATGAATTCATCTTTAGGGTTTACTGACATCAAGTCCACTAGAACCAGGGCTTTTTGTTTGTTTGTTTATCTTTTGGTTTGGGTTTTGGTTTCAGTTTTTTGAGACAGGGCTTCCCTGTGTATCCTTGGCTGCCCTAGAACTTGTTCTGTAGACTAGGCTGGTTTTAAATTCACAGAGATCACCTGCCTCTGCCTCCCTACTGCTGGGCTTAACGGCCTAAGACACCATCACCCATCAGAACCAGGAATTTTTAAAAAATAGAATTAGTCGGATCTTTTTTGTAAAGTTCAGGTCCTGGAAAAAACCCAGGCACAGTGGATAACAGAATAAAGAAAAGAAGAATGTGTCTCTATGGATTTCTCTTCAGAGTTCCTAGGTTTGGAGCTTAGGGTAATAATTATATTTAAGTGTGAAATAAATGATTTTAAATTTACTTATGTAAATATAGGTATGTATTTGTGAAGACTGGTGTCTCCTTGTGGTCTCCTGGTAGCTTCCTCCTCAATGGTGAGATTGGAAACAACCAGCTAGGTCCTGTGGAAATGTGGGGAATTTAGTACGTGGATAGAAAGAGGTCCAGCTGGATGACTGAAGGATACCACATATAGAGGTAGAGACCTAGTCTATCGCCCCATCAACTCTGACCATAAAACCCCAATATAATGTGTCTTCTTATACACATATGAAGATGTATGCCACAAATTTGTGTGGAGCACATGTGCTAGGGTGTGCATGTGTGGGTGCATGTCACAGCACCTATGTGGAGGGCAGAGTAGATCCTGCAGGAGTCTGTTTTCTCCATCTACTGTGTGGCAGCTGAGGAGTGGTTTCATGTTGTCATATCTTCCCACACTGAGACATCCCACTAGCTGTCCCACTTGATCTCTATTTGGAGGGCCATGCTGTCATGATGGGGAAAAGCTGTCTTCAGAACATTGCAGCCAATGAAATTCACAGTGAATATGGAGTTCTTAAGGCTTTTCTCTTACCATCATCACTTGCTCTCCTCTGAGAGCTTCTGGATGCTGAGCCTCTGTCCCTTACTGTACGTTATGTGCCATAACTACAAACAGAAACCTTAAGTCTCCTCTCCAGATTCTTCCCTCTTTAGGAGACTCCAGTCTGCCTCTGAGTTCCCATCCTGACACAGTCAAAGATTGGGTACCCTTACCTGTGAGCAGAAGCCTCTGCCAGGGGGTACACCCCTTGCAGAGAAGCACAGAGGACTCCATCAACTTCTCACTTGCTGTCCTCCGTCTGAGGAGAAGAGCCTCAGCTCCAACACAGAACTCAGGCTCTGCTGTTCTTCCTCCTTCTGGGCTGAGATTGTCTCAGAAAGAAGCACTTCCCAGAATCTAATGGGCTGTGAGTGATGGGGTTTGAGTCCAAGGCACTGCTCAAGCCCTTCCACTCTCAGTGATGCCCTACATCCCTCTCAACTTCCCTTTATGTTCCTTCACCAAGAAACAAATTGTGCAACAAGGCTGATAAGCATCCCCATGGCCTCAGGAACAATGGCTCATCCTGGGGCTGACATCTGCTCTGTTCTTGCCTTGGGTCTGTCAGCACAAAGCAGGGAGCATCCATCATGCCTATGTGTCCTTGTGACACAGAGACCGAGCTGAGCACTCAGTCTACATATTTTTTTATTTAATCCCTGAAGGAAGGTGACAGAAATGTCTCTGAAGCTTGAAAAAAGACCAGCTGAGTGATGACTAGGGATGAAGATCAATCCTTTATCACTAATGTCACCAGTAAATTAGTGATTCAGGAGAGAGGCCCAGGGGCAGTTGTGTGAGGAGTTTCATGTGCTCAGCGTTGTTGAAGAGGTGGCCTTTTTGTCCTTGAAAGGACTGTGGGCTTCATCTTTCTATGGAGGGTTTCAAGGCAACATTCTAATAATATGTGTTGGGTGTACACATGTCCTCTTTGATCTTCCTGGGTCACCTTTGCCCTTATAAAGTGATTCCTGGTGATAATCATATCTTTCCCTTTGAGAGATGCCAGGAGGGAGGAGACCTTAACAGTCCCCATGCAGAAAGTTGTTCTCAGACAAAGGAGGGAGCCAGTATGTTAGAGCAGGATTTAGGGAGGGAGCTCAAGGTAAGTAGGGACAGAGATGGAAGGCAGTCTGCTAGGCCATGGCTCAGGGACACAGTTTTCAGATCATTGAGCAAATGCTCCGCTATGACCCCTGGAGACCAACGATCAGTCTTATGCTCAGGGCTACAGTAAGTATGGATAAGAAGTCAAATGAGTCCTTACCTAATATGTTCAACACAAGTGGGGTGCAGGGCCTCTCATCCTGTTCACTGTGCTCTTTCAGACTCCTAATTCCTTCTACTGTAAGTCTAGACAGGGTTCCAGATTTGTCCTGGGAAGCCCTGGACTAAAGTTGGAAGTAGTGTGAATCCTGAGAAAGGGAATTCTCAGGAGAAGCCTTGTGCCCAGGAAATTTCAGAGGAAAAGTCCTAGGACATTTCTCTTGAAGTTAAAAGGACAAAACACAGCTGAGCATGGTGCTGAATACCTTTAATCTAAGCATGAAAGAGGCAGAGGCAAATGTATCTCTTAGATACATGCCAGCCCGGTCTATGGAACAGGTTTCAGGACAGCTGGATTAAACAGAGAAATCCTGGATAGTATTAAAAAAAAACCAGAAGACACTAATATAATAAACTGTTAATGCACTTTCAGACCAGTCACTGCTGTCTCAATCCCACCTTCTCTTTGCCCAGAGAGTACTCAGGGGTTTGGTCTTGAGTACAAATCACATTGAGTCAAATAGATGTGTCTTCCCTATACTGTGCTGTATGTTTCTTTTGTTGTTGTTGTTGTGATTAAAACACCCTGAAAAGGAGCGGTTTAGGAGGGAGACTAGAGTCCATTACCTTTCTGGTACTGTGCTATATTGTAGCACTGAAGGAATTTAAGGCAGAAAACATATGACTTGCTGACTCATTTGCAGCTCACACTCTGGCCCACACTCAGCTAGCTTTCTTTACAACCAAGGACCATTTGCCTAGGAATGATGCTGTCCACAGTGACCTGGGCCCTCCAGGATCAATTAAGACAATAATTTAAAGAAATGTACATCATGACTTGGTTGAGACTACTTTGTTGTTGTTGTTGTTGTTTGTTTGGCATCCTGACCACATTTCCCCTCCCTCCTCTCTTACTCCTCTCTTCCCAGTGAAATATCTGTCTGTTATTTGCCAATAAAATATGGTTTTTATTACTATAGCTCTATAGTAGAGCTTGAAATCAAGGATAATGTTATCTCCAGAAATTCCTTTATTGTACAGTATTAGTTTAGCTATCTTGAGCTTTTGTTTTCCATACAAAGTTGAGTATTGTTCTTGGAAGTTCTATAAAGAATGGTGTTAGAGTTTTGATGGGAATTGCATTGAATCTGTAGATTGATTTTGGTAAGATGGCCATTTTTACTGTATTAATCCTACTGTTCCATGAGCATGGGAATTCTTTCCATCTTCTGATACCTTTCTCCAATTTCTTTCTTCAAAGACTTTCAGTTCTTAACCTTTACTTGGTGTCTTAGGGCTTCTACTCTCATGAAGAGAAACCATGATTATGTCTACTCATAAAGGAGCATATTTAATTGGGCTTACTCACAGTTTCAGAGGTTCACTCTATTATCATCATGGTGAAGAACATGGTGGTGTGCAGACAGATAAGGGTCTTAAGAAGTAACTGAGAGTCCTACATCTTCTAGGCAACAGAAAATGGACTGTCTGTCACAGAAGCAAAACCTGACCAAAAGTCTGCTGCCACAGTGGCACACTTCTTCCAAAAAGGCCATACCTACTTCAACAAAGCCACACCTTCTAAGATTGCTACTCCCTTTGGGAGGGACATTTCCTTTCAAACCACATACTTAGACAGACAATAAGATAATTTCTATTATTTGTGGATAACGTGAAGGGTGTTTTAGCCTTGATTTTTTTTCTTAGCCAACTTATCATTTGTATATAGGAGGGCTACTTATTTTTCAGTTACTTTAGTAACCAGTCAGTTCACTGTAGGTTTTTATCACCTCTCGGGATTCTCTGGTAGAGTTGTTGAGCTCAGTTTTGTATACAATCATATCATCTTCCAATAGTGATACTTCAAGTTCTTCTTTTCCAGTCTATATCCCATTGATCTCCTTCAGTTTTCTTGTTGGTCTATCTAAAATTTCAAGAACTCTTTTGGAATTGATATGATGAGAGTGCACAGCCTTGTCCCTGATCTTAGTGGAATTGCTTTAGGTTTTCTCCATTCAATTTGCTGTAGAGTGTCTTTATTATGTTTAGATATGTCTCTTGTATTTATATTCTCTATGAGACATTTATGAAGGAGTGTTGGATTTTTTTCCAAGAATTTCTCAGCATCAAATAAGATAATTAGGTGGATTCTTTTTCTTTCAGTTTGTTTATTTGGTGGGTTACACTGACAGATTTTCATATAATGAAGTCCACAACATCATGGTAAATAACTTCTCTGATGAGCTTTTGGATTCCTTTTGTAAGTTTTATTGGGTATTTTTGCATCTATGTTCCCAAAGGAAACTGAGCTGTAATTCTCTTTCTTTGTTGTTATGTGTGGTTTGTGTATCAAAATGACTTGACCTCATAAAAAGAATTTGGAAATGTTCTTTCTGAATATATTTCGTGGAATTTGAGGAGTACTAGTATTAACTCTTCTTTGAAATAGGTAGGATTCTATGCTAAAATCATCTGGTCCTGGTCTTTTTGGTTGGGAGACTTTTAATGTTGGCTCCTATTTCTTTGGGTATTAGAGGGCTGTCTCAATGATTATCTGATCTTGACTTACCCTTGGTAAATGGTATCTACTAAAAAAAATTGTCCTTTTTGACAACATTGAATAAATGGGACCTCCTGAAACTGAGAAGCTTCTGTAAAGCAAAGGACACTGTCACTAAGACAAAAAGGAAACCCACTGACTGGGGGAAGATCTTCACCAACTCCACAACAGACAAACGTCTGATCTCCAAAATATATAAAGAACCCAAAAAGCTAGACTTTAAAATGCTATTTAACCCAATAAAAAATGGGGCACTGAACTGAACAGAGAATTCTCAACAGAAAAAAACTCAAATGGCCAAAAGACACTTATGGTCATGTTCAACCTCCTTAGCAATCAGGGAAATAAAAATTAAAAGAACTTTGAGATACCATCTTACACCTGTCAGAATGGCTAAATCAAAAACACTAATGATAGCCTTTACTAGAGAGGTTGTGCAGGAAGGGGTACACTCATCCATTGCTAGTGGGAATGCAAACTTGTGCAACCACTTTGGAAATCAGTGTGGCAGTTTGTTAGGAAATTCGGGATCAACCTACCCCAAGACCCTGTAATCCCACTCTTGGGAATATACCCAAGAGATGCCCTATCATATGACAAAAGCATTTGTTCAACTATGTTCATAGCAGCATTATTTGTAATCGCCATAACCTGGAAACAACGTAGATGCCCTTCAATAGAAGAATGGATGAAGAAACTGTGGCATATATACATATTAGAGTACTACTCAGCGGTAAAAAAAACGACATCGTGAATTTTGCATGCAAATGGATGGAAATAGAAAACACCATCCTGAGTGAGGTAACCCAGACCCAAAAAGATGAACTTGGAATGTACTCACTCATAATTGACTTCTAGCCATTAAAAAGGACATTGAGCCTATAATTTGTGATCCTAGAGAAGCTAAATAAGAAGGTGAACTCAAAGAAAAACATGTAGTCATCCACCTGGATATGGGAAGTAGAGAAGATTGCCAGGCAAAAATTGGGAACTTGGGGGTGAGGTGGGATGGGGGTAAGGGGAAATGGGGTGATAAAAGTGAGAAGGGGAGGATGGGGGGAGCTTGGGGAATGGGATGGTTGGGATAAAGGAAGGGTTGATATGGGAACAGGGAAGTATAGATCCTAATTAAGGGAGTCATCTTAGGGTTGGCAAGAGACTGGACTCTAGAGGGGCTCACAGGTGTCCAGGGAGATGTCCCCAGCTAGTACCTTGGGCAACTGAGGAGAGGGAACCTGAAATGACCCTATCATACAGCCTTACTGATGAATATCTTGCATATCACCATAGAACCTTCATCTGGCAAGAGATGGACATGGAGACAGAGACCCACATTGGAGCACCAGACTGAGCTCACAAGGTCCAAATGAGGAGCAGAATGAGGGAGAACATGAGCAAGGAAGTAAGGACTGTGAGGGGTGCACCCACCCACTGAGACAGTGGGGCTGATCTATTGGGAGCTCACCAAGGTCAGCTGGACTGGGACTGAATAAGCATGGGATAAAACCGGACTCTCTGAACATGGCAGACAATGAAGGCTGATGAGAAGCCAAGGACAATGGCACAAGGTTTTGATCCTACTGCATGAACAGGCTTTGTAGGAGCCTACCCTGTTTGGATGCTCACCTTCCTAGACCTGGATGGAGTGGGGAGGACCTTGGACTTCCCACAGGGCAGGGAATCCAGACTGCTCTTCAGACTTGAGAGGGAGGGGGAATGGAGTAGGGAGAGGGGGTGAGAAGTGAACAGAGGGGGAGAGGAGTGGGGGGAGGGGAGAGAAGTGGGTGGAGGGGGAAGGAAATGGGAGGACACGAGGAGGCAGAAATTTTTTTCAACAAAAAAATAAAAAATAAAACATCTCAGGCATCTGTAAGCAAATAAAAAATTGTCCTTTTTTAATATTTTCTAATTTCACAGAAAACAGCATTTTGAAGTATGACTTAATGAATCTTCAGATTTCCTTGGTTTGTGTTATTTTCACTTTTCAGTTGAAGTTTTGTTAATATGTATAATCTCTCTACCTTTCCATTAGTTGGGATAAGAGTTTGTTTCTTTTGTTAATTTTCTCAAAGACAGAACTCTTCATTTCATTAATTCTTTGTTTGTATTTTATTGATTTATCACTGAGTTTGATTATTTTTTGCTGTCATCTACTCCTCCTGAGTGTGTTTTCTTCTTTTAGTTCTAGAGACTTTGTATGCTATTAAGTCACTAATAAGAGATACCTCTAATTTTCTAACAAATGTGCTTAGTGCTATAAAATTTCCTCAGAGCACCAAGTTTACTGTGTCCCATATCTTTGTGTATATTCTGCATTAATTTTTATTTAATTCTATGAAGTATTTAATTTATCTCTTTCTTGACTCAGTGGTAATTCCATAGAGCGCTGTCCATTTTCCAGTAGTTTATAGATTTTCTATTGTTTCTGTTGTTGTTGAAATCCAGCTGAAACCCATTGTAGTCAAAAAAGATACAGGTGATTATTTTAATTTTTATGTATCAAATAAGACTTGCATTATTGACCCAAATATACAGCCAATTTTGGCTAATGTTCCATGAGGTACTGGTAAAGTATATTCTTTTGTGTTGGGGTGAAATTTTCTGTATATGTTAGGTCCATTTCAGTCTTAAGGTCTATTAGTTTCTTTATTTCTTTTTTTAATTTTCTGTCTGGATATAGTGTCCATTTGTGAGAATGTGGTATTTAACTCTATCACTGTTAGTGCATGGGACTCAAAGTGTGATTTAAGATTAGTAATGTTTTTATAAATGTGGGTGCTCTTGTTTATGGGCATCAATGTTCAAAATGGAAATATAGTACTGGTGGGATTGTTCTTTAATGAATATGAAATGTCATTCTCTATCTTGTTTGATTAATTTTGATCTAATATCTATTTTGTTACATATTAGAAGAGCTACATGAGCTTGCTTCCTGGGTGGTATGATTTGGAAATTCTTTTTCCAAATCTTTACTCTGCTACAGAATTGATCCTCTGTCAAGGTTGGGAGCCTGTCTCTAGAAAGTTACCTTTACCTTTGGTACATCAGTGGCTATCTGTTCTTCTTACTAATATGGCCTGGGGATGGGACTTTGGGAACAGAATCTGAGGAGTGTTGTACTTCAGCTGGCAGATGGGTCACTCACTTGTTCTCCTGACTAGTGTGGTCTGTACCTCAAGACTCTTTGTTGCCCTAAGGAGATTTTGAGCAATCTCAAGGTGACAGTTAATGCAAACTAGGAGACAGATTCAAACTGTTAAGTCCTCCTCGTCCATAGGGAGATTGCAGAGAAAATTCCCCATTCTCTAAGTGAGTTTCCCTATTTGGTTTCCAAGGTCATCACATGTGCTGGTGTCCAGTATGAGCCAGGGTACAGCTCATGGACATCTACCCTGAGTGTCACTTTTTCCACTTCCCAGACACCATTATCTCCACAACGGACATTGTGAAGAGTAAATGGGGTATCATCAAAACATAAGTTTCATCCTGACACAGACAGGCCTCCCAGGCATGTTCATCACCTGCCCCTTCTGACTCCATTGGAATCAGAGCAGAAGTCAGTTACCAGCTGAGACAAGACTGGAGATGGAAACATTTTGGGTAAAGGAGCTTGAGCATGGCTCAAAGTTCTAGATGTTCCTTTTGGGTCATAGAGATCATGAGCACAAATGAGGGAAAGGAATGTGTGAATTAGTGACAGAAAGAAAAATCTACTTGACCTTAAGTAAAATCTCTCTGCCTGAGAAGTTCCTCCCTCCTGAAAGAACCCTACCTTCACATTCAAATACCAGTCCAAGGTGTGTCAAGAGAAGTCAGAGATGCAAGGAGAAGGGAAGACTCATTGCTGGAATCTCTTAAGAGGATTGGAATTAGTTTGTGCCCATGACACAGAAGGGAATTAATTTCTGTATCTATCCATCAAACCAAGGCTTCACTCAAAGTTCAATGTTGTCATTTCAGGGATCCGCTTCCCAAGACTCCTAATGTTCTTCACTTGGGTCCATTGATGCCAATGGCTGAGTTCTATACAAGGGAGATATAGGATCTTAAAGAACTAAAAATGATTTTGGGAATAAAGAGCTCTTAACATTGTATCTGGGGCTCTTCATGAATAAGCCAAGAGTACTGTGCAGGTGAGTGAGAGGTAACATGGCAGAAGAGCTCAAGCTTTGACACTGGATACAAACGATTATCTGAGAGGGACACGATCAAATCATCTGAACCATCAGGAGGAAACTGAATAAAGCCACACATGACGCCTGCAAAGAAATTGGGAGTCTTGGTGATTAGATGGCTCTATGATCCATTCTTTTACCTTAGTTATTATCTGTTCTTTCACCTTAGTTGAAGAGGTCTCAACCAGAGCTGGGGTGCATATTAATAGAAGAGTATTCATGTAATAAGTACTTCATACATAAGTCCTTGATTTATCAGTGGCACAACACACAAAAATCCTACTGGACTCTCATGTGTGCACTGAGCCTAGGTCTGAGATGTCCCCTGTCTCCATGACCCAGAGTATGTCTAGGAAAGAAAAGTTCCTCCAGACCCTTCTAATTCAATGCTGGGCTTCTCGGCATTTGCTTGGGCTAGAGCAGGATTCCTGTCCAGCCTAGGTATCAGTGTGGTGGGTCTGTGTCAATACCAAAGAGTGGCTGAGTGTCCCAGCTCTATCTCTCTGTACATAGGCAGTGATAGTCATGGGGAAATGGAAATTACAAGGTGGGTCTTTGTCAATAGCAGAAAGTGGCTGAGTGTCACATTTCTATCTCTATGCACATAGGCAGGTATAGTTATGAGGAAAGAGAAATTACAAGGCCACTGTCCTTAACCTCCATGGGTTTAGAATTGCCGTATGTGATGATGGCCTTCGATGGCAATGCTTTGCAGACAGCAGAGAGATTATGGCCTACTGTGGGATCTCTGACACTTTCAAAGGCTTCTTTAAACCAGTGCTGGTCTTTTTACATCTATCCTCAATCTTTTTCTTTAGATAACCAGGCAGAAGATGAACCACACACAGATGCAGGAGGACTTGAGTACTCAGTGATGTTGGGTCTCCAGTGCTGTGTGGGAGAAACTGTCTTTGCCACGGGTGAGCTGAGCTGCAGAGCATGATGATACAGACCTAGGACCTGGAATCAGATGACCATTGTCTCTCATGGATCTCACTGGCACACTGCCTGCCTTGCACCAAAGTTCTGTGTCCCTCCTGCTGTACTGATATCCACTTCTGAGCCTGGGCCAGTGCCTTTCAAGGCAACGATGTTTAAAGAAGTCCTACAAATTGAGCAAATAACAATTCCAATTTAGCTTCCCTGAGAAGCACCCACAAACGATCATCAGGACTTGTTTGTACGGAAACCTCACACATGATGCCAGGAGTGGACCTGTCATTCTGCCAAATGAACAGACTATATCACAACAAGAGGCAAACTTCACAGGTGTTTGATGGTGACTGAGATGATGCATGGATCCCCAAAATCAAAGAATGAGTCACAGAATAATCTTTGAGGGGAAGATTGTGGGTTAAAGGTGAGCTTGAAACAGGATGATTGTCTTGGCCTCTGATGTTCTCTTTTGCACAGTTAAGGGTCACAGCAAGATATTCCCTGAAACACAGGTTATCATTTTCTTTCCTTCTTTCCTTCCTTTTTTTCTCCCTCCCTCTGTTCCTTCCTCTCTTTCCCCCTTCTCTTTTTATTTCATCCTATCTTCCTTTCTTTTCATGTGTACGGCTATTTTTACTGCATATATATTTGTGAACCACAAGTATGCCCAGTTCCCTCAGAAACCAGAAGAGGGCATTGTATACTCAAGAAATGAAATTAAAGATTGGTTATGAGGTATTATGGATGTACTGGAAATAGGACATGCCTCCTCTACAAAAGCATTCAGAGTAATTAACCACTGATCTATCTCTCAAACTCTCAGGTGAATATTTTCATAGGCAGAACTGACTGGTAGAAGATAGTGAGCAAGAACTTACAGGAACTTTTAATGTGTTGGGAAGATCTAGACCAGAAATTTAGGACTCTGACTTTCTCCATATGAGAACATTGTTACTAATACCGAGGATATAATGCTAATCCCCGGAAGGATTGCTTCTCTAAAGATTACGATGAGATGAGGGACAGATGCTAAAGTTATTTGAAATCAGTGACTCCCTGAGCAGAGAGAGCCCCGTGTTAGATGCAGGATCTTTTATAAGAATCAGAACAAAGTCCTGTCCTTTGCCTTCTTGGAGTAGTGATAGCAACATAACAGAAAACACATGATTTCTGTCCAGTAGGTAGGATGTGGAGTCCTGGAATTTGGCAGAAATTCTCCAGAGGTGGGTAGTTTAGTCATAGAGTCAAATATAAATTTCCATTCCTTTTCACTTCATAGGACAGCCATCTCAAGCTGTCAATGGCCAAGGTTAATGTTTGTGGAAAACAGCTGCTCCTGCTCGATATACACCTAAAAAAGCCTTGAGGGTGAGGACATGGGATACGTGATTGCAGTCACACAGCATGTCTGTTACCCATGGTCTCTGAGACAGATAAACACACTGTGTTTTCTGTGCCTCTTTTCCACTGATAGCAAACAGTGTTAATGAGTGTTGCCATGGTGATAAGGTAACCTCATATATGAAAACACTGGGACAGGACAGCTGTCCAGATAAGCACCATCTGTTACTACCTGCTAGACTTACTCTCTGAGACATGGAGTCATCAGGAGGACTTATAGCTTTTGTCCCTCCCCTAGGGCTCATGACTTTCCTGTAAATCTCATAAACTCACCAAAACAGTTGGCTAAATGCCTAGACACTGAAACAGCTGGGGTGTCCATGCTGAGACTCAGAAGAAAATGTACAGTTGATTAGTGGATGCTTAGGGACTATATACTGGAGGGACTTTAATCCCAGCCTACAAAATATTGCAGAGTTATAATATTGAAGAACATTTGAGCATACTTTGAACAACAAGTTTGCATTATTTACAAGAAAAATAAGTTTCTAGTTGTGATATGGCTCAGACATAGTGCACATCTTAATCCAAGTACATTTTTTTGAAACTTGTAAACAGGATTGAATAAAGTCAACCACTGGTCAAAAAGCAGATCAACCAAAAATGTCCTAGGAACTGACCATAGCATGCTTAAGAAAAATAGAAAATGAGAAGGACTGGGGAGGATATATAGAGGGAAGCCCAGGAAGAAGTGAGGGGTATGTGAGTATAAGGAGGCTTCTTGGAGATGGCATAGCAGAAGGAGACTCTTGGGATGTCAGCTGAGAAAGAAGGTCATCTGGGAGCTTTTTCTGACTCTCTGAGCTAGCAGGTTTTCATTTCAACATCTTGCTCCAGAGAATTGGTAAAACTAAACAATAAAGACTTTGTTTAAAAAAATAAATAAACAGCATTTACCATTCCAATGCACTGAATGACCACATTCACAGAGAAACTGCGTAAGCTGTGAACAAGCTGAGAAGTCATGAGATTTGGTAAGAAATTCTCAGAGAGTTAAGTAAAAATAAAAGGAAAAACTTCCCACATTAAGGATGGCAAATACCATAACACTGAACATTAGGACCATATTATGTTACTTTAGATGACTTGAAAAATAGAAGCAGGAGATCCATCTGGAGGGGTAAGTGTGTGCCAGCCTGGCTGGCCAAATGCCTCAGAAATAGAGCACAGGCACCCTCTATAGAAGGAGCTGTGGGCAGGCCTGCTTTTCATTCAGCACAGTTAGCTTTACACCCGAAATAACAACACAAAAACTGTATTCATTTAAACAATGCTTGGCCCATTATATCTAGCCTCTTCTTGGCTAACTCTCATATCTTTATTAACCCATTTCTAATGATCTGTGTAGCACCACAAGGTAGTGGCTTACCGGAAAAGATTCAGCATGTCTGACCTGGTGTCTGGCTCTATGACATCTGCTTGACTCAGCTTTCTTTCTTCCAGAATTCTGTTCTGTCAACTCCACCCACCTATGTTCTGACCTATCAGGTCAAGCAGTTTATTTATTAACCAATGAAAGTATGATCCTCCTCATTCAACCCTCCAATTCCCTAAACTTTCTGCCCCTTCAGTGGGACTTCTCCCTGGCTACTGGCTTTTTCTGCTTATCCCACACCAGCTTACCCCCAAGCACTTCTTTCCATCTCTGGGGTCCCAGGATAACCCAAGTAAGCCTGCTTTGGGGCTGAGGGTCTGGAGACACAGTGGTGAGTGCAAGGCTGCAGGGGTTTCTTTGTTCCACCAAGCCGGGATCTACCAAGCCCACCCTTTTGTCTGCCAGGTCCTTTGCAAGCAAGTAGCTCTGATCCAGTACCAGTAGATCCATCCAGAGGGCTAAGTGTGTGCCAGCCTGGCCAGCCAAAGGCCCCAGGAAGGGAGCACAGGCACCCTCCAATCCCCTAAACTTTCTGGCCATCCAGCGGGGCTTCTTCCTGGGTACTAGCTTTCTCTACATATCCCACCCCAGCTTGCCCCCAAGCACCCCTTTCCATCTGCGGGGTCTCAGGATCCGCCAACTCAGTCTGCTTTGGAGCTGAGGATTTGGGGACACAGTGGTGAGGACAAGGCTGCAAGGGTCTCTTTGTTCCACTGAACCAGCATCTACCAAGCCCACCCTTTTGTCTGTGAGGTCTTTTGCCAGAAAGTGGCCCTGATCCAGTACCAGAAGATCCATCTGGAGGGATCCACCACCACAGCCTACACCAGGGTGGAGAGAATCTGAAAGCCAACTCCGGGGCTGAGGAAACATAAGAGGGGTCAGACCAAGAATAACCCCCATGTACACAGCCACAGGAAAGATCGGACCAAGCTGCCAAGACTCTCCTAACAGCATTTGAAGGAAGAAATGGGCAGGCACCAATGCAAGAATTCCTCCAACAATCTGAAAAGCAACATGATAACACCAGAATCTAGCGAACATACAACAGGAAGACTTGAACACCCTAATTCAGAAGTAGAAAAAATAGACTTTAAACGTAGCATTATGAAAGTGTTAGAGACCATTAAACAGGATGTGAAAAAAACGCCCTTAAAAAATGGATGAGAAGACTAACAAAAAGTTAGAAGAAAAAAAAGAAAAAAAAGAAAAAAGAAAAAAAAATTAAAAAAAAAAGTTAGAAGAAATGAATAAATCCCTCAAAGATACCCAAGAAAAAGTAATCAAACAGGTAATGGAAATAGTTCAAGACTTGAAACCTGAAATGGAGGCAATGGAGAAAACACAAACCAAGAGACGCCAAGATATGGAAAACCTGGGTAAACGAACAAAAACCACAGAGACAAGTTTAACCAACAGAATACAAGAGATAGAAGAAAGAATCTCAGATCCTAATGATACTATGGAGGAAATAAATGCACTGATCAAAGTAAACAGCAAATCCAAGAAATTCTTAAGAAAAAACATCCAGGAGAGCAGTGAGTGCCCGCATACCGAGCAGGCCTCAATGTACCCTGCAAGGGAGCCAGGGCACCTTCAGCTTGTGCTGCAGGGTCTCCTGTGCTCCACTGGACCCCGCCCTGCCTGCCACGTTCTTCCTATTGTCCCCGGTTCATTGGGCTACCAGGCACCCCTGTTTAGGTGCTGATGAGTTCCATCTGGACAGGTGAGTGTGTGCTATCCAGGGGAGGATTGTCCCAGAAGAGAGCACAAACCCCCTCCCCCCAGCTCCTTCTGCAGGGCTGTCTTTCTTACACAAGAACCTGCCCGCAAGCCTGCACTGTTTGCAAGGTCCTTTGCTCAGGTACAGTTTTCTGCTCCTACACTAAGTCTACCCACCCAGAGCGGTGAGTGCCTGCCTATCAGTCAGGCCTCTAGGACTCAGGCAAGGGAGCCCAAGCACCTTCAGCTTGTGCTGCAGTGTCTCTTGTGCTCCCAACCTAAAGAAAGATACTTCTTTGAAGATTCAAGAAGCATACAGAACAGCGAATAGACTGGACCTAAAAAAAAAAAAAAAAAATCTCGCCATATAATAATCAAAACATAAAACATACAAAATAAAGAAATAATATTAAGAACTGCAAAGGAAAAAGGTCAAGTTACTTATAAAGGTAAATCTATCAGGCTTACACCTGACTTCTCTATGGAAACCATGAAAGCCAGAAGGTCCTGGATAGATGTACTGCAGAAACTAAGAGACCATGGATGCAAGCCCAGATTAGTATACCCAGCCAAGCTTTCGATCACTATAATGGAGAAAACAAAATTTTCCAGGATAAAAACAAATTTAAACAATACATAGCCACAAATCCAGCCTTTCAGAGAGTAATAGAAGGAAAATAACAAAACCAAGGAGTCCAACAATGCCCACAATAACTCAGGCATCTAATGACCCTTCACCAGCACAACTCGAAGAAGGGAAACACACAAACTCTAATACAAAAAAAGAAAGAAAGAAAGAAAGAAAGAAAGAAAGAAAGAAAGAAAGAAAGAAAGAAAGAAAGAAGTGACCGGAGTTAACAACCACTGGTCATTAATATCACTTAATATCAATGAACTCAACTCACCTATAAAGAGGCACAGGCTAAGAGATTGGATACAAAAACAGGATCCAACATTCTGCTGTTTACAAGAAACGACCTCAACCACAAAGACAGACATCTACTCAGAGTAAAGGGTTGGGAAAAGGTTTATCAAGCAAATAGACCTAAGAAACAAGCAGGTGTGGCCATAATAATTTCTAACAAAGTTGACTTCAAACTAAAATCAATCAAAAGAGATGGAGACAGACATTTTTTACACATAGCAGTGATATGGGAGTGTCATATATTAATCTGTTGATTTCATTGGTTAATTAAATAAAGAAACTTCTTGCCCTGATAGGTTAAAACAAAGGTGGGAGGAGTAAACATGAGGAAGAGGAAGTGAGGTAAGACTCCTCAGACAGACTCGACAGCTCTGCTCTGGAGCCATGCTCCGCTCTCCCGATAGCTCTGCTCTCTGAGGCATACGCAATGAAGCTCCGACTCAGGATGGACGTAGGCTAGAATCTTCCCAGTAAGCACACCTTGGGGTGCTTACACACATTATTAGAAATGGGCTAAATTAATATGTGAGAATTAGCCTAGAAGAGGCTAGATAGAAATGGGCCAAGCAAAGCTTTACTGGTGGGCAAATGTAACAAACTTTTTTATTCACCGTGATACTGCTATTGGGTTTGTACTTCCCTGAAATGTTGATCTTTTTAAACCAGTTCATGGAGTTCTTACAAGGAAATTTGTATCTCTGAGGAGGACTGAAGTCTACAGCTTTCTGTCAATTTGCCGCTATTACTATGGGCAAAAGTTCGATTCATTAAACAGAGTTAATTAGCTTTAAACAGTCATACAAATTCCAAAGAAAACACATTGTGGAGGGAAATAAATTCGATAAGAAAATTAAGAACATATTGGGGAAAAAAATCTTAAAGAAACAAAATAAATAAACCAGTAACAAATGCTGGTAGGGGCAGACGGCAGAGTGAGCGGCGCAGGCGGGCAACGCAGGCCAGGCCGCAGGCTGCTGCCGGGACCGGAGGGGACTGGCGCGGTGGCAGAGGACTCAGGTGGCAGGGACCAGGGCGCAAAACCGAGAGCAGATCGCCCCACTACAATTAAATCAAAGAGGTAGGCCTTTGGTTGGCGAGGGCCCTGGCAAACGGGGAGCCGGGTCCTGTTCCGGAAAACCCTTCTGAGGGGTGAGAGGGTTCTTGGCCCCCGGCAGGAGCCAGGAAACAGAGCGAGGGCAATTAGTAAGAGAAGCCTCTGGCCAGCAGAGAAACCTGATCTGATTTTAAAAGACCAATTAGATAGCATTGAAAGGAGGAGATGGGCAGGCGCCAAGGCAGAACATCACCCAATAATCTGAAAAACAACATGAAAACACCAGATCCCAAAGATCTTACAACAGAAAGATTTGAACACCCTAACACAGAAGAAGTGGAAAAAATTGACTTTATGAAAGCAATAGAGTACTTTAAAAAACATGTAAAAAACACCCTTATAGAAATGGATGAGAAGTATAACAAAAAGTTTGAAGAATTAAGTAAATATGTACATGAGACCCTGGGAAACCAAGAAAAAACGAACAAACAGGTAATGGAAACAGTTCAAGAATTGAAAACTGAAATAGAAGCAAGGAAGAAAACACAAATTGAGGAACAGCTGGATATGGAAAATCTAGGCCAACGAGCAGAGGCTACAGAAACGAGCATAATCAATAGACTACAAGAGATAGAAGAAAGAATCTCAGATTCTGAGGACACCATAGAGAAAATAAATGCACTGTTCAAAGGAAACAGCAAAGCCAACAAATTCTCATCACAAAACATTCAAGAAATATGGGACACAATAAAAAGACCAAACCTGAGAATAATAGGAATAGAAGAAGGGGAAGAATCACAGCTCAAAGGCCCAGAAAATATATTTAACAAAATTATGGAAGAAAACTTTCCCAACTTAAAGAAAGAAATTCCTTTGAATATCCAAGAAGCATACAGAACACCGAACAGACTGGATCAAAGAAAAACATCCCCTCACTATATAATAATCAAAACACAAAATATACAGGTTAAAGAAAGAATATTAAGAGCTGCAAAGGAAAAAGGCCAAGTAACCTATAAAGGTAAACCGATCAGAATTACACCTGACTTCTCTATGGAAGCCATGAAAGCCAGAAGGTCCTGGATAGAGGTACTTCAAAAGCTAAGAGACCATGGATGCAAACCCAAACTTCTGTACCCAGCCAAGCTACTGTTCACTATCAATGGAGAAAACATACATTCCAGGATAAGAACAAATTTAAACAATACATAGCCACAAATCCAGCCCTACAGAAAGTAATAGAAGGAAAATCGCAACCCAAGGAATCCAACATTGCCAACACTGTCTACAATAACTCAGGCATCTAGCGAACCTTCACCAGCACAACTCAAAGAAGGGACACACACAAAAACTCTACTACCAAAAAACAATAAGAATAACTGGAGTAAACAACAACTGGTCATTAATATCACTTAATATTAATGGTCTCAATTCACCTATAAAAAGGCACAGGCTAAGAGATTGGATACGAAAACAGGATCCAATATTCTGCTGTTTGTAAGAAACACATCTCAACCACAAAGACAGGCATCTACTTAGAGTAAAAGGTTGGGAAAAGGTCTTTCAAGCAAATGGTCCTAAGAAAAAAGCAGGTGTGGCCATACTAATTTCCAACAAAACTGACTTCAAACTAAAATCAATCAGAAGAGATCGAGAAGGACACTTTATACTCATAACAGGAACAATTCATCAGGATGACATCTCAATCCTGAATATCTATGCCCCTAATATAAAAGCACCCACTTATATAAAAGATATATTACTAGAACTCAAGGCAGACATCAAACCACACACACTAGTAGTAGGAGACTTCAACACACCTCTCTCTCCAATGGACAGGTCAATCAGACAGAAACCTAATAGAGAATTAAGAGAATTACTGGAGGTAATGAAACAAATGGACTTAACAGACATCTATAGAACACTCTACACAAATAGGAAAGAATATACCTTCTTCTCTGCAGCTCATGGAACCTTCTCAAAAATTGACCATATACCCGGAAACAAAGGAAACCTCCACAGATACAAAAGAATATCAGTGTCCACCTGTGTCTTATCAGATCACCACGGATTAAAGTTAGAAGGCAACAACAATGCTGCCCGGAGAGAGCCGACAAACTCATGGAAACTGAACAATCAACTACTGAACCACACCTGGGTGAAGGAAGAAATTAAGAAAAAAATTAAAGTCTTCCTTGAATTTAATGAAAATAAAGAGACAACATACTCAAACCTATGGGACACGATGAAAGCAATGCTAAGAGGAAAGTTCATAGCACTAAGTGCCCACTTAAAGAAAACGGAGAAAGCATACATTGGGGACTTAACAGCACACCTGAAAGCTTTAGAAAAAAAAGAAGCAGATGTGCCCAGAAGGAGTAGAAGACTGGAAATAATCGAACTGAGGGCAGAAATCAACAAAATAGAAAAACAGAAAACAGTCCAAAGAATCAATGAAACAAAAAGTTGGTTCTTGGAGAAAATCAACAAGATCGACAAACCCCTATCCAAACTAATTAAACAACAGAGAGAGAACACGCAAATAAATAAGATCAGAAATGAAAAGGGGGACATAACCACAGACACAGAGGAAATTCAGAGAATCATTAGATCTTACTATAAAAGCCTGTATGCCACAAAACTGGAAAATACAAAAGAAATGGACATTTTTTTTTAGATAAGTACCATATACAAAAGTTAAACCAAGACCAGGTGAAAGATCTAAATAGACCTGTTAGTCACGAAGAACTTGAAGCTGTTATCAAAAATCTCCCCTCTAAAAAAAGCCCAGGACCCGATGGTTTCAATGCAGAATTCTACCAGAACTTCCAAGAAGAGCTAATACCTATACTCCTTAATGTATTTCACAATATAGAAACAGAAAAGTCATTGCCAAATTCCTTTTATGAAGCTACAGTTACCCTGATACCAAAACCGCACAAAGACCCAACCAAGAAAGAGAACTACAGGCCTATCTCACTCATGAATATCGACGCAAAAAATCTTAATAAAATACTGGCAAACCGAATTCAAGAACACATTAGAAAAATTATCCATTATGATCAAGTAGGCTTCATCCCAGAGATGCAGGGCTGGTTCAACATACGCAAATCTATCAATGTCATCCACCATATAAATAAACTGAAAGAAAAAAACCATATGATCATTTCATTAGATACTGAAAAAGCATTCAAAAAATTCAACACCCCTTTATGATAAAGGTATTGGAGAGAATAGGGATACAAGGGTCATACCTAAATATAATAAAAGCTATCTACAGCAAACCGACAGCCAACATTAAATTAAATGGAGAAAAACTCAAAGCCATCCCACTAAAATCAGGAACAAGACAAGGATGTCCACTCTCTCCATACCTCTTCAATATAGTGCTTGAAGTTCTAGCAATAGCAATAAGACAACAAAATGGGATCAAGGGGATTCGTATTGGAAAGGAAGAAGTTAAGCTTTCATTATTTGCAGATGATATGATAGTATACCACAAAACTCTACCACAAAACTCTACCACAAAAACTCTACCAAAGAACTCTTACAGCTGATAAACACCTTTAGTAATGTGGCAGGATACAAGATCAACTCCAAAAAATCAGTTGCCTTCCTATACACTAAGGATAAAGAAACAGAGAGGGAAATCAGAGAAGCATCACCTTTCATGATAGCCACAAACAGCATAAAATATCTTGGAGTAACCCTAACCAAGGAAGTGAAAGATCTATTTGACAAGAACTAAGACTTTGAACAAAGAAATAGAAGAGGACACCAGAAAATGGAAGGATCTCCCTTGCTCTTGGATTGGGAGGATCAACATAGTAAAAATGGCAATTCTACCAAAAGCAATATATAGATTAAATACAATCCCCATCAAAATCCCATCAAAATTCTTCACAGATCTGGAGAAGACAATAATCAACTTTATATGGAAAAACAAAAAACCCAGGATAGCCAAAACAATCTAATACAATAAAGGAACGTCTGGAGGCATTACCATCCCTGACTTCAAACTCTATTACAGAGCTACAGTATTGAAAACGGCTTGGTATTGACATAAAAACAGAGAAGTCAACCAATGGAACCATATAGAAGACCCTGACTTTACTCCACAAACCTATGAGCACCTGATTTTCGATAAAGGAGCTAAAAGTATACAATGGAAAAAAGAGAGCATCTTCAACAAATTGTGCTGGCAAAAGTGGATGTCAATCTGTAGAAGACTGAAAATAGATCCATGTCTGTCACCATGCACAAAACTCAAGTCCAAGTGGATTAAAGACCTCAATATCAATCCAAACACACTGAACCTGATAGAAGAGAAAGTGGGAAGTACTCTACAACAAGTGGGCACAGGAGACCACTTCCTACGTATAACCTCAGCAGCACAGACAGTAAGGGCCACATTGAATAAATGGGACCTCCTGAGACTGAGAAGCTTCTGTAAAGCAAAGGACACTGTCGCTAAGACAGAAAGGCAACCCACTGACTGGGAGAAAATCTTCACCAACCCCGCAATGACAAAGGTCTGATCTCCAAAATATATAAAGAACTCAAGAAACTAGACTGTAAAAGGCTAATCAACCCAATTGTAAAATGGGGCACTGAGCTGAACAGAGATCTCTCAACAGAAGAAGTTCAAATGGCCAAAAGACACCTAAGGTCATGCTCAACTTCCTTAGCGATCAGGGAAATGCAAATCAAGACAACTTTAAGATACCATCTTACACCTGTCAGAATGGCGAAAATCAAAAACACCAATGATAGCCTTTGCTGGAGAGGTTGTGGAGAAAGGGGTACACTCATCCATTGCTGGTGGGAATGCAAACTTGTGCAACCACTCTGGAAAGCAGTGTGGCAGTTTCTCAGAAAATTCGGGATCAACCTACCCCTGGACCCAGCAATACCACTCTTGGGAATATACCCAAGAGAGGCCTTATCATACAACAAAAATATATGCTCTACTATGTTCATAGCAGCATTGTTTGTAATAGCCAGAACCTGGAAACAACCTAGATGCCCTTCAATTGAAGAATGGATGAAGAAAGTATGGAATATATACATATTAGAGTACTACTCAGCAGTAAAAAACAGGGACTTCTTGAAGTTTGCAGGCAAATGGATGGAAAGAGAAAACACTATCCTGAGTGAGGTAAGCCAGACCCAAAAAGAGGAACATGGGATGTACTCACTCATATTTGGTTTCTAGCCATAAATAAAGGACATTGAGCCTATAATTCGGGTTCTTAGAGAAGCTAAATAAGAAGGAGAACCCAAAGAAAAACATATAGGCATCCTCCTGAATATTAACGTTCATCAGGCGATGAAAGGAGACAGAGACAGAGACAGAGACCCACATTGGAGCACCGGACTGAAATCTCATGGTCCAAATCAGGAGCAGAAGGAGAGAGAGCACAAGCAAGGAACTCAGGACCGCGAGGGGTGCACCCACACACTGAGACAATGGGGATGTTCTATCGGGAACTTACCAAGGCCAGCTGGCCTGGGTCTGAAAAAGCCTGGGTTAAAACAGGTCTCACTGAACATAGTGGACAATGAGGACTACTGAGACCTCAAGAACAATGGCAATGGGTTTTTGATCCTATTGCACGTATTGGCTTTGTGGGAGCCTAGGCAGTTTGGATGCTCACCTTACGAGACCTGGATGGAGGAGGGTGGTCCTTGGACTTCCCACAGGGCAGAGAACCCTGATTGCTCTTTGGGCTAACGAGGGAGGGGGACTTGATTGGGGGAGGGGGAGTGAAAGGGGAGGCGGAGGTGGGGAAGAGACAGAAATCTTTAATAAATTAAAAAAAAATGCTGGTAGGGATGTAGACAAAAAAATGGGCCAAGCAGTCTTTAAATGAATACAGTTTGTGTGTTGTTATTTCGGGCATAAGCTAGCAGGTGGCTGGGGTGCTGGGGATGCAGCCCCACTGCTCCTATTTCAACATAGCAGGAACAATTCATCAGGACAAAGTCTCAATCCTGAATATCTATGCCCCTAATATAAAAGCACACAATTATGTAAAAGAAACATTACTAAAACTCAAGGCAGTCATCAAACCACACACACTAGTAGTAGGAGATTTCAACACTCCTCTCTTACCAATGGACAGGTCAATCAGAAAGAAACCTAACAGAGAAATAAGAGGATTATGGGAGGTAATGAAACAAATGGACTTAACAAACATCTATAGGACTTTCCACACAAATAGGAAAGAATATACCTTCTTCTCTGCAGCTCCTGGAACCTTCTCAAAAATTGACCACATACTCGGTAACAAAGCAAACTTCCACAGATACAAAAAAAAAATAGTAAACTGGACAGTCAACTACTAAACCACACCTGGATCAAGGAAGAAATAAAGAAATTAAAGCCTTTCTTGAATTCAATGAAAATAAAGAAACAACGTACTCAAACCTATGGGACACTATGAAAGCAGTCCTGAGAGGAAAGTTCATTGCACTAAGTGCCCACTTAAAGAAAACAGAAAAAGCACACATTGAAGACCTAACAGCCCACCTGAAAGCTCTAGGAAAAAAGAAGCAGACTCACCTAGGAGGATTAGAAGACTGGAAATAATCAAACTAAGGGCTGAAATCAACAAAATAGAAGCACAGAAAACAATCTAAAGAATCAATGAAACAAAAAGCTGGTTCTTAGAGAAATTCAACAAGATTGATAAACCCCTATCCAAACTAATCAAACGGCGGAGAAATAATACGCAAACTAACAAGATCAGAAATGAAAAGGGAGACATAACCACAGACACAGAGGAAATTCAGAAAATCATTAGATCTAACTACAAAAGCCTGTATGCCACAAAATTGGAAAATATAAAAGCAATGGGCACTTTTTTAGATAAGTACCATATACCAAAGTTAGACCAGGACCAAGTACATTCTAAATAGACCTGTTAGTCGCAATGAATTAGAAGTTGTTATCAAAAACCTCCCTACCAAAAAAAGCTCAGGTCCAGACAGTTTCAATGCGGAATTCAACCAGAACTTCCGAGAAGATCTAATACCTATACTCCTTAATATATTTCACAATATGGAAACAAGAGAGTCATTGCCAAATTCCTTCTATGAAGCTACAGTTACCCTGATACCAAAACCACACAAAGACTCAACCAAGAAAGAGAATTACAGGCCAATCTCACTCATGAACATTGATGCAAAAATCCTCAATAAAATACCTGCAAACCGAATCCAAGAACACATTAGAAAAATTATCCATTATGATCAAGTAGGCTTCATCCCAGGGATGCAGGACTGGTTCAACATACGAAAATCTATCAATGTAATCCATCATATAAATAAACTGAAAGAAAAAAAAACCATATGATCATTTCATTAGATGCTGAAAAGCATTTGACAAAATTCAACATCCCTTTATGATAAATTGTTCACCTGGTCTTGATTTAATTTTTGTAAATGGTACTTATCTAAAAACAAGTCCATTTCTTTTACATTTTCCAACTTTGTGGCATATAAGGTTTTGTAGTAAGACCTAATGATTCTCTGAATTTCCTCTGTGTCTGTTGTTATGCCCCCCTTTTCATTTCTGATCTTATTAATTTGCGTGTTCTCTCTCTGCCTTTGGATTAGTTTGGATAAAGGTTTGTAAATCTTGTTGACTTTCTCAACGAACCAGCTCTTTGTTTCATTAATTCTTTGGATTGTTTTCTGTGTTTCTATTTTGTTGATTTCAGCCCTCAGTTTGATTATTTCCAGACTTCTACTTCTCCTGGATGAGTCTGCTTCTTTTTTTTCTAGAGCTTTCAGCTGTGTTGTTAAGTCTCTAATTTTTTTTTAATGTTGGCACTTAAAGCTATGAACTTTCCTCTTAGCACTGCTTTCATAGAGTCGCATAGGTTTGGGTATGTTGTGTCTTATTTTCATTGAATTCAAGGAAGACTTTAATTTCTTTCTTCATTTCCTCCCTGACCCAGGTGTGGTTCAGAAGGTGACTATTCTGTATTTATGAATTTGTAGGATTTATTGTTAAATTCTAACTTTAATCCATGGTGATCCGATAAGACAGAGGTGGTTACTAATTTTTTTTTGTATCTGTGGAAGTTTGCTTTGTTACCGAGTATGTGGTCAATTTTTGAGAAGGTTCCATGAGCTTCAGAGAAGAAGGTATATTCTTTCCTATTTGGGTGGAAAGTCCTATAGATGTCTGTTAAGTTCATTTGATTCATTACCTCTTATTTCTCTTATTTTGATTCAAATTCTCTTATTTCTCTATTAGGTTTCTGTCTGATTGACCTGTCCATTGGTGAGAGAGGATTCTTGAAGTCTCCTAATATTAATGTGTGTGGTTTGATGACTGTCTTTAATTTTAATAATGTTTCTTTTACGTAAGTGGGTGCTTTTATATTAGGGGCATAGATATTCAGGATTGAGACTTAATCCTCATTAATTGTTCCTTTTATGAGTATTAAATGTCCCTCTCCATCTCTACTGATTGATTTAAGTTTGAAGTCAACTTTGTTAGAAATTAGTATGGCCACACCTGCTTGTTTCTTAGGTCTATTTGCTTGATAAGCCTTTTCCCAGCCCTTTACTCTGAGTAGATGTCTGTCTTTGTGGTTGAGGTGTGTTTCTTATAAACAGCAGAATGTTGGATCCTGTTTTCGTATCCAGTCTCTTAGCCTGTGCCTTTTTATAGGTGAATTGAGTCCATTGATATTAACTGATATTAATGACCAGTGGTTGTTAACTCTGGTCACTTTTTTAGTAGTAGAATTTGTGTGTTTCCCTTCTTTGAGATGCACTGGTAAAGGGTCATTAGATGTCTGAGTTATTGTGGGCATTGTTGGACTCCTTGGTTTGTGATTTTCCTTTTATTACTCTCTGAAAGGCTGGATTTGTGGCTATGTATTGTTTAAATTTGTTTTTATCCTGGAAAATTTTGTTTTCTCCATTTATAGTGAACGAAAGCTTGGCTGTTCTATGTTTTTATGGTGTCCTTGTCCCCTCTGGTTCCTATCATCCATCCTCCCCCTTTTCTGTGGGATACTTCTGCTGCTGCCAAAATTTTACCTGTGTGTGTTTTCACCTGTTCCCATAATTGTGAGCTGATGCCTCTCTGATTAGGTGAGACACTTATTTATGAGATATCAGAATATCATTAGTAATAATTTCATTGAAATGTTTTTCACTCATGTGTGGTTCTATCTTGAATTTCTGAGCTATCCATCCTTTCGTTCCTGGCTATCCAGGCAGTGTCAGGTTTGGGGTCCCTCTTATTGTATGGTTGTTTATTTGGACCAGCCATTGGTTGGTCACTCCCACAAGTTCTGTTCCACCATTACCCCAGTACATCTTACAGGAAGGAGAGATTGTAGTTCAAAGGTTTTGTGGTTTGATTGGTGTCCCAGTTACACCAATCTGTTGTGGTTACAGAAGATGACTGGTTCAGACTATTCCTCACTACTAGGAGTCTCTACTAGGATCACTCTTGTACATTCCAGGTTTCACTACAACAGTGAAAACACCACATTGCTCCTATAATTCCCCCACAATTCCTGTCATTTTCCCAAGTACTCTCTCATTCCATCCCACCTCCTGCTACTTGTTTCCTCCTGTTTTCATCCCTGAAGGCTCCTAGTCCATCCACAAAATATATTCTGTTTCTTCTTTCCAGGGAGCTACATGGGTCCCTGTGGAGTTTTCCTTGTTAGCTATCTTCTCTATGTATGCAACAAAACTGCATCTAATTGTGCACAATATTAGTTTATAGAAGTAGAGCTCAGATGGGTGTGCCTGTTACAGGTTCCAGAAACTTCTGTAGAATCTTTAGTATTTTCCAAAAATAGTGCATGTCATCTGCAGATTTATTTTACAACCAATTAACTGGCTACATTTTATTTATCTGTGTGGCCTAATCGCCCTGTCTAGGAATCTAAGAGAATACTGAAGATAAGTTGTCACTGCAGCGTCCTTGTGTCAGTCCTGGTCTTACAGGGAAAGCTGTCAATGTCTGCACTGAGTACGGAGATAGCAGTGGCTTTTCACAAGTGCCCCTACAGCAATGGCCTCTCTTATACTATTTAGTCTGTTTTCATCATTAAAAACTGTTAGCTTTTGTCAACCTTCTTCATTGATTCACTCCTATGAGTTATAAGTGACATCACTTTTGTCTTTTTTCATGCTCCCAACGCTATAGGTTCTGTTTCCCTAGGAATTTGTCTGTTTCATGCAAGTCATTGTACAGTTCCCTATCCCTATTGGGTTGTCATAAAAACTTTAGTAATCTGAAAAATGGACAGCAAGGTCTCAAATTTTACTTCTAATGTTAATAGAGTGAGCTGCAGGAGATGTGGTATGATTAAAGCATTGGATTCATATCCTAACACAAAATTGTGGAGATCATGCCTTAACAGTGGGTGGGAACTCAGAGTATGGTGGAAGTCTTCTAAAATAGGAGCTTGACATGGGACTAGGACTTGTTCTTCCAGCATAAAGGGAGAGGACAGAGAGAACAAATGTTCAGTATGAGGAAGCCCTTGGTGAACTAGAAGCAGTAAGGGAAGTGGGAACCAGATTCTTTGGTAGTCAAAGTTTATCATCACTGTCAATTATTTTCTGAAGATTAATGTTCCCAATTATGACAGGGTTTCCATCTAACTGAAAATTAGAGGAGGTTGAGTCACCAAAATGGTTCAGTAGGCTATGGCACTTGCTTCCAAGGATAATGAGCTGAGTTCAATTTCAAGGTTCAGCATGGTGGACACTTCCTGGTCATCCTCAGGGGCTATACTGCCCGATACCTCCTCTCTCTTCCTATCCCACCCAGCTTGCATCCACAACCCTCCCCCCCTCCGTCTGACTCCCTCCCCTCTTTGACCACATAACATTTCCCAGCTCAGCCTGTTCGGGTGCCGGGACCGAATCCTAATCGGGAGGGCAAACGGGAGGATGGTAGTTCCTTTGTCTCAATAGCCTGCCTGCAGCAAGTAAGGTAGGCCCTTTGTTTACGAGCCACCCAAGCAGCAAGGAGATCCGATCTGGGCACCAGGAAAGACATCGGGCTTGCATCCACAACCCACCCAGAGCGGTGCTGAGGAGTTCCATCTGGACGGTAGTCCATGTTTGGGTGCTGAGGAGTTCCAGCTCGACGGGACAGTCCCTGCTTCTACACTGAAGAGATACACCCAGAGACTCAGTCACAGCAAAGTCTGGACCAAGACACCAGGCCTCTCCTGGCTCCATTTGAAGGAGGAGATGGGAAGGCGCCAGTGCAAGACTTCCTCCAACAACCTGAAAGGCAACATGACTTCACCAGAATCAAGGGATTCCGAAATAAGAAGAATTGTACACCCTACTCCAGAAGAACTAGAAGAAATCGACTCAAAAGTGAATTATATGAAAATAATAGAAGACCTTAAACAGGAAGTGAAAAACTGCCATAAACAATTAGAAATTACAAACAAACAGGTAGAGGAAATGAATAAACCGCTCAAAGATACCCAAGAAAACCAAGAGAAACAAGAAAAAGCAATCAAACAGGTAAGGGAAGCGGTTCAAGACTTGAAGAACGAAATGGAAGTAATGAAGAAAACACAAACCGAAGGAAGGTTGGAGATGGAAAATCTGGGTAAACGAACAGGAACTACAGAGACAAGTACTACCAACAGAATAAAAGAGATAGAAGAAATAATATCAGACACTGAAGATACCATAGAGAAAATAAACACACTGATCAAAGAAAGCAGCAAAACCAACAAATTCTCATCACAAAACATTCAGGAAATCTGGGACACAATAAAAAGACCAAACCTAAGAATAATTGGTGTAGAAGAAGGAGAAGAAGTGCAGCTCAACGGTCCAGAAAATATATTGAATAAAATTATAGAAGAAAACTTTCCCAACCTAAAGGAAGATGTACCTATAAAGGTTCAAGAAGCATACAGAACACCGAATAGGCTGGATCAAAAAAAAAAAAAAAAAAACATCCCCTCATCATATAATAATCAAAACACAAAGCATACAGAATAAAGAAAGAATATTAAGAGCCGCAAAGGAAAAAGGCCAAGTTACTTACAAAGGTAAACCTATCAGACTTACACCTGACTTCTTTTTGGAAACCATGAAAGCCAGAAGGTCCTGGATAGATGTACTGAAAAAACTAAGAGACTATGGATGCAAGCCCAGACTACTATACCCAGCCAAGCTTTCATTCACCATAAATGGAGAAAACAAAAGTTTCCAGGATAAAAACAAATTTAAACAATACATAGCCACAAATCCAGCCTTACAGAACGTAATAGAAGGAAAATCACTAACCAAGGAGTCCAACAATGACCACAATAACTCAGACATCTAGAGACCCTTCACCAGCGCAACTCAAAGAAGGGATGCACACGAACTCTACTACTAAAAAAGTGACCGGAGTTAACAACCCCTGGTCATTAATATCACTTAATGTCAATGGACTCAACTCACCTGTAAAAAGGCACAGGCTAAGAGATTGGATACGAAAACAGGATCCAACATTCTGCTGTTTACAAGAAACACACCTCAAACACAAAGACAGGCACCTACTCAGAGTAAAGGGCTGGGAAAAGACTTATCAAGCAAATGGACCTAAGAAACAAGCAGGTGTGGCCATACTAGTTTCTAACAAAGTTGACTTCAAACTTAAATCAATCAGAAGAGATGGAGAGGGACATTTTATACTCATAACAGGATCAATTCATCAGGAGGAAGTCTCAATCCTGATTATCTATGCCCCTAATATAAAAGCACCCACATACGTAAAAGAAACATTACTAAAACTCAAAGCAGCCATCAAACTGCACACACTAATATTAGGAGACTTTAACACTCCTCTCTCACCAATGGACAGGTTAATCAGACAGAAACCTAACAGAGAACTAAGAGAATTAATGGAGGTAATGAATCAATTGGACTTAACAGACATCTATAGAATATTCCACTCAAATAAGAAAGAATATACCTTCTTCTCTGCAGCTCATGGAACCTTCTCAAAAATTGACCACATACTCGGTAACAAAGCAAACTTCCACAGTTACAAAAAAATAGTAGTAACCACCTGTGTCTTATCAGATCACCATGGATTAAAGTTAGAATTCAACAACAATGCTACCCCCAGAAAGCCTACAAACTCATGGAAACTGAACAGTCAACTACTGAACCATACCTGGATTAAGGAAGAAATAAAGAAAGAAATTAAAGTCTTCCTTGAATTCAATGAAAATAAAGAAACAACATACTCAAACTTATGGGACACTATGAAAGCAGTCCTGAGAGGAAAGTTCATAGCACTAAGTGCCCACTTAAAGAAAACAGAGAAAGCACACATTGGAGACTTAACAGCCCACCTGAAAGCTCTAGAAAAAAAAGAAGCAGACTCACCTAGGAGGAGTAGAAGACTGGAAATAATCAAACTGAGGCCTGTGCCTTTTTATAGGTGTGTTGAGACCATTGACATTAAGTGATATTAATGACCAGTGGTTGTTAACTCCGGTCACTTTTTTACTAGTAGAGTTTGTGTGTTTCCCTTTTTGAGTTGCGCTTGTGGAGGGTCTCTAGATGTCTGAGTTATTGTGGTCATTGTTGGACTCCTTGGTTAGTGATTTTCCTTCTATTACTTTCTGTAAGGCTGGATTTGTGGCTACGTATTGTTTAAATTTATTTTTATCCTGAAAAATTTTGTTTTCTCCATTTATAGTGAACGAAAGCTTGGCCGGTTATAGTAGTCTGGGATTGCATCCATGGTCGCTTAGTTTCTTCAGTACATCTATCCAGGACCTTCTGGCTTTCATGGTTTCCAAAAAGAAGTCAGGTGTAAGTCTGATAGGTTTGCCTTTATAAGTAACTTGGCCTTTTTCCTTTGCAACTCTTAATATTCTTTCTTTATTCTGTATGCTTTGTGTTTTGATTATTATATGGCAAGGGGTTTTTTTTTTGATCAAGCCTATTGGGTGTTCTTTATGCTTTTTGAACCTTCATAGGTACATCTTTCTTTAGATTGGGAAAGTTTTCTTCTATAATTTTATTAAATATATTTTCTGAACCGTTGAGCTGCACTTCTTCTCCTTCTTCTACTCCTATAATTTTTAGGTTTGGTCTTTTTATTGTGTCCCATGTTTCCTGAATGTTTTGTGATGAGAGTTTGTTGTACTTGCTGTTTTCTTTGATCAGTGTGTTTATTTTCTCTATGGTATCTTCAGAATCTAAGATTCTTTCTTCTATCTCTTCTATTCTGCTGGTTATGCTTGTTTCTGTAGTCCCTATTCGTTTACCTAGATTTTCCATGTCCAGCCGGCCCTCCGTTTGTGTTTTCTTCTTTGCCTCCATTTCAGTTTTCAAGTCTTGAACTGTTTCCATTATCTGTTTGATTGCTTTTCCTTGGTTTCCAAGGGTATCATTCACTAATTTATTCAATTCTTCAAACTTTGTTATACCTCTCATCCATTTCTATAAGGGCATATTTACATGCTGTTTAAGGGCATCAAACACTTTCATAAAGTCAATTTTTTCTACTTCATCTTGATTAAGGTGTTCATGTCCACATGTTGTGAGGTTGCTGCGTTCTGGTGGTTTCATGTTGTTTTTGAGATTGTTGGGTGAATTCCTGCATTGACGCCTGCCCATCTCTTCCTCTGAATGCTCCCCTATGGATCTTCTTTTACAGGATCAGGTCTCCTTGCCTACTGATGTATCTTCCCAGTGATGGCAGTCCCCAGTGATGGCTCTCCTGGTGCCCCAGTGATGTCTTTCCTGGTTCCAAGATCAGATCTCCTTGCTGCTTGGGTAGCTCCCAATGATGGCTCTCCTGGTGCCTAGATCAGATCTCCGTGCTGGTTGGGTAGCTCGTAAACAAAGCACCTACCTTGCTTGCTGCAGGCAGGCTATTGAAACAAAGGACCTCCTGCCCACCAGCTCGGTTGCCCAAAGGATTAGGGCCCAGCGCCCAGACAGGCTGAGCTGGGAGAAGTTATGTGCCCAAAGAGGGAAGAGAGGCAGAAGGGTTGAGGGTTCTGGATGCAAGCTGGGTGGGATAGGAAGAGAGAGGCAGTATTGGGGGGGAGGGGTATTGGCCCTGCAGGAAGGCCAGGAAGTATAGGGGAGATGAGGAACATCTGAGTTCTGGGGCCCCGGGCTGCTGCCGCGGGTCAGAAACTAGCTTCACTTAAGGCTCTCCTGGTGCCAAAATCAGTTCTCCATGCTGGTTGGGTAGCTGAGTTCCGGGGCCCCGGGCTGCTGCCACAGGTCAGAAACTCACCCCACTTATCCAGGTCGGAGTTTTTGACCTGCGGCAGCAGCCCGGAACACGGAACACAGTCGTTCCTCATCCCCCCTATACTTCCTGGTCTTCCTACAGGGACTATACTCCCCAGATACTGCCTCTCTCTTCCTATCCCACCCAGCTTGCATGCTGAACTCCCCCGCATTTCTGCCTCCCTCCCCTCTTTGGGCACATAACATCACCCAGCTCAGCCTTTTTGGGCACTGGGATGGAGTCGTGAGGGTAACCAAGCGGGCGATACTTCCTTTGTCTCAATAGCCTGCCTGCACAAGCAAGGTAGGTTCTTTGTTTACAAGCTACCTGAGCAGCAAGGAGATCTGATCTTGGCGCCATGAGACCCATCACTGGGCTACCTGACCAGCAAGGAGACCTGATCCTATAAAAGGGCAGCATTCAGAGGGAGACATGGGCAGGTGCCAAAAGCAAGAATTCACCCAACAGTCTGAAAAACAACATGAAACCACCAGAACCAAGCCACCTTACAACAGGAGGACATGAACAACATAATCAAGAAGAAATAGAAAAAAATTAACATTAGGAAAGTGATAGAGGCCCTTAAACAGGAGGTGAAAAACTCCCTTAAAGAAATGGATGAGAAGAATAACAGAAAGTTTGAAGAATTGAGTAAATCTGTCAATGATATCCTAGGAAATCAAGGAAAAACAATCAAACAGATAATGGAAACAGTCCAAGACTTGAAAACTGTATTGTAGGCAAGGAAGAAAACACAAACAGAGGGGTGAGTGGACATGAAAAATCAAGGTAAATGAATAGAGACTACAGAAACAAGCATAACCAACCAAATACAAGAGATAGAAGAAAGAATCTCAGATTTTGAAGATACCATAGAGAAAATAAGCGCACTGATCAAAGAAAATAGAAAATCCAACAAACTCTCATCACAAAACATTCAGGAAATCTGGGACATAATAAAAAGACCAAACATAAGAATAATAGGAGTAGTAGAAAAAGAAGTGCAGCTCAACGGTCCAGAAAATATATTTAATAAAATTATAGAAGAAAACTTTCCCAACCTAAAGAAAGATATACATATGAAGGTTCAAGAAGCATACAGAACACCGAATAGACTGGATCAAAAAAAAAATCCCCTTGCCATATAATATTCAAAACACAAAGCATACAGAATAAAAAAAGAATATTAAGAGTTGCAAAGGAAAAAGGTCAAGTTATTTATAAAGGTAAATCTATCAGAATTACACCTGACTTCTCTATGGAAACCATGAAAGCCAGAAGGTCCTGGATAGAGGTACTGCAGAAACTAAGAGACCATGGACACAAGCCCAGACTACTATACCCAGTCAAGCTATCATTCACTATCAATGGAGAAAACAAAATTTTCCAGAATAAAAACAAATTTAAATAACACGTAGCCACAAATCCAGCCTTACAGAAAGTAATAGAAGGAAAATCATAAACCAAGCAGTCAAACAATGCCAACAATATCTCAGACATCTAGAGACACTTCACCAGCACAAATCAGGATACAAGATCAACCCCAAAAAAATCAGTCGAACTTTTATACACAAAGGATATGGAAGCAGAGAGGGAAATCAGAGAAGCTTCACCTTTCACGATAGCCACAAACAGTATAAAATATCTTGGGGTAACTCTAACCAAGGAAGTGAAAGATCTATTTGACAAGAACTTTAAGGCATTGAAGAAAGAAATTGAAGAGGATGCCAGAAAATGGAAGGACCTCCCTTGCTCTTGGATTGGGAGGATCAACATAGTAAAAATGGCAATTCTACCAAAGGCAATTTATAGATTCAATGCAATCCCCATCAAGGTCCCATCAAAATTCTTCACAGATCTTGAGAGGACAATAGTCAACTTTATATGGAAAAACAAAAGACCCAGGATAGCCAAAACAATCCTATACAATAAAGGAACTTCTGGAGGTATTACCATCCCTGACTTCAAACTCTATTACAGAGCTACAGTAATGAAAACAGCATGGTACTGGCATAAAAACAGAGAAGTCAACCAATGGAATCGAATAGAAGACCCAGATTTTGACCCACAAACCTATGAACACCTCATTTTCGATAAAGGAGCTAAAATTATACAATGGAAGAAAGAGAGCATCTTCAACAAATGGTGCTGGCACAACTGGACGTTAACCTGTAGAAGAATGAAAATAGACCCATATCTATCACCATGCAAAAAAATCAAGTCCAAATGCATCAAAGACCTCAATATCAGTCCAAACACACTGAACCTGATAGAAGAGAAAGTGGGAAGTACCCTACAACAGATGGGCACAGGAGATTGCTTCCTATGTATAACCCCAGCAGCACAGACATTAAGGGCAACATTGAATAAATGGGACCTACTAAAACTGAGAAGCTTCTGTAAAGCAAAGGACACTGTCACTAAGACAAAAAGGAAACACACTGACTGGGGGAAGATCTTCACCAATCCCGCAACAGACAAAAAGGTCTGATCTCCAAAATATATAGAGAACTCAAGAAACTAGACTTTAAAATGCTAATTAACCCAATTAAAAAATGGGGCACTGAACTGAACAGAGAATTCTCAACAGAAGAAATTCAAATGGCCAAAAGACACTTAAGGTCATGCTCAACCTCCTTAGCAATCAGGGAAATGCAAATCAAAACAACTTTGAGATATCATCTTACACCTTTAAGAATGGCTAAAATCAAAAACACCAATGATAGCCTTTGCTGGAGAGGTTGTGGAGAAAGGGGTACCCTCATCCATTGCTGGTGGGAATGCAAACTTGTGCAACCACTTTGGAAATCAGTGTGGCAGTTTCTCAGGAAATTCGGGATCAACCTTCCCCTGGACCCAGCAATACCACTCTTGGGAATATACCCAAGAGATGCCCTATCATATGACAAAAGCATTTGTTCAACTATGTTCATAGCAGCATTATTTGTAATAGCCAGAACCTGGAAACAACCTAGATGTCCTTCAATGGAAGAATGGATGAAGAAAGTGTGGAATATATACACATTAGAGTACTATGCTGCGGTAAAAAACAATAACTTCTCGAATTTTGCATGCAAATGGATGGAAATAGAAAACACTATCCTGAGTGAGGTAACCAAGACCCAAAACAAAAGATGAACATGGGATGTACTCACTCATAATTGGTTTCTAGCCATAAATAAAGGACATTGAGTCTATAATTTGTGATCCTAAAGAAGCTAAATAAGAAGGTGAACCCAAAGAAAAACATTTAGTTATTTTCCTGGCTATGGGAAGTAGACAAAATTGCCAGGCAAAAAATTGGGATCTTGGGGGTGGGGTGGGATGGGGGTAAGGGAAGATGGGGAAAGAAAAGTGAGAAGGGGAGGTTGGGGGGAACTTGGGGAAACAGGAAGATTGGAATAAAGGAAGGTTGGATAGGGGAGCAGGGAAGCCCATATCTTAGTTAAGGGAGCCATCTTAGGGTTGGCAAGAGTCTCGAACCTAGAGTGGCTCCCAGGTGCCCCAGGAGATGTCCCCAGTTAGTTCCTTGGGCAGCTGAGGATAGGGAACCTGAAATGACCCTATCATATAGCCATACTGAAGAATATCTTGCATATCACCATAGCACCTTCATCTGGTGATGGATGGAGATAGAGACAGAGACCCACACTGGAGCACCAGACTGAGCTCCCAAGGTCCCAATGAGGAACAGAAGGAGGGAGAACATGAGCAAGGAAGTCAGGACCACAAGTGGTGCACCCACCCGCTGAGACAGTGGGGCGGATCTATTGGGAGCTCACCAAGGTCAGCTGGACTGTGACTGAAAAAGCATGGGATAAAACCGGACTCTCTGAACATGGCGAACAATGAGGGCTGATGAGAAGCCTAAAACAATGGCACGGGGTTTTGATTCTACTCCATGTTCTGGCTTAGTGGGAGCGTAGCCAGTTTGGATGTTCACCTTCCTAGAAATGGACAGAGGGGGGAGGACCTTGGACTTTCCACAGGGCAGGGAAGCCTGACTACTCTTTGGACTGGAGAGGGAGGGGGAAAGGAGTGGGGGGAGTGGGAGAATGATGGGAGGAGGGGGAGGAAATGGGAGGCTGGGAAGAGGCGGAAACTTTTCTTTCTTTTTCTCAATAAAAATTAAAAAAAACCATAGAACACAGAATCAATAAATCAGAGCTTATAGAGGACCAAAGAGACTGAAGTGATAATCATGGATTCCATAGGAGTTTGAGCTAGAGCCTCTGCATACAAGTTATGGTGGTGTGGGTAGGTATTGTTGTAGAACTCCTAACGGTGGAAGCGGGGTACATTTCTGACTGTTTTGCCTGCCCTTTGAATGATTTTCTTCCTATTGGACTGCCTCTCCCAGCTCTGAAATGAGGGATTGTGGAAAGTCTAATAGAACTTGACATGCCATGTTCTGTAGATACCTATGGGAGAACTGTTCATTTTTTAAGGGAAAAAGAAGAGTGTGTCTGGGACACAGGGGAAGTGGGGGTTTAGGAAGGACTGGAGGGAGAAGAAACTCTAGTCAGGATGTAATATACGAGAGGAAAATTTAAAAAAAAAGAAAGAAATACATATTAATAGAGAAAACTTAATAAGAAATGTCCCACTGTGAATGACATTCTCAAGGTGAAAACAGCATGGTCTGCCTTTATGTGAAAGATGTTACATCCGTGGATGAAATAAACTGTAGATCAAATCTATTTAGAAACTAGTTATGTCGACAGTGAAAATAGGCAGACCTTTCTCCTGTCACTCTTCCTCACTTCACATGGATCACTGATATGCAGGCAGTATTGGGTGTAGGTGAATTAGTTGAACAAGGAATGTATTTGAGCGTATGAGAGGATGGTTTTTCTCTATGCAAACAAGGCACCATTTTCACAGCAGACTCGGAGCATCCAAAAATTTGAGGACTCCTGTAACTAGTTTCCAAGAATTCTAAGGTATTGCTATATAATTGAACCACAACCTATGCTCTTTGTTTATTTATTTATTAAAGATTTCTGTCTCTTCCCCGCCACCGCCTCTCATTTCCCTCCCCCTCCCCTAATCAAGTCCCCCTCCCTCATCAGCTCAAAGAGCAATCAGGGTTCCCGGCCCTGTGGGAAGTCCAAGGACCACCCACCTCCATCCAGGTCTAGTAAGGTGAGCATCCAAACTGCCTAGGCTCCCACAAAGCCAGTATGTGAAGTAGGATCAAAAACCCATTGCCATAGTTATTGAGTTCTCAGTAGTCCTCATTGTCTGCTATGTTCAGCGAGTCCAGTTTAATGTCTTTGAAATTTTGTTTACTGTATTGATATCTTTATTTTTGTTTTAAGAAAACGTCACTTCAAATTTTGGCTCCTTTTTGTACACACATATATCCCAGGATGATAGGTGTGAATAACCATGCTGGCAGTACCTGAGTAATAACTAATCATTTTCACCACATAACTTTTCACCATTTTATACCCCACTAATAAAGAAATGCCAGCATTCTACTGTGGGATGAGAGGAGAGGTCGCTCACTCATCTTAGCCTAACTGGGGGACTGGTCTGCAAACTGAAGAAATTGGAGACCTCACACTGGTATAGTCCAAAATGCTCACTCCCTACAGGATCTATTCTGAGTCCACACTTTGTTGGGGACAGAGTCATCTTCTCTGTGAGCTGCAGGTTCTCATTATTGAAGATCCAACGGATAGAGACATCAGTATCAGGTGAAACGCAGGTCAAGATCACAGATGTACCTCCTGTGACAGTGGTGTTAGTGATTTGCACAAAGGGCTGTGCCACAGACTCTGTGAAGAAACAGAGGAGAATACCAAATGACAGTAGTCCACAGAGTAAACCAAGCCCTCTTAAGTTTATACTTTATAAAGTTTCCAGGGGAGGAGAATTTCGAACTGTGACTAAAGACATAGCTTGAGCTTTGGCTCTGCCACCCAGAGACTGGGTTACTCTGGTTTAGACACTGTTTCCTGTCTCAGTTTCTACACAATAGGACACACAGTGAATGATCATTGTCATGTCGATGAGTTAAGCTTAGCCATGAACAATGGTCTGGGTTTGGGATCAGGGAGCTGCTCAGACCAGCAGCATCTGTTACTATTTAGCTGCAGAAGAGAATTTCCTAGACTGGAATCCTGTGGTGATGGAGGGATCTGGAGTAGCTGCCTCCTCTGTTTCTTCCCTTGGAGCTTTGACCTCCCTGTGAAGTCTCATAAGCCCATCAGAGCAATAGGCTAATGGCCTGGACACCTGTCCACTGAGCCTCAGGAGAAGGAGATGCACAGGTGACCTTCATAACTGCAGCTGCCATGGCTGAACACAGCTGGTTCTATACTCTAGGAGACAGTCAGTCCCATGACTTGGACAGTCAATCAATAAAGCTTTGTTCCTGTCAGCTCTGATGGGAAATCTAAACAAAACAGTTACAAAAAGCTCCCCAATGTCATCTTGAGTTCAGACGGGCAAAGTTCTGGAGTTAGGACTTCCTCACAGGCTCTGTGAAGACCCCATGCCTTTATCAACCAGGGACTGCCTGATTCCCACAGAGTCTTTCTGGGGAGAGCTCCAAGTGTCTGCAAGGACACTGACATCCTGGGCTTGAGTTTACCCAGCATAGGACCTCCTCTCTACAAGTGAATCCAGTTTAGGAGTTCTGATCTATTAAAGTTTGTTTACCCAGTGAGTGTCCTGCAGTGATGGCCTAAATCCTGGAGGGGGATAAGGGTAAACATGCAATGGGGGATAGAGCAGGCACAGTCCAATTCTGACACATTAGTGTATGAAATAGGATGAGCCACACCCAGCAGTCGGAGGCCATAGAGAGTCACTTACTCTTTACATAAAACTCCACATTTGCTCTTTCAATTTTGGAATCTTTGTTTAAAACTTCCAGTGTGTACATCCCTGCATCACTCTCAATGACATCCAGAAGCTGTAGGGATCCAGTTTTGTACACGCTCCCTTTTATTCTCTGTGCAGGCTCCCAGGAGATAGAAGACTTGACTCTATTGTATTCTACAAGTTTACGGGCTGGGCTCCCATTGTTTGATTTGTGCCAGGAAAACACTCGCGCTTCTTTTGGAAGATTATGAACTTGGAGAAATACGTCTTCACCTTCAGCAAAATAGTGAAGCACCGGTTGGATCATGAGTCGGGAAGAAGTGAGAGCATTACAGAATGCAGAAAGGGAACCTGGGAGGGAAGAGAGAAAAAGACATCACATGAAAATCACTGTGTTTGGTAAAAAGATGGTGACCTCCAGACTGAGGAGATGGAGTCATCACTCATGCTAGAGTTGTTTGTGTGTGAGTGTGTGTGTGTGTGTGTGTGTGTGAGTGAGTGTGTGTGTGTGTGTCACATAATGAAGGGCAGAAACATTATCTTTCTTGACATTTCAAACTCCTCTTTACAAACAATGCCCCTGAAAGTGTCATTTCTTCTGTATGGCTGCTTCCTCACTACACTCAGGCAAACACCACACACTCATGTACACTGAGGTTTGAGGTGATGCCTCTCCTGCACTCAACAGGTCTGGAAGTAACGTTCATTTTCTGGTTTTTTCTTCAGTCTCCTTTGAGGCAATACTCATCCTTTGACTTCACCTAATAGATGCTCTTGTAGTATTGTCAAGTGCTCTTAGCTCTGGGGTTGTGGGGGTTGGGAGTAGTCTGGTCTTCAAGGCAGACTCAGCTCTTTAAAATATTTGGGTACTAGGCTGCATGGTTTTGTGTCAGTTTGACACAAGTTACTGTCATTTTGCAAGAAATGGCCTCAGGTGAAAATGCAACCACCAGATGTGCCTGTGGGCAAAACTGTAGTACATTTTTTTTAAATTGGGGATTAATGCAAAAGGATTCAGACCATTGTGGACAGTTCAAGCCCAGGGATAGGAGTCTTGGGTGATATAAGAGAGCTGGTTGAGCAAGCATGAAGAGCAAACCAATAGGAAACACCCATCTGTGATCTTCTGCACCAACTCCTGGATTTTGTTAATGACACTCTCCATTTGAAGGTAGTAAATACTCCAGTTTGACACGGATGTTCTAAAACCATTGTTTCTTATGATCTTTGAGAGAATATAAGTACATTACAATAGACTGAGTCACTTTAGTCCAGCCATGGAAAGATAACAGGATTCACTTCTCCCAGGTCTAGAGCCCCAATAGATTAGGTTGACTCTGACATGTTAGCTGAGTTACTTTCCATCAAGGTCGTCCTTGATGCACATGGAGACAGAGGATGGAAGCTGATCTATGGCGATTTGTCTCTATGCGTGAGTCCTACGCTAAGTGCTCAAACCTCCACCCGAGGACACAGTGTAAGAGGGAAGGGAAGCTAGGCCAGCCATGGCAGTCCTGTATGTCTAAGCCCCACCCAGCACTGAACAATGACAGAGAATCACTTACTGTCCACATGGAGTTGCACTTGTACATCTTCACTTGTACCATATGATTTCAGAATTCGCAGTATGTACAGTCCACGGTCTTTCTGACTGACACTGTGAAGCAGCAGGGACCCATCACTGTTTAGTGTCTCCCTACCACTGTATGCAGGTCCAAAAACAATTGATGTCCTGGATGGTAGACGTCGGATACCCAAAAGGTTCTTGAAGGCAGCCATTCTTTTGAACCAGGCAAAGCCTACAGAATTCTCTGGAATATTGTGAACAAGTAGAAGAACACTTCCCCCTTCAGCAACGCTGGGTGGCACAAATTCAATGGTGGGCTGTGAAGAGGTATCAAGAAGCCCACACTTCCAAAGGGAAGCTAGAAGGGACAACAAAAATACATCTAAGTTGGATCTTTTATATTTGGCCAAGATGAGGCTCTGTGTCCTGAGCAGCTGTGTCCATAGTTCAGCCTCGGGTGGTGGGTGAGTGTCTCCCTGTCCTACTTGGTGGTGGTCTGCACATGACCTTCATACTCTCATTATCCCCACACTTGTCATTTCCACTGTACGGATCTGGCTCTTCAGTTGTCAGTTTGCCTGGGATCTTACTGGAGCAGATCCCTGCTCACGTTTACAGTGGATGATGGTGGGGTGATGGCTGCCCACCCTCTGCCCCTACCAACACTGTTTTCACTCTTGAGATTTGTTGTTGTTCTGTTCCTATTGGAATGGCAGTTAACACCTGAATTCTCCTAGCTTTCTTTACTTCAAGTTCACTCGAACTGGGACATTGTAAGAACCATAAGTTGTCCTGTAATTTTTTTTTTATTTTTCAGGACAGGGTTTCTCTGTGTTACAGCCCTAGATGTCCTGGAACTAGCTCTTGTGGACCTGACTGGACTCAAACTCACAGAGATATACCTGCCTCTGTCTTCCAAGTGCTGGGATTAAAAGCGTGTGCCACCAACACCAGGTAGTCTTGTATTATTTTAAAAATGAAGCCGAGTGAACTTGAAGCATTCAAGGAGTGAATTCAAATTCTGAGCCTCTCTCCCACTCTGTATTCATCTCCCCTACAAACAGAGACTCCTCTCGACACCAGAGAGTATGTCAGCCCTCTCCTCTCACACACTGTCACTCCTGGTCTCCTCACTTATGAGCAGAAGGCCCTGAGATGTGGTGCACCCTTTACAGAGGAGCACAGAGGGGAACTGCATTGTCTGAGTGAGCTGATCTGTCCTGCCTCCGAGGTGTCTGCTCCAGCACAGCTCACGAACTCTGCTGTCCTCATCTGAGCTGAGCCTCCTCACAGGTAGGAGCCCCTCCCATAGTACAATGGGCTGATGGTGGGTCTGTGTTCAAACCACTTCTCTGCCCCTCCAATGTCAGTGTTGCCCCATGTTCTTTTCCGATTCTCTCCTTGTGTTTCTCTCCTCTAGAACACAGAGTAACAGTCAAGGGTGACATGAGATAATAGCAGCTCAGCCTGGAACTGCACTCGCTGTGTGCTGGTTTAGGTTTCTCAGCACTAAAAAGGGGAAATCTGCACAACTGTGCGACAAAGAACCCCAGCTGGGCACCCGGTCTGCCCTGTTTTCAATACTCTCAAAATATGGAATTTGCTCCCAGCAGGAAGGTGACAAAACCGACTCCAGTGGGAACAGGTGGGTTATGTGTGTGGAAAAGAACAAAACTCTTCTCCCTGGAAGAACTGGGTTCTGGGCCCAGGATGTGTCAGGAGTCTCAGATCTTGAGTGTGTGGGAGGAGGTGACCTGATTCCTGGAAAACGACTGTGAGACCCTTCATTCTGCAAGATTTTCAAGACCGTGCTCCCATGTCCAAGCTTCCCTGTGTTCCGTGGCCTTTCTGAGAGGCCTTGGACCTCTATCTAATTGATTCGCCATGGATAACATGCATTTACCAAAGGAAACACATGAAGTGGGAGAGAGAACATGGTCTCCTGGCAGTGTGACAGACCCATTACGCAGTCAGTAGGTCTGAGTACGCTGTGACCATGATTTCCACATCTGTAAAAACACAGTTGGAACGAGGTTCCTAGGTAAATTCCTAGTTCAGGCAAAATGCTTTTCTGCCAGTTCATTATGTATCCAGATGACATCCCTGGAGATCATTTGGGGAACTACAGCGCCTATCTGGGAAGGCTCAATCTATCCTGTAACCATTTGCCTACAGGCGAGAATTCCAAGAGCTGCACCCAGCCGACAAGCACTTGTCAAAAAGCCTGTTTCCTCCGTCCCTCTCCTTGGGGACCACAACCTTCATATGAAATCTCATATGCCCAACAGGACTGTTAGTTAAAGGCCTAGAAATCCTGCTGACCTATGCTTCCCTGCTGCCTCTCTGAAGAAGATGGCCAAGGGATGTAGCTCAACCAAGGTTCTCATCTGATTCCACACATCATATGACTTTGACTACCAGGGAGCACTCTTCCTTGCCATCAAGCATCCAAATCCAGCACTTAGAAAATGCTTCTCATGGATACCTGGAGGTGAGTCTGGGAAAGAAGTCTTGAGGCAGGGTGTCCCAGTGCTCATATCTCTGGGGATTCCATGTTTTCCTCAACCAGGCTCAATATTGAGTCCCTCCGAGTTTTTCTCAAGGAAACATTCACGATAAGAACCTTTAGAGTCTAGACAGGAGCTGATATCCTTGGATGAACTACCCATCACGCATCTACCGGTGTGCAAGGTGAAGTCAAACGAAGGATTCTGATCTATTGCCTTTATTCTACACCTTGTGAGTCCCAAACTTAATGTTCAAACTCCAACATGAGAACACAATGCATAGGCAAGGTAAGCACAGACCCCTCTCCTGTATGTGTTCAGTGGACTGAACCTCACCCAGTGCACAGAGTTCATAACGAATAACTTACCATACACGTTGAGGTATGTGTATGCTGTTGATATGACATTTCCAGGTATATTATAGGTTCGTACAGTATAAAAGCCTGTGTCCTTCAGGTTGACCTTTTCAAGGAGCATGGATCCATTGTGAAATATTGTCTCTCTGCCGCTGTGTGCAGGACCTGGCCTACTTAAATTGTCTGGCAGTCCATATATTGCAGTCGTATTTGAGGGTCCTCTGAACCAGGCAATGGTTTTAAATTTCTCTGGCAGATTGTGGACACGGAATAGAACGTCTTTTCCTTCGTCCACTCGGGATGGCACTGATACAGTGGTCACAAAGGCAGTGGTGGACAGGTACCAGAAGGTTAAAAGGAAAGCTAGAAGGGAGTTGAGGAAAAAAAAAACCTCCAGTGTTAAATGGTTGTAATCAACACTAAGCTTTGGTGTTTAAGTAGGGGTGTGCCCACCCTCGTTTGCAGACTTGAGCCACATGAGATCCATTGACTCAGAATGTCTGAGTGTGTCATTAACTCTCTGAGGAATTCTCTGCTCACGTGTCTTTTTGGTTCCCCCACTAAGTGCCCCTTATCCCTCCTCACATAGAGTATATCTGTGACGATCACTGCCTCTCTGAACTCCTTCTCTGGAAAGGCCTCACTTTCTGACTTTTTTCCTCTAGTTTTGTTTTTTTAAGACAAGGTTTCTCTGTGTATCCTTGGCTGTCCTGGAAGTTACTCTGTAGACCAGGCTAGCCTTGAACTCACAGAGATCGCCTGCCTCTCTGTCCCAAGTGCTAGGATTAAAGACCTGAGCTGACACTGCCTGGAATAACCATGAATTTGTAGAGACAGTCAGATCGTTATGAAGGGTCATTTCCTGGAGAAGATTTAGACATGAGTGGATAAAGGGGGAAAAAAAGGAAGGAAAGTGGAATGTGTCTCCATGGATTTCTCTTCATACTTCTTAGGTTTGGAATTTACGACAGTAATTATCTTCAAGAGTGAAATAAGTTATTTTAGATTTACTTATGTAAATATATGTGTGTATTTGTGAAGACTGGTGTCTCCTTGTGCACATATGAAGAAGTATGCCACAAATTTGTGTGGAGCACATGTGCTAGGGTGTGCATGTGTGGGTGCATGTCACAGCACCTATGGGGATGGCAGAGTAGATCCTGCAGGAGTCTGTTCTCTCCATCTACTGTGTGGCAGCTGAGGAGTGGTTTCATGTTGTCATATCTTCCCACACTGAGCCGTCTCACTAGCTGTCCCACTTGATCTCTATTTGGAGGGCAATGCTGTCATGATGGGGAAAAGCTGTCTTCAGAACATTGCAGCCAATGAAATTCACTGTGAATATGCAGTGCTTGAGGCTTTTCTCTTACCATCATCACCCCCTGTCCTCTGAGAGCTTCTGGATGCTGAGCCTCTGTCCCTTACTGTACCTTATGCACCAAAGTTGCAAACAGAAACCTTGAGTCTCTTCCCAAGATCCTGTCTTCCTTTTTAGGAAACTCCAGCCTGCCTCTGAGTCCCTCTCCCCACACAGTCAGGAAGTGGGTACCCTTACCTGTGAGCAGAAGCCTCTGCCAGGGGGTACACCCCTTGCAGAGAAGCACAGAGGACTCCATCAATCTTGTCACTTGCTGTCCTCCGTCTGAGGAGAAGAGCCTCAGCTCCAACACAGAACTCAGGCTCTGCTGTTCTTCCTCCTTCTGGGCTGAGATTCTTCTCAGAAAGAAGCACTTCTCAGAAAACAATGGGCTGTGAGTGGTGGGGTTTGAGTCCAAGGCACTGCTCAAGCCCTACCACTCTCAGTGGTGTCCTGCATCCCTCACAACTTCCCTTTATGTTCCTTCTCCAAGACACAAATTGTGCAACAATGCTGATAAGCATCCCCATGGCCTCAGGAACAATGGCTCATCCTGGGGCTGACATCTGCTCTGTCCTTGCCTTGGGTCTGTCAGCACAAAGCAGGGAGCATCCATCATGTTTATGTGTCCTTGTGACACAGAGACCAAGCTGAGCACTCAGTCTACACTGTTTTTATTTAATCCCTGAAGAAAGGTGACAGAAATGTCTCTGAGGCTTGAAAAGAGACCAGCTGAGTGATGACTAGGGATGAAAATCAATCCTTTATCACCGATGTCACCAGTCAAATTAGTGATTCAGGAGAGAGGCCCAGGAGCAGTTGTGAGAGGAGTTTCATGTCTCAGTGTTGGAGAAGAGGTGGCCTGTATGTCCTTGAAAGGACTGTGGGCTCCATCTTTCTATGGAGGGTTTCAAGGCAACATTCTAACATTATGTGTTGAGTGTACACATGTCCTCCTCTCCGATCTCTCGGTTACCTTTACCCTTCCTAGGTGATTCCCCTGTAGTAATCTTGTCTTCTCCTAAGAGAGATGACAGAAGAGAGGGACCTTCACAGTCCCCATGCAGAAAGGTGTTCTCAGACAATGGAAGGAACCCATAGGTCAAAGTGTGATCAAGGGAGGGAGTTAAAGTTTAGTAGGGTCAGAGACAGAAAGCAGTCTGCTTAGGAAAACAATTTTCAGATCATTGACCTAATGTCCTGCTATCGCCAAGTGGAGATCACTGGGAGAACTGTAATATCATGTCTAGGGCTACAGCAGGCATGATGAAGAAGCCAAATGAGGCCTTCCCTGATACATTCAGCACAGGTGGGATGCGGGGCCTGTCATCCTCATCACAGTGCTTTTCAGGTCTCCTCATTCTTTTCACTGTAGGATGGGTCTAGACAAGGTTCCAGATTTGTCCTGAGAAGCTCTGGACTAAAGTTGGAAGTAGTGTGAATCCAGAGGATGGGCACTCTCAGGAGAAGGCTTGTGCTCAGGAAATTGCAGAGGAAAAGTCCTAGGACATTTTTCTGGATATTAAAGTACAATACATAGCTGAGCAGGGTGGTGAATGCCTTTAATTCCAGCATTCAGGAGGCAGAGGCAGGTGGATCTCTTAGATCTAGGCCAGCCTGGTCTATGAAACAGTGTTGAATTTTTTCAAAGGCTTTTTTGACATCGAATGAGATGGTCATGTGAGTGTTTGCCTTTCAGGATGTTTATATGATGGGTTAAACTCAAAGAGATCATGCTGGATGATCTCTTTGATGTTTCCTTGGATTCTAAATTTTTTGTGAGTTTTATTGAATATTTTTGCATTTATATTCCTGAAGGAAACTTGTCTGTAATTCTCTTCCTTTGTTGAGGCTCTGTGTGGTTTGGGTATCAGGGTGACTGTGACCTCATAAAATGAATTTGGAAATGTTCTTTTGTTTCTATTTTGTGAAATAATTTGATGAGTATTGATTAAGTCTTCTCTGAAATCCTGGTAGAATTCTGTGCTGAAATCATCTGGCCCTGGTCTTCTTTGGTTGGGAGACTTTTAATCACTGCCTTGGGGGTAATAGGTCTATTTAAATTTTCCATATGATCTTGATTTACCTTTGGAAAGTGGTATGTATTGTCCATTTTTTAAATATTTTCTAAATTCATGGAAAACATGTTTTGGAAGTATGACCTAATGGTTCTTTGGATTTCCTTGGTGTCTGTTGTTAAGTCCCCCATTTCATTTCAAATTTTGTTAATTTGGATATTCTCTCTCTGCCTTTTAGTTGGTTTGATTGAGGGTTTGTGGTTTCACTGATTCCTTGTATTGTTCTCTTGGTTTATATTGTGACTTAGTCCTCCGTTTGAATTTTTCCTGCCGCCGTCTACTCCTCCTGTGTGCGTTTTCTTCCTTTTGCTGCAGCGCTCTCAGGTGTGCTGTTAGGTCACTAGTATGAGATCTCTCTAATTTCCATATGAAGGCATTTGGTGCTATGAACTGTCCCCTTAGCACCACTTTCGCTGTCTCCCAGAACTTTCGGTATTTACTGCGCTCATTTTTATTAAATTCTAGGAAGTCTTTAATTTCTTTATGTCTTCCTAGACTCAGTGGTACTTCCATAGAGAGTTGTTCAGTTTCCATTAGTTTATACATTTTCTATTGTTTCCTATTTGTTAAAACCAGCTTTAATCCGTGGTAATCTGATAAAATACAGGGGATTATTTCAATTTTCTTGGATTTATTCAGACTTGCTTTGTGATCAAGTATATGGCCAATTTTGGATAATGTTTCATGAGATGCTGAGAAAAAAAGTTTATTCTTTTTGCATTTGGATGAGATGTTCTATAGATACCTGTTAAGTCCATTTTAGTCATAATATTTGTTAATTTCTTTATTTCTCTGTTTATTTACTGTCTAGACAATGTATCCATTGGTGAGAGTGGGGTGTTGAAGTCTCCTACTATTAATGCATGGAGTTCAATATGTGATTTGAGCTTTACCAACTCCACTTTTATAAATGTAGGTGCTCTTTTATTTGCAGCATAAATATTCAGAATACTGAGATATCATCTTGGGGTTAGTTCTTTGATGAATATGAAATATCCTTTGCTATCTCTTTTGATTAATTTTGGTTTGAAGTCTAATTGTTAAATATTATAGACTCTCTACTAGATTGCTTCTTAGGCAGTTTGATTGCAAAAAAAAAAATCTTTTTCCAACTCTTTACTCTGATGCAGAATTGAGGCTCTATTGAGGTTGGGAGCTCTACATCTGGCAGTTAGCTTTGCCTTTGATGCAGCAGGGTGTCTTTGCTCTTAATCTGTGGCCTGCACCTCTTCTTCTGATTGATATGGCCTGTGCCTGAGCAATGGAAGTCAGCCAGAAATGAGGACAGGGACTGACAGCAGTGCAGTTGATGATATGGGACAGTTTACTCGGTGGGATGGGTTTCAGCTGGCAGGCAGGTCATTCACCTGTTCTTCTGAGTATTGTGGCCTGTGCCTCAACACTTTGTTTTCCCCTGAGGTGATATTGGGAAGTATAGGGTGACAGGAAATGTTAACTAGGACATTGATTCAAACTGTTAAGTCCTCCTCCTCCATAGAGAAATTCCAGAGGAAGTTCCCTATTCTCCAAGTGAGTGTCCCTCTTTGTTTGCCAGCTTATCACAATACTTGTGTCCAGTCAGAGCTGGGGAACAGTTCAAGGACATCTACCCTGGGTGTCACATTTCCCACTTCCCAGATGATGACTTACGGGACACTGATATCCCTTAAGACTTAAAACACTGTGAAGAGTTGACAAAACAGCATCATCAAAACATAAGTTTCATCTTGACTCAGGACAGGCCTCGCAGGCACATTCATCACATGACCTCTCTGGCTCCAATGGAAACAAAACAGAAGCCAGCCAAAAACCAGCTGAGACAAGACAGGATCTAGGAGCACTTGGGGTAAAAGAAAATGAGCAGGGCTAAAGGTTCTGGGTGTTCCTTCTGGGTCATAGAGATCATCATAGGAATTGAAGGACAGGAATTCATGAGTTAGTGACAGAATGAAAAATATCTGATCTTAAGTCTCTCTGCCTGAGAAGTTCCTTCCTCCTGGGAGAACTCCCCACTTCACATTCCAATGCCAGGCTAAAGTGAGCTAAGAAAAAACAGAAATGAAAGAAGAGGAGGAAGACTCATACATAGTTGGAATCTCTTAAGAGGTTGGGATTACTTTGTGCCCATGACACAAACTGAGAATTAATTTCCATCTCTATCCATAAAACCAGGCTTTACCCAAAGCTTGATGCTGTCATTTCAGGGATCCACTTCCCAAGACCTGTATTATTCTTCACGTTGGTCCTATTGATGCCAATGGCTGAGTTCTTGACAAGGAAAATAAATGATTGAAAAGTATTAGTAATGATTTTAGGGATAAAGAACACTTGTCAGGACATCTGGGGCTCTCCATTGATAAACCAAGAGTACTGTGCATGTGAGTGAGAGGCAACATTGCAGAAGAGGTTGAAGTTTGTTCCTGAATACACATATTATCTGATAGGGATATGATCAGATCACCTGAACATATGGAGAATAATGAATAAAGACATGTGTGATGCCTGCAAAGAAATAGGGAACTCCTGGTTCATAGAAGGTTCTAGCATCTGTTCTATTACCTTAGTTGAGCAGATCCAAACCAGAGCTGGGGTACGGATTAGTAGAAGAGTACTCATATAGCATACACAAGTCTTTGATCCATTACTGGCACAACACACATAACACCCCCACTGGACTCTCGTGTGTGTGCTGAGCCTGAGTCTAAGATGTTCCCTGTCATCATCACCTTGAACCTGTCTAGGGAGAAGTCTCCCCCCCCCCAACCCATTCTAGCTTAATCCTGGAACAGACTGCATGTACTGTGCTAGATCAGCTTACATGACCAGTCTAGTTATCTGTTTGGTGGGTCTGTGTCAATACTAAAAGTGGCTAAGAGTCTAAGCCCTAACTCTCTCTGTGTAAGCAATTCTATTTGTGAGGGAAGAGAAATTACACAGAAGTAACATTCAGGCTGAGTGGGTCTCTTTAAGTGGCAGTCACTCATTTGCAGATCACAAAATCATAGGGTCATGTGTCAGTGGTCATGTGTCATGTGTCGTGTCAGAGGGAAACACCAGCTTCCCTATGACAGTGCCAACCTGTCACTTTCTGAGAGGCTTTGACGATTTATTCCCTCACAGGTAGGTTGTATTCTGGCATTCATGTGCATGCTTTAAGGATACTATCCTCAATCTCCATGGGGTTAGAATTGTTGCTTGTGATGGTTGCCTTGGGTAGTAGAGCTGTGCAGATAACAGCAAGAAGATGGCCCTCTGCGGGACCTCTGACCCTTGCAAAGGCCTCTTTCAACCAGTGTTGGTCTTTCTAACATCTGCCTACAATCGCTGTCCTTAGAACCAGGCAGAAGACTAGTCACAGTCAGATGCTGAAGGACCTCGGTACTCAGGCGTGGTGGGTCTCTTGTGTGGTGTGAGAGAATAAGAGCTTGATCATACAGGCATAGGATCTGGAGCCAGGTGTAGACCTCACTGACTCACTGCCTGCATTGCAGGAAAGAGTGCTGTATCCCTCTAGGTGTACTGATGTACGCTGCTGAACCTGGACCAATGCCCTCCAAGGCAATGATGTTTAAAGAGGTCCTACAGATAGGATAGAATAAGACTTCCTTCTTAACTTCTTTGAAAAGCACCCACAAACAGTCCTCAGCACTTATGTGCATAGAAATCTCACACAAGAGACCAGAGTGGGCCTGTCATCCAGCTAAATGAGCAGACTGGATCATAACATGGCCCAGTCTTCCAAGGTGTTTGGTGTTGACTAAGATGAGACAAGACTCCCCAAATTCAAAAGATGAGTCACAGAATGATCTAGGAAAGGGAAGATTATGGGTTGAAGGTAAGCTTGAAACAAAACTATTGTCTTGGTTTACTATGCTCTGTTTTTCATAGTTAAAAGCAGCCATAGTAAGGTATTTCCTAAAATGCAGGTTGCTGTTTTCTTTTGTTCTTCATTTCTTTGCTTGCTTTCTTTCATTCATTCTTTTCATGTGTATAGTTATGTTTACTGCATGTGTATCTATGAACCATAGTATACTCAGTGCCCACAGAAGCCAGAAAAGGTTATTGGATAGCCTGCAAATGGAATTATAGCTAGGTTATGACATGTCATAGGTATGCTGAAAACAGAACTTGAGTCCTCTAACAAGAGCAATCAGAGCTCTTAACCACCGAGCCATCTCTCCAGCTCTCCCAGGTGAATGCTTTCAGATGCAGATCAGACTGGTAGAGTGCAGTGAGCAAGAGCTTGCTGGAACTACGGCTGGAAGGGACAGGTGTGTTTGGCAGACCTGGAGTAGAAATTTAGGTCTCTAACTTTCTCCATATTAGACCATTGTTACTCATACCCAGGACCTAAGGCCAATCCCCAAATGGATTTCTGCTCTAAGGGTGCAATGGGATATGATGAGAGACAGATGCTAAACTTGTTTGAAATCAGTGACTCTCTAAACAGAGAGAGCCCTATATTAGATGCAAGATCTTTTGCAAGATTCAAAAAGAAGCCCTGAACTTTGTCATTCTTGAGTAGTGATAGCAACATGCCATCAAACACATGACTTCCTGTCTGGTAGGTGAGCTGTGGAGTCCTGGAATTTGGTAGAAAATCTTCAGAAGTGGGTAGTTTAGTTCTAGAATAAAATCTAACTCTCCGCTTGTTTTCACTCCATAGAACACACATCTCCTCAAGATGCCAATGGTCAAGATTAGGTCAGGAGCTGCTCCTGCTTCACATATACCTGAGAAGTCATCCAAGTTGAAGAGCCTGGATACATGGTTGTACACAAGCAGCTTGTCTGTTACACATGGCCTGTGAGACAAATGTACTATAGGCAAAAGCCTGCTTATTTGTTCCCGGCTGCCCAGAACCAAAATAACCACACAGAAACTGTATTAATTAAATCATTTCTTGGTCTATTTGCTCTAGTTTTTTATCGGCTAGCTCTTACATCTTAAATTAACCCATTTCTATTAATCTGTGTATTGCCACATGACTGTGGCTTACCAGCAAGGTTCCAGTGATTCTGTCTCCTGCGGGCAGATACATGGTGTCTCACACACTCCATCTACTTCCTCCCAGCATTCAATTTAGTTTTTCCCGCCTAGCTCTACTCTGCTCTATCATGAGTCAATGCAGCTTCTTTATTCATTAACCAATAGAAACAACACATATACAGAAGTGTTGCATTAAGAGCAGCAGGGCTGTGTCCCCGGCACCCAGCCGCCCGCATGGAAGGCTTATGCCCCGAAATAATTACACGGAAACTGTATTCTATTAAACACTGCCTGGCCCGGCTAGTTCCAGCTTCTTATTGGCTAGCTCTTACATATTGTTCTAACCCATTTCTAATATTCTATGTAGCCCACGAGCTGGCTTACCAGGGAGGATCTTAACCTGAGTCTGTCTGGCGTGGGAGAATCATGGCGACTCCTCTACTCAGCTTCTTTTTCCCAGCACTCTCTTCTGTCTACTCCACCTACCTAATTTTCTGTCCTATGAGGGCCAAGGCAGTTTCTTTATTATTAACCAATGAAAGCAACAGATAAGATACAAGACCCACCTCCATCACAGAAGGACTTCCTACATTAATGTACACACTGTATTTTCTGTGTCTCTTTTACAGTAACTGTACACATTGTTAATGGATGTTGTCATAGTGATAAGGTAGCCTCAAATATGAACACAGCCCTAACATGAGGACAAGACAGCTGAGATCAACACCATCTGTTACTACTTGCCTACAGGAGAGAATTTTCTAGACTTAATCCCTGATGACAAGGAGTCATCAGGAGGTTCTATGGTCCCTGTCTGTCCCCTACGGCTCCCTGGCTTTCCCGTAAAGTCTCATAAACCCATCAGAACAGTTGACTAAGGGCCTGGACACTGGAGCACGTGGGCTCTACATGCTGATACTCAGAAAAAGATGCCAAGTTGATTAATGGATGCTTAGGGACCGTATGAAGTCTCCTGGAGCTGGAAATAGGTAACCTTGGGAAGCCTTTTCACATAGGTACTGGGAACTGAACTCATGTCTTCTGGAAAAGCAGCTTGTGCTTTTCCAGAAATGACTAGGTCATTTCTCTAGCCCTCCTTTCTCATTGTCTTCCTTTTATCCTTTGAAGTTCTAGTCAATCCCTGAGTTCACCTTCTAGATTCACATCTGACTCCTGTTGCAATTCAACTAGGACTATGGGAGGACAGAATCCTCCTGCTCTTTAAGGATGTTCCAGTGCACAGAAAAGGCTCAGACACCCATGGATGAATGAATGAATGAATGAATAAATGAATGATAATGGTATAAGGGCACTGATTTGAAGGAATCTTATGTTGGTAGATAAGAAAATATGCTAATGCCATAGCTTGACTTTTAATTTAGAGTAATGTATTTTGGATATGTGCATGAGAGAATGAGAATATGTGTGTTTATCCATGCATGCATCAGTGTATGTGTGAGAAAATGCGACTGTACATATATGGAGCTTAGATGACATGAAGGATTTGGTTCCCTACTTGCACCAAGTTGGATCTGGGATTTAAACCAGCATAACAGCTTTGGAAGCAAGTGCTTTTATCCACTGAGCCATTTCTGTGGCACACCATTCTCTGATTTTCCTTTATAGGGTGACCCTACCATAGTTGAGAACATAAGTCTTCAGAAATTGATGACGAATAATAATAAACTTTGAGTAGAAAACAATCTGGTTTCCCATTCCCCTTATTGTTTCCAGTTCAACAAGGGCTTCCTACTGCTAAAAATATGCTGAAACTGTGCCTCCTCCCTTTGATCAC
>CAWTZB010000234.1:0-5000 GCA_963919705.1 Alexandromys oeconomus
GGTGAATTGTTTTACCCATGGGCAGCCACAAGGAGTAATGTCGGATTTCAAGGTCAAAGAGTAGGAAGGGTTGGCTGAATGAGCCAAAGATTTCAATAATGATTAGTATGGGAATGAGGGACATAGGAGCACCCTGGGTCAGGAAGTGGGCTAATGAAGCTTTTAGCTTTATGGTGGAAGCCTAGGATTACAGCCCCAGCTCACAGTGGGATTGCAATTCCTAAATTTGTTGATAGGTTGTTTTGGGGTGAATGTGTGTGGTAAGAGTCCTAGAAGGTTAGTTGAGCCAATAAATACAATTAAGGATACTAGTATGAGTGATCATATGCATCCTTTGGGTTAGTGAATTAGCATTATTTTTTTTTAATAAAAAGTTTGACTAGTCATGGTTGGAATGAAGTGGAAGCAGTTTGAGACCAGTCATTTGGAGGAGGTTATAAGTATTGATGGGAATATAATAAGTACGAGCGGAATACTGAATTTTCCTACCATTATAAATTAGTGTTTGATGAGTATTTGAATTATAATAATGTTTCTTTTACATGTGTGAGTGCACTTGTATTGTGGGCATAGATGACAAGGATTGAGACTTCATCTTGATAGATTGTACTGGTTATTAGTATTTTGTGTTCTCCAACTCTTCTGACTTATTTTAGTTTGAAATCTTAATGTTATATATTAGGCTAGACAAACCTGCTTGTATCTTGGGTCCTTTTCTATAACATTTACTCTGAGGTACTGTCTGTCTTTCAGGTTGAGGTATATTTCCTGTATACATCAGATGGCTGATTCTTGTTTTACTATCTATTCTCTTGTCCTGTGTCATGTGTGGATTGAGTGCATGTACATTAATGACTAGTACTTGATAATTTCGAGTTTTGCTGATGTGAGTTTATTTTTTGTTTGAGAATTTGTGGGTGAAGTTTGCATTTTTGGTTTGGTGTTTTCCTTTTATTAAGGCTTGGTATTTAGATACGTATTTTTTAATAATTTTTTTTTGGTCATGTGATATCTTGTTTTTTTTTTTTCCAATGGTGAAATAAAGCTTGGCTGGTTTTAGTAGTCTGTATTTTTATTTAAGTTCTCATATTGTCTGCTGCACATTTATCCAAGATCTTTTGGCCTTCAAGGTTTCCATTGAGAAGTTGGGAGTAATTCTGTTATGTTTATCTAAATATTTTATTTGGCCTTTTTCTTTTGCAGTTCGTGCTATTCTTTATTCTGTATGCTTTTTTGTTTGATGTTTTGTGGTATGACAGGGGATTTTTATAATCTACTTGTTGTTCTTCATGCTTCTTATCCCTCCACAGGGATATCCTTCTTTAAGTTGGGAAAGTTTACGTCTCTAATTTTCTTGATTATATTTTCTGTGCCTTCTATCTTAATTTTCTTAGGTTTTCTTTTTTTGTTTTCCCAGATTTCCTGTATGTTTTCTGTTAAATTTGTTATGTTTAATATTTTTTTTGTCTTTAGGCTGATCTATCTTCAAACCCTGAGATTTTCTCTTACATCTTTTATTCTGTTTGTTATACTTCCCTCTGTAGTTTCTGCTCATTTACTATGGTTTTTCATATCCAGTGTTTCTATTTTTTTCTTTATTGCATGTATTTCATTCTTAAGTATTAAACCATTTTCTTCAATAGTTTGATTTTTTCCACGGTTATCTTGCCTTTTTTGTGTGATTTATTAACTTATTTAAGATTTTTGCTGTTGCTTTTTTTCTTAATTAGGTTTTCATTTTACTTTAAATGTCTCTATCCTCTCTATAAAGTTATCTTTGTAAATACTTTTACTCTGCTTATTCTTGGTTGCGAAGTTAACTTTTCTTGGTATGTTCTGTGGTTTAGAGTTCTCATTTTGCCTGCTCTCTTGTTTTACTTGGTTGCTCTTTTGCTCAACTCTGTTCAGTCACAGGTTGTTTGTGGAGTTCCTCTCTTGGTTTTCTGACTTGAGGCACGTTGGGGATGACCTCAAATATTTGTACGATTATGGATGTCCTAGAGAGTGGGTGTTGTGCTATGTTGCTGGTCATGCACCTGTTGGTTCTCTGTATTTTAACCAATTTCTTTCAGAGTTGCAGCACTGTGGCACGAGAAAAGGTGAGTTTTTGGGGGTGGACGGGATTAGCAGCTTCCAGGGTTCAGTGGTTGGTTGGCTTATTAGGGTAGGCTGCATGTAGGCAACTCTTTAGCTAGCTAGTGAAAAACAGCCAATTGTGATGTGGCTTGCAGATTTGAACCAGTATGTCTATCCTACATGCTTGGTTGTTCTGCCTAGGATCTGGACTTTCTGTTCTTGGTCCTTGGTTAGGATAAGTGTTTATGGTTAGGGTTTGTGAATAAGGTTTGGGTCTAGGGCCAGGATTTATGGCTATGGTTAGTGCCTAGGAGGTTAGGGTGGTGCTGGTGCTGGGCTGTAATTGGGTTAGAGTTAGGGTTAGGTTTTAGGTTTTGGGAGTTAGAGTTTAGTGCTCCATTTAAGGCTCAGGTTTGGGTTTGGGTTAGGGTTGTGGTTCTTGTGTAGTGTTTTTTTTTTCTGTTTTGGTTGGGTTTAGGGTATGTTTTAGATTTAAGCCTTTTAATTTTGTTAATGTCTGGTTATGTGTTTGGTTTTGGTTTTGTATATTGATTTAGGGTTTTGTTGTTTGGTTTCAGAACAGCATTTGTGTGTTAGGGTTTGCATTAGGGTTTTTGTTATGGTGTGGCTTATGGTTTTGGCTCATGTAGAGGTTCTGATTTATGGTTTAGTGGTTAGTATTCTTTTTAGGTATTTGTTTCTAGTTTGGGAAGTGGGGTCAAGTGGGGTACATGCAGCTTTGGGTTTGTAATGATCATGGATTTGTGTTAAGTTTCAGGTTACGGTTTAATATTTATTATTTTGGGTTAGTTGTTTGTGGTGAGGGCTCAGTTTAGCGGTAAGGGTCATTTTATGGTTTTGGTCATGGCTTTTGTTTATGTTTCTAGTCCTGGTTTTGGTTAGGGGCGAATGATTTTGGGTGGTTACCAGTTTAGATGATTATGGTTTATGGTCAGCTTCTTGTTACAGTTTTGAGTAAGTGTTAGGGGTCAGGATTTGATTTGGTGTTGTGGGTTATGAGTAGGTTTTTGGGCATGGTATTTAGGGTTGTGGTTTGTTTTAGTGTTGGGTTAATGTTTATGTTGGGGTTCATGTTTAGGGTTTTCGGTTGTTGTTAGGGGTGAGGTGTAAGCTTTATGTTTAAAGGCTTAGTGTTAGAGAATTAGTGTTGGGGTTTATGGGGTTAATGGCAACGGTTATGTTTAGGTGTTATGGTTAGGGGTTTTGCGTTCTGGTAGGTTTGGGTTCGCGTTACTGTTCGGGTGTAGTATTCATGTTCGGGATTGTGTTATTGTGTATAATTCGGTTAAGAGTTTGGGAAGAATTCGGGTTAGGGTTTATGGTTTTGGTTTAGGGGTTAGGGGTTAGAGTTTGTGTTAGTGCTCGAAAGCTACCATGTTCAGTTTAGGTTATTGTTTGGATTTAGAGTTTAGGGGTTCTGGTTAGGGTTCTGTTTTTGATTCTGGTTAGGGTTTCAGTTAGTGTTCTGGTTCGTGTTCTGGCTAAATGTCAGGTTTAGGGTTTGGGTAAGAGTTCTTGTGAGGGTTCTGGATAGGGTTTTAGTTAGGGTTCTGGTGATTGTTCTGGTTCTGGTTAGGTTTTTAGTTAGTGTTCTGGTTAGTGTTGTGTTTAAATGTCAGGTTTAGGGTTTGGTTAGTGTTCTGGTTAAATGTCAGGTTTAGGGTTAGGGTAAGGATTATTTAGGGATCTTGTTAGTGTTCTGGTTAGGGTTTTTGTTAGGGTTTTAGTTAATGTTCTGGGTAAATGTCAGGTTTAGTGTTTAGGTAAGAATTCTTGTTAGGGTCTGGTTAGTGTTCTGGTTATGGTTCAAGTTAGGGTTCTGGTTAGTGTTCTGGTTAAATGTCAGGTTTAGGGTTTGGTTAGTGTTATGGTTAGTGTTCTGGTTCTGGTTCTGGTTAGTGTTCTGGTTCTGGTTCGGGATCTGGTTCGGGATCTGGTTCTGGTTCGGGATCTGGTTAGGGTTCTGGTTCGGGTTCAGGGTTAGTGTTCAGGGGTATGGTTTAGGGTTTAGGGGTTAGGGTTAGGTTTAGGTTTAGGGTTATGGTTAGGTTTATGTTTTATTACTGGTCACTGGTTAGGGTTACTGGTTACTGGTTTCTGGTTACTGGTTACTGGTTAGAGTTACTGGTTACTGGTTACTGCTTACTGGTTAGGGTTAGGGTTAGGTTTGTTTTATTACTGGTCACTGGTTAGTGTTTCTGGTTTCTGGTTTCTGGTTTCTGGTTACTGGTTACTGGTTATTGGTTACTGGTTACTGATTACTGGTTACTGGTTACTGGTTACGGTTAGGTTTATGTTTTATTATTATTGGTCACTAGTTAGGGTTACTGGTTACTGGTTTCCGGTTACTGGTTACTGGTTAGGGTTACGGGTTACTGGTTACTGGTTAGGGTTAGGTTTATGTTTTATTATTACTGGTCACTGGTTAGGGTTACTGGTTACTGGTTACTGGTTACTGGTTACTGGTTTCTGGTTTCTGGTTTCTGGTTTCTGGTTACTGGTTACTGTTTAGGGTTAGGTTTATGTTTTATTGTTACTGGTCACTGGTTAGGGTTACTGGTTACTGGTTAGGGTTACTGGTTACTGGTTAGGGTTACTGGTTATTGGTTACTGGTTACTAGTTACTGGTTACTGGTTAGGGTTAGGTTTATGTTTTATTATTACTTGTCACTGGTTAGGGTTACTGGTTACTGGTTACTGGTTTCTGGTTACTGGTTACATGTTACTGGTTACTGGTTAGGGTTAGGGTTACGGTTATGTTTTATTATTACTGGTCCCTGTTAGGGTTTCTGGTTTCTGGTTACTGGTTACTGGTTAATTGTTAGGGTTAGGGTTAGGTTTATGTTTTGTTATTACTGGTCACTGGTTAGGGTTACTGGTTACTGGTTTCTGGTTACTGGTTA
>CAWTZB010000235.1:2500-19444 GCA_963919705.1 Alexandromys oeconomus
AATAATAAAGTGTAAACATAACCCTAACACTAACCAGTAACCAGTAACCTTAACCAGTAACCAGTAATCCTAACCAGTGACCAGTAATAATAAAGCATAAACATAACCCTAACACTAACCAGTAACCAGTAACCCTAACCAGTAACCAGTAACCAGAAACCAGTAACGAGTAACCATAACCAGTGACCAGTAATAATAACACATAAACCTAACCATAACCCTAACTGGTAACAAGTAACCCTAACCAGTAACCAGTAACCCTAACCAGTAACCAGTAACCCTAACCAGTAACCAGTAACAGTAACCAGTAACCAGTAACCAGAAACCAGTAACCAGAAACCAGAAACCAGTAACCAGAAACCAGTAACCAGAAACCAGTAACCAGAAACCAGTCACCAGTAACCCTAACCAGTGACCAGTAATAATAAAACATAAACCTAACCCTAACCTAACCCTAACCCTAACAAGTAACCAGTAACCAGTAACCCTAACCACTAACCAGTAACCAGTAACCCTAACCAGTAACCAGTAATAATAAAACATAAACCTAACCAGTAACCAGAAACCAGTAACCATTAATCAGAAACCAGTAACCCTAACCAGTGACCAGTAATAATAAAACATAGTTAACCCTAACCAGTAACCAGTAACCAGTAACCAGAAACCAGAAACCAGAAACCAGAAACCAGTAACCAGTAACCATAACCAGTAACCAGTAACCCTAACCAGTGACCACTAATAATAAAACATAAACCTAACACTAACCCTAACCCTAACCAGTAACCAGTAACCCTAACCAGTAACCAGTAACCAGTAACCAGTAACCAAACTAAAACCTAACCCTAACTCTAACCAGTAACCAGTAACCCTAACCAGTAACCAGTAACCCTAACCAGTAACCAGTAACCCTAACCAGTAACCAGTAACCCTAACCAGAAACCAGTAACCAGTAACCCTAACCAGTGACCAGTAATAATAAAACACAAACCTAACCCTTCCACTAACAGTAACCAGTAACCAGTAACCAGTAACCCCAACCAGTAACCAGTAACCAGTAACTAACCAGTAACCAGTAAAAACAGAAACCAGTAACCAGAAACCAGTAACCAGAAACCAGTAACCAGTAACCCTAACCACTGACCAGTAATAACACATAAACCTAACCATAACCCTAACCCTAACCAGTAACCAGTAACCCTAACCAGTAACCAGAAACCAGTAACCCTAACCAGTGACCAGTAATAATAAAACATAAACCTAACCCTAACTCAAACCCTAACCCTAACCCTAACCCTAACCAGTAACCAGTAACCCTAACCAGTAACCAGAAACCAGAAACCAGTAACCAATAACCCTAACCATTGACCAGTAATAAAACATAAACCTAACACTAACCCTAACCCTAACCAGTAACCAGTAACCAGTAACCAGAAACCAGTAACCAGTAACCCTAACCAGTGACCAGCAATAATAAAACATAAACCTAACCCTAACCCTAACCAGTAACCAGTAACCCTAACCAGTAACCAGTAACCAGTAACCAGAAACCAGTAAACAGTAACCCTAAGCAGTGACCAGTGATAATAAAACATAAACCTAACCGTAACCCTAACCCTAACCCTAAACCCTAAACCTAACCCTAACCCTAAACCCTAAACCCTAAGCACGAACACTAACCCTGAACCCGAAGCAGAACCCTAACCAGATCCCGAACCAGAACCAGATCCCGAACCAGAACCAGAACACTAACCAGAACCCTAACATGAACCATAACCAGAACACTAAACAAACCCTAAACCCGACATTTAACCAGAACACTAACTAAAGCCCTAACCAGAATTCTACCAAGAACACTGACCAGACACTAACAAGAATTCTTACCTAAACACTAAACCTGACATTTACCCAGAACACTAACTAAAACCCTAACCAAAACCCTAACCAGAACACTAACAAGAACCCTAACAATAATTCTTACCCTAACCATAAACCTGACATTTAACCAGAACACTAACCAAACCCTAAACCTGACATTTAAACAGAACACTAACCAGAACACTAACTAAAAACCTAACCAGAACCAGAACACTCACCAGAACCCTAACTAAAACCCTATCCAGAACCCTATCCAGAACCCTCACAAGAACTCTTACCCAAACCCTAAACCTGACATTTTAGCCAGAACACGAACCAGAACAATAAAACCCTAACCAGAACACTAAACAGAACACTAACTGAAACCCTAACCAGAACCATAAACAGAACCCTAACCAGAACCCCTAAACTCTAAATCCAAACAATAACCCTAAACTGAACATGAGCTCGAGCACTAACACAAACTCTATTCCTAACCCTAAAACAAAACCATAAACACTAACCCGAATTCTTCCCAAACCCTAACCCAAACTCTTAACCGAATTATACACAATAACACAATCCCAAACATGAATACTACACCCAAACAGTAACGCAAACCCAAACCAACCAGAACGCAAAACCCCTAACCATAACCGGAACACCTAAACATAACCGTTGCCATTAACCCCATAAACCCCAACACTAATTCTCTAACACTAAGCTTTTAAACATAAAGCTTACACCTCACCCCTAACAACAAACAAAAACCCTAAACATGAACCCCAACAGAAACATTAACCCAACACTAAACCAAACCCAAACCCTAAATACCATGCCCAAAACCTACTCATAACCAGCAACACCAAATCAAATCTGGACCCTACACTTACTCAAAACTGTAACAAGAAGCTGAACATGAACCATAATCAATAAACTGGTGACCACCCAAAATCATTCGCCCCTAACCAAAACCAGGACAGAAATATATACAAAAGCCATGACCAAAACCATAAAACGACCCTTACCGCTAAACTGAGCCCTAACACAAACAACTAACTCAAATTCAATAATAAATATTAAACCATAACCTGAAACCTAACACAAATCCATGACTCCATTACAAACCCAAGCTGTACATGTACACTCGACCCCACTTCCCAAACTCGAAACAAATACCCTAAAAAGAATACTGACCACTAAGCCATAAAACAGAACCTCTACAGGAGCCAAAACCATAAACCACACCATAACAAAAACCGTAATGCAAACCCTAACACACAAATGCTGATCTAAATCAATATACAAAACCAAACCCAAACACATAACCAGACATTAACCAAATTACAAAGCCTAAATCTAAAACATACACAAAACCCAACCAAAACAGAAAAACACTACACAAGAACCCCAAACCTAACCCAAACCCAAACCTGAGCCTTAAATAGAGCCATAAACTCTAACTCCCAAAACCTAAAACCTAACCCTAACTCTAACCCAATTCCAGCCCAGCACCAGCACCACCCTAACCCCCTAGGCACTAACCATAGCCAAAATACCTGGGCCTAGACCTAAACCTTATCCATAAACCCTAACCATAAACACTCATCCTAACCAAGGACCAAGAACAGAATGTCCAGGTACCTGGCAGGACAACCAAGCATGTAGGATAGACATACTTGTTCAAATCCCCAAGCCACATCACAATTGACTTTTTTTTCGCTAGCTAGCTAACAAGAGAGTTGCCAACATGCAGTCTACCCTAATAAGCCACCCAACCACTGAACCCTGGAAGCTGCTAATCCATTCTACCCCAAAAACTCACCTTTTCACGTGCCACAGTGCTGCAACTCTGAAAGAAATGGGTTACAATACACAGAACCAACAGGTGCATGACCAGCAACATAGCACAGCACCCCACTCTCTAGGACATCCATAGTCAGACAAATATTTGAGGTCATCCCTAACCTCCTAAAGTCAGAAAACCAAGAGAGGAACTCAACAAACAAGCTGTGACTGCACAGAGTTGACCAAAAAAGCAAACAAGTAAAACAATAGAGCAGAAAAAAATGAGACCTTTAAACCACAGAGCATACCAAGTTCCCAAAGACTCACACAGACTCTGTAAGAATTGGAACAAGATGCAAAGACACTGCCAGGATCAAATGAAAAGAGATGAGTAGACTGCAATGCAAGAATTTATCCAACATCCTAAGAAGCCACAATGCAACATCAGAATCAAGTAATCACAGATAAGGCCAATTTCAAAGAAAAAGCAGACTAAAATTATTTACAAAGATAACTTTATGGAGAGGATAGAGACATTTAAAGTGAAATGAAAACCTAACAAAAAATGAGGAAAAAAAGCAACAGCAGAAATCTGAAATAAGTTAATAAATTACAAAAAAACAAGATAACAAAGGAAGAAATCATACTGTTGAAGAAAATGGTTTAAGACTTAAGAATGAAATATATGCAATAAGGAAAAACAATAGAAAAACTGGATATGAAAAACTGGATATGAAAAACCATGGTAAAACAGCAGAAACTACAGAGAAAAGTATAACAAACAGAATGAAAGAGATGTAAGAGATAATATCAGAGTTTGAAGATAGCTAGATCAGCATAAAGAAACAAAAATATTAAACCTAACAAATTTAAACAGGAAAAATACAGGAAATCTGGAAAAACAAAAGAGAAAACCTAAGAAAATTAAGGATAGAAGAAACAGAAAATATAATCAAGAAAATTATAGAAGAAAACTTTCCCAAATTAAAGGATATCCCTGTGGAGGGATAAGAAGCATAAAGAACAAGTAAAGTAGATTAAAAAGATCCACTCATCATACCACAAAACATCAAACACAAAAGCATACAGAATAAAGAAAATTACGAACTGAAAAAGAAAAAGGCCTAGAAACATATTTAGATAAACCTATCAGAATTACTCCCAACTTCTCAATGGAAACCTTGAAAGCAAAAAGATCTTGGATAAATGTGCAGAATACAATGAGACCTTAAATACAAATACAGACTACTAAAACCAGCCAAACTTTGTTTCACACAGGCTAAAAGAATAGATAAGAAAACAAGAATCAGCCATCTTTTGTATATAGGAAACATATTTCCACCTGAAAGACAGTACCTCAGAATAAACGTTATGGAAAAGGACCCAAGATGCAAGCATGTTTGGCTGTCCAAAAATCTAACATTAGATTTCTAACTAAAATAAGTCAGAAGAGTTGGAGGACACTAAATACTAATAACCAGTTCAATCTATCAAGATGAAGTATCAATCCTTGTCATCAATGCCCATAATACAAGTGCACTCACATGTAAGAAGCATTATTATAACTCAAATACTCATCAAACCCTAATTTATAATGGCAGGAAAATTCAGTATTCAGCTCGTAATTATTATACTCCCATTAATACTTATAACCTCCTCCAAATGACTGGTCTCAAACTGCTTCCACTCATTCCAACAATGACTATTCAAACTTTTTATTAAAGAAATAATGCTAATTCACTCACCCAAAGGATGCAGATGATCACTCAGACTAGTATTCTTAATTGTATTTATTGGCTCAACTAACCTTCTAGGGCTCTTACCACACACATTCACCCCAAAACAACTATCAACAAATTTAGGAATTGCAATCCAACTGTGAGCTGGGGCTGTAATCCTAGGCTTCCACCAAAAACTAAAAGCTTCATTAGCCCACTTCCTACCCCAGGGTGCTCCTATGTCCCTCATTCCCATACTAATCATTATTGAAATCATCAGCTCATTCAGCCAACCCTTCCTACTCTTTGACCTTGAAATCGCATTACTCCTTGTATTACCATGGGTAAAACAATTCACCAACATAAACATACCAACAATCATCGCATTCATCCTCATCACAATTTTAGACCTAGGCCTAGCTTATGAGTGGACACAAAAAGGCTTACAATGAACATAATAATTGGTAATTACTGTAATTAACATTAATGTTATCAACTCATTAGATTATGATATCATAATTACCGAAAATGACAACTGCCGTATTTAACATTACCCTAGCCTTCACATTCTCTTTCCTAGGATCCCTAATATTCCAATTGCCCCTTATATCCACCCTCCTCTTCCTAGAAGGTATGATACTATCCTTATTTATCCTAGCCACTAACACACCCTTAAACACACAGTCCATAATTATGTTCCCAATCCCCATTGTTATTTTAGTATTTGCTGCCTGCGAGACAGCTGTAGGGCTAGCCATATTAGCAAAAATTTCAAACACCTATGGCTCTGACTTCGAACATAACATAAACCTTCTACAATGGTAAAAATTATTTTACCATCATTGATACTACTAACGCAAACCTGACTTTCAATTGACAAAAAAGTCTGGATCAATGTAACAACTTATAGCCTCCTCCTAATTAACCTTATCTCTATTAACCTTCTGTGACAAAACAACAGCCTGAGCCTCTCGACCATATTCCCCGTAGACCCTTTATCTGCCACACTTCTAGTCCTAACAACCTGACTACTTCAACTAATACTCCTAACCAGCCAAAATCATATCAAAAAAGAACCCAAACACAACAAAAAACTATATATCTCCCTAATAGTATGCCGCCAAACTGTACTTATCATGACATTCTCTGCCACTGAACTCATCATATTCTATGTCCTTTTTGAAGCTACCCTTATTCCAACCCTTAGTATTATTATCAGCACACTATAGGGAAACCAAAAGGAATGACTCAACGCTGGGATTAATTGACTATTTTACACCTTAGTAGTACATGCCCCTATTAATTGACTTAATCTATATTCAAAACTAAGCAGGAACATTAAACTTCATCCTAATAACACTAAACTCCTCACCAATCACCCAAATTTAATAACATCCTATGGCTAGCCTGTATAATAGTCTTTATAATTTAAAAACCCTTATATGGAGTCCACCTATGACTCCCTAAAGCCCATGTAGAGGCACCTATTGCAGGGTCTATGATCCTAGCAGCAACTCTACTAAAACTAGAAGGATACGGCATAATATGATTCTCTTTAATTATAGACGCAGTAACCAAATATATAGCCTACCCTTTTATCCTATTGTCACTATGAGGAATAATTATAACCAGCTTCATCTGCCTCCAACAAATGGACCTAAAATCTAGCATAGCTTATTCTTCAGTAAACCACATAGCCCTAGCCATTGCTGACATCATAATCCAAACCCCATGAAGTTTTATGGGAGCTAAAGCATTAATAATTGCCCACGATATAACATCCTCCCTTTTGTTCTGTCTAGAAAACACAACCTATGAACACATCCATAGTGGAACAATAATCATAGCCCGAGGTCTACAAACAGTTTTCCCTCTAATGGCCACATGATGAATCATAGCAGGCTTAGCTAATCTTGCCCTACAACCAACAATCAATTTAATTGGAGAACTAATTATTACAATCTCCTTATTCTCTTGATCAAATCCATCCATTATTCTACTAGGAACAAACATTCTTGTTACCTCCCTTTACTCGATCTACATAATTGCCACCACACAGTGGGGTAAACTGACCAACCACATAAATAACTCACAACCTTCACGCACAGGAGAATAGACACACATAGCTATACACATTTCACCTCTCATCCTACTTACTATTAACCATAAGCTAATCATGGGCCCCACAGTATGTTTAAAAAAATCACAGACTGTGATTCTGAAGGTAGGACATAAATATCCTTATATTCCATGAAAGCATGCAAGAGCTGCTAACTCATGCCACCATACTTAAATGTACGGCTTTCTTATTTTAATAGGATAGAAGTAATCCGTTGGTCTTAGGAACCAAAAACTTGGTGCAACTCAAAATTAAAGTGAAAAACACTATCACATTCTCTATTTTTCTTATCCTCGGAATCCTAGTATTTCCTATGGCCATCTCATTCACTACCATAACAAAACACATCAATTTTCCCAATTATGTAACCTCATGTATTAAATGTGCATTCTTCATCAGCCTTGTTCACATGACTTACTTCTTCAACTCCGGCACAGAAGTCATAATTACAAACTGGCAATGAATTACTATTGGATCTGTTAAACTCTCAATAAGCCTAATATTTGACTTTTTCTCAATCGTTTTCTTACCTATAGCCTTCTACGTAAGGTGATCAATTATAGAATTTTCTATGATACATTCTTTCAGTCACTAGACCAATTTATCAATTACCTATTAACATTCTTAATCACTATAATCATCTTAACTACCGCTAACAACCTATTCCAATGTTTCATTGTCTGAGAGGGCGTAGGAATTATGCCATTTCTACAAATTGGATGATGATACGGACGGGCTGAAGCAAATACAGCCACCCTGCAAGCAATCTTATACAATCGTATCAGTGATATTGGCCTTATATTAGCAATAGCCTGATTCTACACAAAAAATAACTCATGAGAACTTCAACAAATCTTAATTATAAATAATAACCCTAGTACCATCCCTCTCACAGGAATCCTCCTAGCAGCCACAGAGAAGTCAGCTCAATTCGACCTTCAGCCATGACTAAACTCAGCCAAAGAAGGACCAACCCCCGTTTCAGCACTACTTCACTCAAGCACTATAGTTGTTGCAGGGGTATCTTTATTAATCTGATTTCACCCCCTTATCTCCAATAACAGCACTATCTTAACAGCTATACTATGCTTAGGAGCTATAAACACCCTAATTACAGCAATCTGTGCACTCACCCAAAATGACATCAAAAAGATCGTAGCGTTCTCAACATCAATCCAAATAGGACCTATAATAATCACCCTAGGCATTAATCAACCTCACCTAGCTTTCCTACACATTTGCACCCACGCATTCTTTAAAGCTATATTATTTATATGCGCAGGATCCACTATCCACAGCCTCAATGATTAACAAGACATTCGATAAATAGGAGGGCTAGCAAAAGCCATACCATTTACATCCTCCTTCCTTGACAATTGTCAGCTTAGCCCTAACAGGAATAACATTTCTCACTGTGTTTTATTATAAAGACCTAATCACCGAAGCAGATAACACCTGCTACACCAACGCCTGAGCCATATCAATTACATTAGTAGCGACGTCTATAACAGACATTTACAGCATATGAATCATTTATTTCGTCCTAATAAATAAACCTCGTTTCCCTTCCACAATTATAATTAACAAAAATAACACATCACTAATCAACCCAATCAAACAACTAGCATTAGGAAGCATCCTAGCAGGATTCTTCATCTCATACAATATCATTCACACAACTGTACAAGCAATAAATATACCTTGATACCGTAAAAACTACAGCTCTAATAGTTACTATTGCAGGGTTTGCAATCACACTAGACCTTAACAACTTAACCAACAACCTTCTACCAACAAAACCTCTAACGAAAAACTCATTCTCAAATTTCCTAGGCTACTTCCCAACAATCATACACTGACACCGACTATTACCCTGAAAAACACTCAACACAAGCTTTAAAACAGCCCTAACCATACTAAACCTCATCCGACTAGATAAAGCTACTCCAAAAGTCACCTCCACCATCCACACTCACCTCCTGTGCCCTAAGTAGACAAAATGGAATGGTAAAATGATATTTCCTCTCATTCGTAATCACACTAGTTTGCATCCCAATAATTCTACTCACCTAATTTCCACAATAATAACAACCTCAATAATAAACACACCTATAAACAAAGTTCAACCAGAAACAACCAATCATGCAGAGCAACTATATAAAGCAAAAACACCAGCACCACCTTCACCCATAAATCACAACCGGTCATCATCATGAACTGCCCATCAACCTATACTATTGAACTCTAACATAACATCTATACCCTCAGAATAATTTGTTACAAATAACATACCTACCTCCATAAAAAAGACTTAATAGAATCCCAATTGTCTATCAACTAGACACTAATGCCCCAGGATAATATTCAGAAAATATAACAGTAGTATATCAAAATACTACCAACATATCTCACAAATAAACTAAAAACACCATCAAACCCCAACACCGCTAAACAACCTGAGCACCAACCAACAATTAAACAGAACCCAACATAAAAAGGTAAAGACTGCAAAGAAGTATCTAAACAACCCAAAGCAACCACTAAACTAATAAAATAGTCATAATTTCCACGCAGACTTTAACTATGACCAATGACATGAAAAAGCATCGTTATTGAACTATAGAAACACCTAATGATAATCATGCGAAAAAAAAAAGCACCCAGTGAGAGATCATGTGCATCCTTTGAGTGACTGAATTAGCATTATTTGTTTAAAAATGTTTGATAATAATAAGAACTTGACAATGGGCAAGTCAACCAGACAGAAATTTATAAGAGAAAAAAGAGGTGTAATAAATAACAGACATCTATAGAATATTCCACCCAAACAAGAAAGAATATACCATCTTCTCAGGACCTCATGAAAATGACCACACACTGTGTAACACAGCAAACATACAGAGAAACCAAAAAAATTGGAGCTATACACTGTGTGCTATGAGATCAGCCAGGTTTAAAAGTAGAACTTGACAAAAACAATTCTCTCAGAAATACTACAAATCAATGGAAATAGGACAGCAAACTACTGAACCACACATGGGTCAAGGTAAAATAAAGACTTACTGAAATTCAACAAAAACGAAGGCACATTGTTCCCAAACCTATGGAAGACCATGAAAGCAGTGCTAAGAGGAAAGTTCATAGCTCATACAGAAAGCTCACTCTAGTGACTTAACAAGACATATGAATGTTCTGGAAAAAAAAAAAGCAGACATGCCCAATAGGAGTAGAAAACATAAAATAATGAACTTCAGTGCTCAAATAACTTAAAAACAAAAATTACAATGAATCAATGAGAAAAAGAGCAGGTTATGAGTAAATTAACAAAATAGACAAACCCCTATGCAAATTAATAAAAATGATGAGAACACCAAATTAACAATCAGAAATGAAAAGGGATACATGACAACAGACACTAAGGAAATCCACATAATCCTTAGATCATATCACAGAAACCTGTACTCCACAAAATTGGGAAACATAAAAGAAATGGTCAATTTTCTGGCTAGGTACCATTTACCTAAATCAAATAAAGCATATGTGAGCAATTTAAGTATGCATATACTCTTCACTGAAATAGAAGCTGTTGTCAAAATCAAACAATATATCCCAGGGCCAAATAGTTTTAATGAAGAATTATATCAGAACTTCCTATTCTCTTCTGAGTGTTGCACATAATATAACCATAAGGAACATTGCCAGAACTCTTTGAGACTAGAGTAAGATGGATGACAAACCACACAAAGACTCAACCGAGAAAGAGAATTACAAACCAATCACATTAATGAACATGAATGCAAAAGTACTCATTAAAATGATGGCAAACCGAATCCAGGAATACATTTTAAAAACCTTCATGATCAATTGAGATTCATCCCAGAGATGCAGGGATGGTACAACAGTCATAAATGCATTTATTTAATCCATCATATAAATAAAAATAAATAAATAAAAATAAATTACAATACACACGAACAACCTATCAAATATTAAAATAGACAATTATCGTAATTGTCCTCAAAGACTCTCAGCATAGTCCGTTAATCATACCTGTGATAATGTTACTAAAAATTAAGAAATAGCATAACCTGTATGTCCAGATTTTACATGTATTATAGTTTAAAACATCAACCATCTTTTGGAAAACTGTTGAGCAAATTGTGCAAAATACTTCAATATAAACGGGTCAATTGGGGCACATATGGTTAACTTAGTAAAAATTGTTCTAAAATATCACCACTTGTGATTTGCTTAGTGTTACCAGGATGTATCAAACCGAGAATAAAAAGTTAACAGGAAGCCATTTTTTGACATTGATTGCCTCCACACAGCCCTTACTGCAATACAGATCCAAATTCAGAAAATCATAGCTGCCTCAAAACCTGTTCAGGTTTTTAATGGCACATTTGTTGGAACAGCAGTACCTGCTTCCACTTATACATTTACCTTACTCAGAAATACTAATGTTACTACCTATGTAACACTAACACATGTATTTTTAGCTGGAAGAATCAATTTCACTACTGGAATTAGTAGTTATGATTTTCAATTGTATTCATGTAGTAATTCCTCTGTTAAGTTTAATCCTCATCATCACTTGTGATACTACAGCAACCTACACATATTTGGCTGTCTGTAAGCCTAGGTCATTCTTGGGCTCAAAATCCTCTATATCATAATCTTGTATAATTCGTTAATAAGATATGGAAAATAACAAAGTGCATGTTAGATTTAGTAATAGCTGTAACTAATAACCGTATTGCTGTTGCTGCTAATGCTTCTGTGTCAGGTGGGGCAACGGTATAAAGATTCTCAGGAACTGAACGCAGCAAGCTAAAATAGATACTGAACCTCAGGCAGACATTGATGCGCTTAAGAAATCTGTGGGATGGTTGGGAAATAAATATTTATCTGTGCAAAGACACATTACTTTGCTTTGTGATTGGAATTCTACCACTTTTGGCATTATTGAATAAGCTTATAGTTATTCAATAAATGGAAGGTTATTCAAAACTTATCTTTTGGGCAATGCCACTCCTTGATCTCTCATTGATCATATACGTGATGTCATAGAACTTACTATTCCTAATCATTTCCTGATTCAGATGCCTCTACTATTGCACAAATTTTTGATAACAAAGCAACAGGACAATTTGGACAAATTAGAAACTAAGGGATTCGTACAAAGTATTCCTCATACCTCCGGTGGTATACTTATTGTAATCATTGTTATGCTTTTCTATTTTTGATTATGCATCAGGTTTTTTTTTTCAACAAAATGCATAAAATTTATACACTTTATGGATAAAAATCCAATTACCAAAAAAAATATATAAAAGGAGGTAATTATGGAGGCATGAAACTAGCTTAGAGTGCAGGCTCCTCGTGAGACAGATGAGACAAAGTTGGGAAACAGTTGCATGAGAAACAAGCATAGATGAAAGCCAACTCTGCCTATTTCTCAAATGTTCTCTCAGAAACTATAACATGGCTAAAGAATTGGTTTTTGAGCTCAGTTGCTCACACTCTACCAGTTACAACACTCTACCAGTTACAAAGGAGTGCTTTGCTTATGTATAGTTTTTGCCTTGTATCTATGTACTTATTTTCATTTTTATTACTGATATTAATTGAGGTATTGTTTCTGGCAAGGAGAAATAAGTTTTTCATGCACATGTACATAAGTACAGAGGGGTTGAGTTGAGGTAGTGCCTTTGAGTATGTTTAAAAAGCCATACTAAATAAATCTTATTGTGCAGTTGTTCTTACTCTGCATCCCCGTGTACTGATTAATAAGAAAACCCTGCAACGGGACCACAGTGCACTAGATGATGATAAGGGGCACCAGAACAAGGACCACAAAGAGGAAAAGTTAGGAAGGGTTTTAAAATATTAACCAGATAAGTAATCTTCATTACAGAGTACTGGGACAAGCGAAATCTTCTCTGTACCTTGCTATGCTAAAACATGCAATAAAAACTCATAGGGTTCACATTTCTCTTTCTGATTTAGAAATGTGAGTGGAAGTAATGAAGCCTTATAATTCTTTGGTTTCCAGAAGGCACCTAAGATATAGATACTTGGTAAAGAATTAAAGCTAATGTTGAAAAAGCTATGAGATAAGGTGAGAAATTACCTGTCCCTTTCTGGTCTAAATGGTTTATGAGTTTTACTATTTTCAAAGAAAAGATAATAAAAATAACTGGGCTTTTTGTCAAAATATAAACTAATGCCTGCTGCACACATAATGACCATGTATTAAAAAAGAAAATATTTGGATTCTTTGTCAATGGCCTCAGTATCAATATCATACAGGCATTTGAGCTCAAGATATATCTCCCATTGAATGGATTTAAACAAAGCATATATATTCTAAAACAAGTGATGAAGAACTGTTAGTCTATGGAATTCAACAATGTCTTAATTTCTAGATTATTCTGCTATGATTTCAGCATTCCAAATGGAAAAGTAGAATACATGTCTCAGCTTTCAGAAGCTTTATAGATTCCTGCATTTTCTATTACTGGATCTTTGAATAAGAAAATTGTGGAACTATTCACAAAAAAAAAAGGAATTTGTAATGAATAATATTGTATCTTTCAGGAGCTAGAGAGATGGCTCAGAGGTTAAGAGCACTGGCTGCTCTAACAGATGTCCTGTGTTCAAATCCCAGAAAACACATGGTGGCTCACAACCATCTGTACAGAGATTTGGCGCCCTCTTCTGGTGCGTGGGCATACATAGATCAAGACAGAATGCTGTACACATCATTTTCTGGCACTGAGAGCTCTGCTATCTGTCTCTTCAGTTCAGGGATCAGATGTAAGTTAATGGACTTATGTCCCTAACCCACCACTATTTGAGCATGTCTTTTGGGTAGATACTGATGTGTTAGTGTATACCACTCCCAGTATCCATATACTCCTCCTTGGAATAATTTGACTTATCTGAATAATTTTGATGGGACTCCATATAATTTTACTTATATGGATAAAAGGGAGGCAATACGATTTGGAAATGGTCTTTGGTTTTCAATGGGATTTCAGCAGTGGACACAACATGGTATTAAAATAGGAAAATCTGGAACTTATACTCCAAGTCTCTGGGCATAATCCATTACTGAGACCTGGGATAATTATAGTGAAAATTATGAATTTGCATACCCTCTATGTTCAGATGTTTAATATTATAGTTTAAAATATCAGCAGCTTATTTAGAAAATTTTTCGGCAAATTTGGAAAATTATTCAAAATAAATGGATGAATTGTCGTCCATATGGTGTAAGGAATATTACCTCTTGTGATTTGCTTAATGGTACCAGGATGAATCTAGCCAATAAGAAAACAATAAATGGAAGCTGTTCTCTATCATGGGGAGATGGAAGAATCTTATTGCCTTATTCACAGTGCAAACTGCAATACAGACACATATTTGGAAAATTGTAGGCACCGTAAAACCAGTTCAGGTTTTTCATGGATTATTAGTTGGAACAGAAATATCCGATCATCTATTTACCTTATTTAGAAGTAAAAATGTTACTGCTTCTGTGCCGCTACCATATGTATTTTTATGTGAATAAATGAATTTTACACAGGAATTAGTATTAATGATTATCAATTGTAGTCATGCACTAATTCCTCTTTTCAGGTTAATCCTCATCATCAGTTATGATACTAGAGCATCATACACAAATTTAGCTGCCTGTAAACTTAGGTCATTCTTGGGCTCAAAATTTTATAGACCATATTTCTTGCTGAATTCCTCAATAAGATATTGAAAAGAACAAAGTTCATGTTAGGTTTAGTAATAGCTGTAATTCCTGACCTTTTGCTGTTGTTAATACTGCTAATGTGGCTGGCATTGCTTTACATACATCCCTGCAGACAAAACACTCTGTAGAGCAATGACATATTCCAATAAACGAGTTTCAGCAAGTTAAAATATATGCTTGACTTTAGTACATCATTCTCAGTCCAAACTGTGGGTTTGCTGATAAAAAAATTTCTCGTTGCAGGAACAAATTATTTGTGTTGTGATTGGAATTCAACCACTATTTGCATTACTGATTTGTGTTATAATGATTCTTTACAGGAATGGAATGATTTTCCAGCTTATATTTTGGGCAATGCCTCTGCTCAGATCAATTCAATGATCACTTACATGGGACTTTTGCTAAATCATAACCCTCGAACGCTGCACAAATTTTTGATGACAAATTGGCAGGATTAGATCAAAAGGGATTCTTACAAAGCATTCTTCATACCTCCAGTGGTATAATTCTCGTAATCATGCTTATACTTTTTATGTTTGATTATCTATCAGTTTAATATTTGACTAAACATAATAATTACATACTTTATGGTTAAAACTCCTTTTTAATTCAAATAAAAATTAAATAACTATGAAATTGTGGAGACACAACTGGCTCAAAGTGCGGGCCCCTCCTGGGCCAAATGATGAAGCTCGGAAACGGTTGTTTTGTGAACCAAACATAGATGAAAGCAAACCTTCTCTGCCCATTTTTCAAATGTTATGTCTGAATCAGAACCCTGGATTAATGGTTCTTTACTTGAAAGGACTTTGAGCTCAGTTATTCACACTCCACCAGTTATAAAAGAGTGCTTTGCTTCTGCATTGTTTTTGCCTTGTTTCTATGTAATTCTTTTCATTCTTATCAGTGTTATTAATTGAGGTATTGTTTCTGGCATGGGGAGGCAAGAGTTTCTCATGACCATGTATGTGAGTAAGGGGAGGGGTCAGTTAAAGTACTGCTTTTTACTCTGTATAAAAGGACATACTAAATGAATCTTAGAATACTTTTGTTAGTACTCTTCATGCGTGTACTGATTTGCATACGACACATACCCAGGGACCGCAAATCAATAGATGAATACAGGGTAGCACTAACCAAAGTTAAATACATCTATGAAATTAACTTTTAGCTTTTGGTGAGAGAAATTGAAGAATATACCAGGAAATGGAAAGATCTTCCCATGTTCTTAGAGAGGATAAACATAATAAAAATGGCAATCTGTCAAAAAGCAATCTATAGATTAAATGGAATCCATACCAAAACACCAACAAATTCTTAATATCCGTTTAAAGAACAATAATCAATATCAGAAAAAACAAGGATAGCCAAAAGAATCCTGTACAGGAAAGTATCCTTCATTACAAAGATAAAGTAATGAAAACAGCTTGGTATTGGCATAAAAGCAGAGAATTGACCATTGGAATCAAATCAAAGATGCAGATAGTAATCCACACAGAAGTTCAGCTGACTTTAGACAAAGAAGCTAAAATTATACACTGAAATAAAGATAGAATCTTCAACAAATGGTGCTAGCATAACTGTAGGTCAACATGTAGAGAAATGAAACCAGATACATATCCATCAACATACAAAAAACTAATGTCCAAAGGAATCTCCAAAATATATGCAGATTAAGAATGTAGACATCAAAA
>CAWTZB010000236.1:0-121279 GCA_963919705.1 Alexandromys oeconomus
TCCTCTTAGCATTGCTTTCATAGTGTCCCATAGGTTTGAGTATGTTGATTCTTTATTTTCATTGAATTCAAGAAAGACTTTAATTTCTTTCTTTATTTCTTCCTTGATCCATGTGTGGTTCAGTAGTTGACTGTCAAGTTGCCATGAGTTTGTAGGCCTTCTGGAGGTAGCTTTGTTGTTGAATTCTAACTTTAATCCATGGTGATCCAATAAGACACAGGTGGTTACTAATATTCTTTGGTAACTGTGTAAGTTTGCTTTGTTACCGAGTATGTGGTCCATTTTTGAGAAGGTTCCATGAGCTGCAGAAAAGAAGGTATATTCTTTCCTATTTGGGCAGAATGTTCTATAGATGTCTGTTACCACTCTTGGGAATATACCCAAGAGATGCCCTACCATATGACAAAAGAATTTGTTCAACTATGTTCACAGCAGAATTATTTGTAATAGCCAGAACCTGGAAACAACCTAGATGCCCGTCAATGGAAGAATGGGTGAAGAAAGTGTGGAATATATACATATTAGAGTACTACTCAGTGGTAAAAAACAATGACATCGTTAATTTTGCATGCAAATGGTTGGAAATAGAAAACACTATCCTGAGTGAGATAGCCCAGACCCTAAAAGATGAACATAGGATGTACTCACTTATAATTGGTTTCTAGCAATGAATAAAGAACATTGAGCCTGTAATTTTTATCCTAGAGAAGCTAAATAAGAAGGTGAACCCAAAGAAAAAACATATAGTCATCTGCCTGGATATGAACCTTCAGCTGGCGATGGATGGAGATAGAGACAGAGACCCACATTGGAGCACAGGACTGAGCTCCCAAGGTTCAAATGAGGAACAGAAGGAAGGAGAACATGAGCAAGGAATTCAGGACCACGAGGGGTGCACCCACCCACTGTGACAGTGGGGCTGATCTATTGGGATCTCACCAAGGCCAACTAGACTTGGACTGAATAAGCATGGGATGAAACCAGAGTCTCTGAACATGGCGGACAATGAAGGCTGATGAGAAGCCAAGGACTATGGCACTAGGTTTCGATCCTCATACATAAACTGGCTTTGTGGGAGCCTAGCCTGTTTGGATGCTCACCTTCAGATCAGGGAATCTGATCACCACAGGGCAGGGAATCCAGACTGCTCTTCAGACTCGAGAGGGAGGGGGAATGGAGTGGGGGAGAGGGAGAGAATTTGGAAGAGGGGGAGAAGAGTTGGGGTAGGAGGAGAGGAGTGGGAGGAGGGGGAGAGAAATGGGAGGTGGGTGAGGAGGCGGAAATTTTTTCAACAAAATAAATAAATAAATAATAAAAAAGACAAAGTATTCCTTGTGGACAGTAGAATGTCTATCTTATGAAGGCAACTCGGGAGGCAGAGGCAGGCAGATTTCTGTGAGATCGAGACCAGCCTGGTATACAAGAGCTAGTACCAGGACAGGCTCCAAAACCACAGAGAAACCCTGTCTCGAAAAGACCAAAAAAAAAAAAAAAAAATTAAGTTAGAGCTAGGCAGCTTTCTAAAGCGTCTTTAATAGAAGACATTATTTGCATTTATAACTGTAGTTCTGTTTATTCTATTATATATTTTTAAATGATTATATGGACCTAAGAAAACATGTTCTCAGGTTTTGCTCCTTCTATCTGGATAAGTAGTTCTTTGATGGGAGATCATTTCAAAGATGTTTTTATTCAATTGTTGTTTCATGTTTGTCTTTGGAGATACACACAAGAAATTTCTATGTATACATAATAAAACAAGAATGAGCATGTTTTACCATAATATGTCTTTCAAGTTTATAGCATTAAATTAACAATGATTTACCTTTACACTGTTTCATAACAAAAAAAATAATACTTATATGCAAATATTTAAACTATTATAAATTTAATAATTCAATATTTATTTGGTCAAAACTAGTTTGTGTGCTATAATATATACATATTTGTATGTATGTTTAGAAATAATGTCAGGCAGATATTTTGGACATATATTTATTTACTGTGTTAAATAGTTTTCTATTGCTTTGAAGAGACACCATCACCAAGGTAACTTTCATAAAGCAAAGCATTTAATTGGGACTGGCTTATAGTTCAGAGGTTTCACCCATTGTCATTTTGGCAGGAAGCATGATGGCATGTAGGCAAACATGGTGCCAGAGAGATACCTGAGAGTTTTAAAGTCAGATCACCAGACAGCAGGAAGAGAGTGAGACACTGGCTTGCCTTGAGCATCTGAAAGAACAAAGTTTACACCCAGTAACACATCCTTAAAGAAAGCCACACCTCCTCCAACAAGCCAACACCCCACTTATTCTAGCAAGGCGAAACCTTCTCACAGTGCAATGCCTCATTGGCCTATGGAAGCCATTTTTATTAACATCAAAGTTATCTTTCAGTGATATATTTCATCCGATAAGGCCATACTTACTAATCTCTTCCTATTAGTTCCACCAACTAGAAACCAAAATACCTAAAACAATTGGTCTCTTTCTTTAAGGAACAAACATTGAAACATTAAATAACAAAAAGTCATTAAAATAAGCAGTTTAGGTTGTATTTTTCTAAACTGAACTCTGACATTTTCTAATTATTCTTACAGTTTATCAGAAGATTCTGTGTTAATTCAAGCAGCCATGTCAGATCCTCTCATTCTTTTATATACCCATAAAAATTGGTGTTTTTCTTTTATTCCATTTGACCATGTGCCAATTAAGTTATCCAAGGAGTAAAGAGCAAAACCAGAAGTCACTTTGTTAGCTGTTATATTAATAGTGTACATGCACATACATGTATATACATTATGCTGTATTCCTGAAATGTGTAACAAACTTCCAACTTTCTTTTTAATGGGATTCTGTGTATGCAAATGTTTGTGTGTGTGCATATGCATTTTTTGTGTTGCTTTCTATTGTCTCATTTTCTTCTTTGTTTTGTCCTATTATGACTTGATTTGCTTTGTCTTACTGCATTTTATTTTATTATGCCTGTTTGTTTTCTAAGAAAGACAGAAAGTATATGGATTTGGAAGTGATAGGAAGAAGGAAAATCATAATCAAAATATATTGTATAAAAAATATTTTAATGGAAGTAAATTAATTAAAACAAACAAACAAGCAAACAAACAAAAAAGAGTTCCAGCCTCAATTTCAGTATGGTGAATATGCTAATTAAGCTTTACTGTGTTTTAGGTCCCTGTGGCTTTCTTGTATTGAGGAGACCATTTTCAATAATCAAAGACTAGTTTTAAATTTCACTTTCAGGGAAAACCTACTTGAATCCTCATGATAGTTAGACTCTAACTTTTTCTTTCTCTGTTTTTTGTTCATATTTAACATATAGTAGTTTGCATAGTAATTAACAGTATCTTAAAGAGAAAGTAGAGGTAAAGCTCTACTGTATTTTATCAATCTTGCCTTACATTCATGGTGTCTTGAGATTGTGCATTTTTAGTTAATGAATAATTTATTGCCTTTTATGCCAGTACCATAGAATAAATTACCCTTCCTATATCTTTGAGTACTTTGAAATCACAAAATGCTAACAAATAAACTAACCTAATGTGTCACTCATCTATTATGTATTATACTCAATTTAAGGGGACCTTGACATTAGTAACTGGTTTTATTGTTGAAGATTTAGAATGAGCTCTATAAAATATACTTCAAATATATTTTGTTTTCCTGTTACTTTATATTTCCCTCTACACCTGACTTATAATAGTCATTCTTTGTGTTACAGAAATCACAAATATCAGGCTTGTCCTTTGACATTTTTATCACTATACTTTAAATTTTGATCATATGCTTTCATCTCTTTATAGTAGAAAATATTTCTTATTTCTAAAACTTATTTGTCTGTTGATTTATGGCACCAATTTCTCTAACTTTCTATAATTCTTTCTATATGTAAACATGCCTCTACTTTTAGAGTATTGTACATGCATAAACGTCTCCATGTTCTAAGGACGCATTTTGAAATAGATAGTATGAGAAGAGATAAAGTAAAAACAAGGTTTGTTATAAAATAGAAACTTTATAAATGCTTATTCTTAGTACAGTGTTTGTACTTGAAATATCCATGTTTTCATAGACACTATTTTCCACACACATTTAAACTTTTTCTATTTCATTTCCTGCTAGGAGATAGAGAATGATCAATACACATGGAAGGCATGTAAAACATTTTCAAATAATTAATTAAAATAATTTATACTTTAAAAAATTGAGGAGTTTGCAAGGGTCAACTCCAGTCATCGCAATGATTCCCACAGATTTACTAAATCTATTATTTACTAAATTTATTAATTTAGTAATATGACTAAGTTCTTACATAAATATATACTACTGACAGATTCTTAGGCAAAATACTTTCTGCTATTCAAGTATTTGTGTAGATCACCTTAAATTATTTTTTACATTCCTAGTATGTAGGGTTTAATCATTACCTAAATTTGATCAATCTGACAAATCAATCAAAGGAAACATTTTTGTTTCTTTAGGCAATAAGTCAATATCTGGTACAGAACCAAATACCTATGCATTAGATACTTTTAGGTTACTCACATCAAACAACAAAGAGAAAGGAAGGAAATATTTGATTTGGCATAACTAAACATAGTAAATACTTCAATCTAGAGAGTAATCCATGGTGGTCGATATGTGTGGCAATTATAGTTACAGGAATGTTAATGTGTTCTGTTATATGCAATTACAGATGAAGACAAAAAGTTATCAGTTTAGCGGTAATGCCAAGATCAATGCATATGCAAAACAAACCATTTATGCCAGCCAGGCCTCACATCCTAAAGTGTTTCCAACTGTCAAAAACTATGTCATAAGCTGATGATAAAGTGTTCAAACACAAAAGTCTTTAAGAAACATTTCCCTTTCAAATCATAATGGCCTATCTGACATAACTATTCTAACAAGGGTAATGTTTTTATTAAGTGTTTCACGAGTATTTTTCCTTTCTTTTCTTTTTGCTTTATGGAAAACTTATTGCAATATTCCAAAAGCACATCACTTTTTCTTCTCAACATCCTGCTCTGTAGCTTCATTTGCCCTCTTTGCTCGGATGCCAAAGAGCTGGGCATTGGCCCGGGCCATGTGAAGACTGGCAAAAGCCTTGAAGTTCTTCTCTTCTTCTGTAATGACTCTGGCTTTCTCCTTTTTATAAACATTCCAGATGGGCATCACAGGTCCTGTTAACTGAGTGGCCAATTTGTGTTCTTCAGCCGAACTATCTCCCTTCTTTGGAGCGGAAGGCTTCCTGGGGAAGAGGATGAGCTTGGAGCGGTACTCCTCCAGCCTCTGCACGTTGGCCTGCAGGGACTCGGTGGACTTGTTTTGCCTCCTTGGGTCCACGGCGGGGCGCGGGGCAATGCGGCACGCTTTCGCCTTCGGGGCCTTGGGGCCTTGCGCCTGAGTGTAGGGATAAGCCCCACCCCTTAGGGGGCGTGTTCGCCTCAGGCTAAAGTTTGCCTATAAATTTGGCGAGCTGCTCCCAGCGCTCACTTCTGCTTTCCTGGTCTCCACAGGAATGGTGGTTCTGTAAGTCTATTCCTCCATTAAAGCTGTCTATATTTTGACAATCTGTCTGCATTCGTTTACGCCGTTACATTTTAGCATCCAACGTTGGGCTATTTTGCCCCCGACTCAAGCGCGTAGCCTGCTAGCTAACACAGCACGCTCCCAGGTGTCATTTTCTTAGTTTGTGACTCGGGCCCCAGGGCTGAGTCCGAGATACACTCGGCCTTCAGGCCCATAATATCCAGAGAGGCAGGCGGATCTCTGTGAGTTCGAGGCCGGCCAGGCGGTGGTGGCGCACGCCTTTAATCCCAGCACTCGGGAGGCAGAGACAAGCAGATCTCTGTGAGTTCGAGGCCAACCTGGTCTACAAGAGCTAGTTCCAAGACAGGCTCCAAAACCACAGAGACCACCACCGGCAGGAACCAGTCGTTGCAGGTAAGAGAAAAAAATTTTCTTTTATAATTAAAATGTCTGAACATATTACCATTCAAGAATTTAACAGTTTTTTTAATTGTACCATGTGGGAGATTTTACAAGAGGTGTCTATCACCCCACCTCTATGGATCTTTCTGGGATTCGTAGTTTTCCTTGGCACTATATGGTTTGATAATAGAAATATGATAAAGTCTTTACGAGCAGAGGTTGCACGCTTAAAAACAATTGAGAATGACAACAATCTTCTCAAGAATCAGTTTGAAGTTCTCCAGGAGGAGAACAGATCTTTGTTTAACATGACTCGATCAACTGAGCAAAATTTAAAAAAGGTACAGGCTGATATTAAGGAGAAATTCATTACTATGGAAGAGGGAACAGCTGATTTGGATCATAAGCTCCAGTCCCTTTCTGTAGGAACTGAAATATTACAGGCTGATATTAAGGAGAAATTCATTACTATGGAAGAGGGAACAGCTGATTTGGGTTGTAAGCTTCAGTCCCTTTCTGTAGGAACTGAAACATTAACTGAGAGAATCAAAACTGCTGAATGTGACAATCGGATTTTGTCTAAAGCTCATGACAGATTGGCAGAAAGATTGTCAATACAAGAAGGCACGGTTTATGCCATAAAAATTATGTCCAAAGATGAGATGTTATATCTAATGGACAAACTTCATACTTTAGAATCCTCAATGAAGGCTTTGGAACATAATTCTGGACAGGAGATTCAGACATTGCAGAAGGCAATGGTGAATAGAATTGAAAAGATTGAGGAATTTCTAAATTCTGATGAAGAAGAGCAAAGGGTAGAAAGGCAAATTTTAAGTACATCTGTGGGTAAATCTCTACGGGACAATTTCCACAAAGCTCTACCTACAGCTCTACCTGCCTTTCCAGTAATAACAACAGAGAAGGTGATTGGTTCCAGAAACCCTAGGGTCATAAAGGAAGATGCATGGGAGCCTGTCCGTATGAATGATCTCAAAGAAATTAAACAGGCTGTCATGACTTTCGGGATGCACGCCTCTTTTGATAAAGAGATGCTAAGATCTTGGGCATCCACAAGCAGAGCTACTCCATTGGACTGGCTCCAGCTGAGCTCTGCAGTCCTTGAGAGTGGGCCACACTTAAAATGGAAATGCTTATTCAGGCAAGAGGCTAGACTTTTATAACAGCAAGAAAAGGCGAAGGGAAGTGACATCTCCCTAGATAAAATTCTAGGTGAAGGACTCTTTCCGACCCTCAGGAACAAGCTAATTTGGATGAAAACACACTCTCCATATGCACTACAGCAGCCTTAAGGGCTTGGGACAGGGTACAAGACCCAGGACAGAGAATGGAATCATTTGTCACAATTAAACAAGGTCAGAGAGAAACCTTTAGTGATTTTTTATACAGACTTACTAAGGCTGTGCAAATAGGGATACCTGACCCTGACGCAAGACGTATAATGATTGAGTCTTTGGCTTATGGGAATGCAAATGTGGAATGCAAAAAAGATTTTGGGGCCTTTAAGTTTCAGATCAGCACCCTTGGAAGAATGGATCTTTCATACACTGGATGTTGATACATTTGATTATGGCACTGAAGCATGGGTAGAAGAAGCAATTTCCAATGGTAAAAGGAGACACCAGAATACCAAATGTTTTAATTGTGGCAAAATGGGTCATATGAAAAGGAATTTTAAACAATGGATCTTCAGAAATAATAATAATGCATCTTCTAGAAATAACAGAAATAGGAGGACTCACCCTTCAGGTTTATGTAGAAGATGTGGAAAAGGCAGACACTGGATGAATGAATGCAGATCTACAAGAGATAGACAAGGCAACCTGATACAGACGGGAAACGTGTGAGGGGGGGCCTCACAGGCCCCCATGGCAAACATGATTCAGTCATTTCCTGTATCTGCAGAGAACGTGCCTCGTCAGGACAATTAGGAAACTTCATGCCTACTGTTACAAACGATAATGAGCAGAAAGATGAGTTACGTGTGTTTTGGCAAACTTCTATAAATGATCAAAGACCTAAGCTGAGAGTGTGTGTAAATGGCATTTTTATTACTGGCCTGCTGGACACAGGTGCTGATGTAAGTATCATTACGCCAGAATCTTGGCATCCGTATTGGCCTCTTCAGAATGTAAATGTTCAGCTCCTGGGAATTGGAACCCTATCTCGAGTAAGGCAGAGCACGAGATGGGTTGAATGTATAGGGCCTGAGGGACAAATAGAAAAATTAAGGCCATATGTAGCCAATATTGCAATGAATTTATGGGGTTGTGACCTATTACAACAATGGAATACCAAAATTAACATTCCTGCTACTTCTAGAGCCTATATTTCTGAGAATAATATTAAAAGATATTACAAACGGAGAAAACCGACCATTCAGGCTGTACAAGAACAAGCAATTGATGTCCCTTCAGAGATACCAACAGCCTTGCCTCTAAAATGGTTGACTGAGAAACCAATATGGACAAAGCAGTGGCCTTTAGCTGAGGAAAAGTTACAGGCTTTAGAACAGCTGGAACAAGAACAATTGTATGCTGAACATATAGAAGAATCTACCAGCCCTTGGAATTCTCCTGTATTTGTGGTTAAGAAAAAATCAGGTAAATGGAGAATGGTGACAGATCTCAGGGCCATCAACAAGGTTATTCAACCTATGGGCCCTCTGCAATCTGAAATTCCTTTGCCCTCTTTATTACCAAAAGGATGGCCTCTCATAGTTATTGATTTAAAGGATTGTTTTTTCACTATACCTTTGCAAAAAGAAGATAGAGAAAAATTTGCCTTCACAGTGCCTACTTATAACAATTCTCAACCTTCGAGGAGGTACCACTGGGCCGTCCTCCCCCAGGGTCTGTTAAATAGTCCCACCTTGTGCCAATATTTTGTGAATCAACCATTGCAAATTATCTGCAAGAAATTTCCCAAATAGATAATATATCACTACATGGACGACATTTTGTTATCAGATTCAAACATGGATACCTTGAACAGACTGTTTGAAGAAATAAAGATACTTTAACCTAAATGGGGATTGCAAATTGCTCCTGAAAAGATTCAGAAGGGAGATTCTGTTAATTATTTAGGTTATAAAATAGGTTTACAAAAAATTAAGACACAAAAGGCACAAATTAGGAGAGATCGCCTACGGACCCTTAATGACTTTCAAAGACTGTTAGGAGACATTTCCAGTCTACGACCAGCTATTGGGATAACACCTGATTTAATAATTCATTTGAACAAAACCTTGGATGGTGATAAAGATTTAAACAGTCCCAGAGAATTAACAGCTGAAGCAGAAAAGGAACTGACAATGATTGAGGAAAAATTACAACAGGCAGATGTGGACAGGGTGAATCCAGAGCTCGATAGTATTCTCGTCATACTACCATCAAAAATTTCTCCTACAGGAATTTTAATGCAGAGAGATGATATTATCTTGGAATGGATCTTTTTACCACATAAACCAAGTAAGAAACTGAAAACTTATGTGGAAAAAGTCTCTGAGTTAATTATAAAAGGTAAGCTGAGACTTTGTCAACTAGCAGGCATAGACCCAGCAGAAATTATAGTGCCTTTCACTGCTGATGAACTAAAGAAATTATGGGAAGATAATGAACCATGGCAAAGAGCTTGTGCTATTTTTTTGGGAGACATTAATAATAACTATCCAAAAAGCAAGAGGCTTAACTTCATAAAGAGAACTACTTGGATTCTTCCTCGAATCGTCCGTGATGCTCCAATAACTGGAGCCCGTACATTCTATACTGATGCCAATAAAACAGGGAAGGCAGGTTGCAAATCAGAAGACTTGGGTAAGGTGGAACAAAGTCCTTATGATTCTGTCCAGAAGGCAGAATTATATGCCATTCTTATGGTGCTAAGGGATTTTAAAGAACCTATTAATATAATTACTGATTCACAATATGCAGAAAGAGTTATTTTACATATTGAAACTGCTGAATTTATACCTGATGATACAGAACTAACCTCATTGTTTATCCAGGTTCAAGATTTGATCAGGAACAGGCTTTGCCCTATGTACATAACACATATCCGATCCCATACGGGTCTGCCAGGTCCTCTAGCACAAGGTAATGCAGAAATTGATCAATTATTGATTGGTAGTGTGCTACAAGCCTCTGAATTTCATAAAAAACATCATGTTAATAGCAAAGGTTTGAAGAAAGAGTTTTCTATCACATGGCAACAAGCTAAGGAAATTGTAAAGAAATGCCCTACTTGCTCTTTCTATAACCAAACGCCACTGCCTGCAGGGGCTAATCCAAAGGGCACCCAAAGGAATGAAATCTGGCAGATGGATGTGTTTCACTTTGCAGAATTTGGCAAATTAAAATATATTCATCACACCATTGACACTTATTCAGGTTTTCAGTGGGCAACTGCTTTAAGTTCAGAAAAAGCTGATTCAGCAATCACTCATTTATTAGAAGTCATGGCTATCATGGGTACACCTACACAAATAAAGACAGATAATGGTCCTGCTTATGCGTCTAGGAAAATGAAACGGTTTTTTGATTATTACAATATCAAGCATGTTACAGGTATACCATACAATCCTACAGGTCAAGCAGTCATAGAAAGATCAAATCGAACTATAAAGGATATGTTGAATAAACAGAAAGGGGTGGAAAACACCCCCAGAAATAGGTAACATAATGCTTTGTTAACCTTGAATTTTCTTAACGCTAATGAGAAGGGGACAACGGCTGCAGAAAGACATTGGATAATGGAAAAGTCTACTGAACTAAATCAACCAGTTTATTTCAAGGATGTGCTGACCTCACAATGGAAGCCAGGAGATGTGCTGCGTTGGGGAAGGGGTTTTGCTCTTATCTCCACAGGTGAGGAACAATTGTGGATACTGTCAAAATTAATAAAGGTTCGGTAAGAAGAAGAAAAGCCATTTGGAAAACATAAATAACAATTCATTCACAAGGATGGCGAGCATACTGATGGTAAGGAATACAGATAGGTTGGGGGCAGGGTTCTTTTTTTTTTTTATCTCCACAGGAAAATACTGATCTTCAAAGAATTTAAGGGACCCTGAATATTTAATAACTGATGGATGGAAAATAGTTACGACCCACTAAGAATCAACAGTAACATTCTATACATTCAGTAAGTATTGATTATATATATATATATTTATATATATATATATATATTTTTCTTTTTTCTCTTTGAACGCTTCTTTATAAATATGTAGAGCTGGTTTTGGAGTTGGACTATGGCTCAGTCCCTCTTCAATTCCAAGCCTGTTGATAAGAGATATCTCAGAGTTTCTGTCTCAGATCAGGAGCCATGAAATAGGACAGAATGAGGATAATTATATACTTGATAAACTTTCTTTGCTTTTCCTCATATCTGTATCTTTCTTTATATGTCAGTATATGTCCTTGTTGTTAATGTTTAAATTTCCCATAATAAGCAAAAAATTTCCCTACAGTAATTTTTGAAGTTTCCAGGATGAAGATGGGGCCCCACAACATCAACTCAACCTGGTTTTTATGACGTCATGAATATTTTTTTTCTCTTTTTTACGCGCTAGTATGAGACCTGTTTTTTGTTACCAACTGCACAAGACAATTTCGAATGGTGCACATTTTTGACAACACTCTGGCCGAGCCTTCTCAAAGCGCTCAGGGACTAGTTATAATTTTCTTAGGTCAAAGGTTAATTTGGGAATTTTACCATCATTTGCTTTCACAGGAGCCCCTAAGGAGAACATCGCCCCCATGTCAGCTTGAAGCAATCTTAGAGGACGATGTCCCCTCTCCCAACAGAGTTTGCCCTCAGGGTTAGGGACATCTTTTAGTGGTTGGTTTGGGGTTGAGGGGATGGGGAGATGTTTTATGGAATTAGGGGTATGTTCGAAAAAAAAAGGGGGGATTACCTGGTTTGATGGGATGATTGGTACTTGTGAGTTACTGTTTTTAGAAAATTGTATTGGTACTGTTTCCTGTATATTGACATATTGAATATTGAATGTGAGTGTTCCTACCTCTATTTTTGTATAAGAGTATGCTTATATTGTATTGATACATCTACCATATCACAATGTACATTTCTACCTCTGATACTATTTATGTAATAACATTGTTTACATTTGATATGTAATGACATTGTTTACAGATGAAGATCATTGTCTTCATATATTGCACAGTTGTTTATTGTCTTAGTCTTTAAGTTAGATAGATATTGAGAATTATATAGATTAATAGTCAGCTAAGTTTGTCATTTATAATTAGACTAATCTTTAGATATTTAAAGATTATACTCAGTATAGATAGATAATCTTCAACCTCTTTGAAGAGCTGTAGAATATGGCCTTTAATATAACTCAGAGTTAAGTGATAGTGAGACACAATTGCTCTTGGCAATACCGCTCTATTCCCGAGAGAACGTTGAGCACCAAAGACACTCCACTGGGAGCTTGTCTTCTTGGCAGAACTGGCCTTTGTGTTAAGAAAAGCCCATACCTCAACCACTGACAGAGATACAGAGCATGTATCAATGGATACAACAGGACTGTCATATCCTGCCAAGACAGGGTAAGATAGTTTTGAAAAGTTCCTTGCCTTTGAAAATGGTATGTCAGTTATGTTAGGCCTTAGCCAAAGTTGGTTGTCTCAACATTGCAAACGAGACTTTGGGTGATTGCCCAGATAGTCAGTTGTCTGTCAATTGTTACACATTTTGGATATATCTCGTTTGTTAAGTAATATTTATTCCCTTCTCGGATCTTTGATGGAGTTGAAGATTATATAATTGTAGTTACTCTCTACATTACTTAGACTCCTTGAGATAGAATGTTTAGCAAAACTTTTGATTCTCAATATTGTTTGTTATATTTATTATTTGTTATTATTGTATATAGTTGTATTTGGTTTAGTTCTGTCTTATTTAGACAAAAGGGGGAGATGTAGGGATAAGTCCCACCTCTTAGGGGGCGTGTTCGCCTCAGGCTAAAGTTTGCCTATAAATTTGGCGAGCTGCTCCCAGCGCTCGCTTCTGCTTTCCTGGTCTCTGCGGGAACGGTGGTTCTGTAAGTCTATTCCTCCATTAAAGCTGTCTATATTTTGACAATCTGTCTGCATTCGCTTATGCCGTTACACCTGAGGATCTTGCGTGCCGGCTGGTTGAACCAAGTGTCCACTCGCAGCTGCCAGTCCTTGTGGAAGTGGGGCTTCAAGATCATGCCATTCTGGCTGAGCGCCATGGCTGCCACCCGTGCAGGGGGAACAGCCGAGTGGAAAGCACGAGTATTTTTCTTAATGAACAAACTCTCAGTGGTCCCGTGAAAACTCTGTTTCTTATAAAAACAGAAATAAGAAACAAATATTATTGTAGACCTATTGATTGTCCTAAAAAAGATTGTTACTAGCAGTGTAGTGACTTGATCTCATCTGTTCAGTAATGCATAGTATTGTGTATTTAAGACTAGTAAGATATTTGTCCTAAATGAGACATTTATCATGTGTTTTAACAAGACACATCATGCTTTTTCTCATCGTGTAATATGTGGGGTATCTGTTTCTAAAGAAGCAAAAACTAAGAAAATATATCCCAGTGTTTCAATTACTGATTTAGTAAAGAATGGTTTTAAGGATGATACTAAATGCTCCATAAGTATTTTGGTTTACACAGAATTTGTTGCATGTATTTTTAGTTAGACAGGTGTGTATAAGTAATTTGTTCTCAATGTTTCAGATAACTTGCCTTAAATTGAAAGTATGGTATCTAATACATAGTATAGGAAATCTTCTCAGCATGATTATAAATGTGCAAAAAGTATCACAATGAACAGGCATCCAATTATAAACTTGCAACATAGGTTAATTTGCAATATAAATGGCATTTTGTTATCAATGCTTAGACAACAAATAGCTGATATGGCCTTTACTTACTCTCAACTGTGTTACAGCTACAGCTGTCTCTATTACTTTTGCTTTTTCACTGTCAGGCTATTGAACTATTGAATGCACTGCATTATAAAAACAGCTGGACAACTCCTGGACTGTTGTGTATAATTATGCTAGCAGATGGTTTTGACATGACAATTAGTCTTCAAATATGCAACATGCTGAGGATATAAATTTTATCCAATATTCTCTTATAGTCCTACAACAAGAAAAATGAGCAACTCACACATATAAAATGGGTTGAAGTAAAATAAAAAATGCTAGCTATTTATAGCCATAAAATATTCTAATAATACAATTATATTTCATTTTTTTCTTGCTATCAACACTATTACATAAGATCTAGCATACTACCCTATTTTACACCCCTTAGGTAGATTCTCATGTAAATAATTTTCTGAAAATTTTTATTTTCATAGAAATAAAACTTTCATTTAAATTTATCAAGTAAATAAGCTTTTAGAAAAAAAAAACAACAGTAAAGACCTTCTGAAAAAGTCATATGAAAACTGAATACATTAAAATAATCATCCATGGATTTACTTTATAACACAACAGTGATATCTATATTACATACCAGAGGCTAACATATAAAAGCCAGAAATATATTACTTATATTTGTGGGATGCTGGTCAATGAGGCTATTGTACCTTGCTATTCTTCCAACATGTAATGGCAAAATTTTATTGACAAAGAAACTACATACTTATGTCACAGAACATGGAAAAAATCAAACTGGTAGTCATCTGGAACCTTTTTCTGTAATGATTAACTTTTATAATGCTGAAAGGTGCTATAGATACTATTACAGAAGAAAAGTAATTACTCACATCCAGCTGTGTGCTCTAAGAACTACAGTAATGAATGATCTAGAAAGAAAAGTCATTGCTACAATAGTGGCATAATAAACATGAGAGGAACCAACTACTTTCTATTTGGTTTTAAGCTTTGTTCCACAATATTAAATCCATACCTGGCACCATTATTAGAACAAGATCTTATAGCTAGATAGGTCATAGGCTGCAAAGGCAAAGATATACTATTACTATTTTAAATTTTCATAAAATTGACTTGTCTCCTAATGACCCACCTATGAGTACATCCTTAAAACCTCATAAAATAAGTTTCCTTTTAAAGTAGATGGTAAATAACACAAAGATCCAAAACCAACAATGGTGTAGAGAATAAGAGACTGAAGAATTCTCAGCTCTAATTGGATCATAAATACTGTACTCTCCCTCTCAAGGCTCAAAGATAATTGTAGAGGAGGGGAAAGAAAGAATATAAGAACTGGATAAATACAAATGTATTTAGGCACAGCATATCTGCTCCACAGATGAACTCACAGTATAGCTATGATAATCTGATCACATCATTTGGAATATCACACATCCAAGAATATTTGGGCAGCACAAATTTATCTTGATGCATGTAAAATAAATTTTTCAAAGGACATAAGTTTGAGTGTGTATAAACAGAGGACAGATCTAGAAAATTTGATGGATAAATATGATCAAAATATGTAATATGAAACTCTCAAAGAATTAATGAAAATTAAAAGTTATTACACTGAAATATGATCTCAACAGCCATTCCTTAATGAGAGAAATCCTATAAAGGGGGATATTACTTAAAATATAAGTAGGTTCAGCAAATTTCTTTTTAAATAAGATGTTTATAATAAGATACCCCTTATTTATATGAAAAATATAAAGTTGTGGTGAAACTTTTTCTAAGGCTATTAAACACCAGTAAATGAAAGAAATCCACTCAAATTTTTATGAATATTCCTTGCTGAACTGTAAGTTCTTTTTTTCTTCATTATACTCAATTTGTATGAACAAGTTGATGCTAATTCTCATGGCATAGGCATTTCATTATAGGAAAGCAAATCACTTTTGAGAAAAGGGCAATAGTTTTTAGAATCAGAAAAAAATGTCTTTAGAAAGAAAATATAGATTTTGGGAAAAAGTACTTCAGGTATCTCTGTGATAATAAAGTGACATCATTGAATTTTATTTTTCTTACCACTAAAATACTAGTATTTCTCCTTTTCTTTTCAAGGTCATTCTGAATATCAAATGGAATCACAGTAATTAAAGTACTGATAAATGTAAATAATACTATACATGGATAATATTAAATATAAGTATAATATTCGGTTTATTCCTACCCTCAATATATGAAAGACCCCAAAACTATTCCTTTAGGGAAAATTATCAAGGCAGGTAAATTTCAAAACAGTTGACTCTTTCTTCCATATTTAACAGCAAGATATATTATATTAAAGACAAATGTGAATTACATTTTTGCTTGTAAAAATAAAAAATTATTTCCTTTGTCTGCATATTGTTTCTCTATTTATGAATTGAGCACTCTTGGGGGTGATGTCTTATTCAATTAGTATGTTGTTGAATGAAGGGGTGACCTATCTATCCTATAGTTTCTTACTGGGTCTAAGATCAGAAAATTCAGTTACTCAATCTTGGTTATTTGTTCTGTAGAAAATGGTATGATACCATGCTCCTTTGTTTTTCCTCCAGGTCTGGTGTCTAAAACCAATGTATCTTATTACCACCTTTTCATAGTTCTCTGGCTATATTTTATATTATATTTAGGGATGATAGTTGTGCATATTGGAGAGAAAGTATAAGTGATCTATGTCATCTTAACCAGACTTGAACATGATATATTAGTTTGATTTGCATTTGATTTCTACTGTTAAGATTGTATGTTTGTTATTATTAATTATTATTCTTTATTTGTATCTCTCTGTGAGTTGTTTGAACATTATGGGTTAGGCAGCGTTTCTGTGCACTTGTTGGCCTAAAAGTACTATATCAAGCTGTTTCATGACAAGATTATTTCTTTGAATACATAACTGAAGTTTTTTTTTTTTGTCAGAAATTGTGTCTGTTTTCCTTTTGAAGTTAACTCCTATATTAGTTCAGTGCTATCTTATATATTCACCAAATATTTTATCAGTGAAAAATGCAATTAACAAGACTCCTGTTATGCATCCTTATTTTAACCACTACAGTGTAGAAACCATTCACACACAGTTGTGTTGTAGAAGTTATTTTGTCACAGTTTGTTACATCAGAATGAATAGCAGAGTGAATAGGAAAATTTGATTCAAGTTATTATACTATTCAAACTCTGTGCTATACTTCTGTGAAACAAAAAGTGGGGCAAAACATGAATAAAAACAGTACAATCTAATAATAGATAAACGTGAGGGATAAGGTAAATTATGGATGATGGGGGAAAGGACACAAATGCTTTAGGCATTCCCTTTACTGATACCTTAAACTCCTTAAACTCTGTTCTCTTGGAATGGTATGGTAATTTTATTATGAAAACATTGCTATTTAAATAATTAATCATATTGATCCACTTTACATCTTTCCCTCTATTCTTTGATGGCATGAGTAAGGGATGAATGTTTTAACCTACTAGCTATATTTATTGTTGGTCTCCTTGACAATGAGCTCCATATTGGATTGTTCAGGAATCCTCAAAAACTGTCCTATATTTAGCATACAAAAGATTATTTTAAAGAAAAGATTCTAAGCCTTTTAAGAGCTAATGGGGAAACTCAATCAATCACATCTGGTTAACAATGTAAATACTAGCATGAGAATCTCAGCTTACAGACACAAGTGCATTTTCAGAAATTATTTAAATGTAATATTCTGTTTAATCTTTGTTGCTGTTATGCCCAAATCCGTGAAGTTCCCACAAACACCAACAAGGAGACTAAGTCCCATATGTAAAAGCAAAGAGACTTTATTTTAAGCAAGTTTACAAACTCGGCCTCTCTGTACATCCAACATATTGGAATAAATGTAGAGCCCCAAGCTAGTTAGAATTAGTTTTTTATAGTAGTAAAGGTGGGGGTAAGGGGTTTCTGAGATTTAGGACCACTGATTTGGCTGACAATTGTCTAGGGGTGTCCTGGTGAGTTTGTACTGGCAGGTGGTCTTATCTATAGCAGTTGGAATGCTAGGCATTTCCTTTGGATAGTCTGTTTCTGGTTGGTACTAGGTAATCTTAGTTGCAGGATAAACTACTGAGACTTGGGCCTCTTATTAAATTTATCAAGAGCCCCAATTCCTTCAAACTGGAGTGTCTAATTTGCTTTTTATCAAAAGCAAGATGTGGGAATGTTATTCTTTCGGTCCCTGCCCTAGCCAGGCCCACTCCCATTACCTCTGACCTGCCCATTGCCATCTTGGGACCCTTCCTCTTTCTGTTTCCTTGGCGTGTGCATGCGTTTCTTCTGTCTCTCTCTTCTTTTATCTCTTTTCTCTCCTTTTATCTCTTCTTTCTTTCTCCCTCTTCCTTAATAAATACTTATGGCTATTTCCTGTGTTTACGTGTCTGTTACCTGCCGCCACCGTGGGCGTGGCGCGTGCGCTCCTGTAGCCGCTTTCTCATGGTGGGTTCCGCCAACCCGCCTGGGGATCCTTTATTAAGAATAACAATTCCTCCTTCCAAATCCCAGCTGAAAGTATTCTTCCCCATAATCATGACACACACACACACACACACACACACACACAAACACAAACAAGCCAAAACATAAACAGTGTTTTTTATCCTGTCCCTGATACTTATTTCTTATTTCTTAGACTAAATCTCAAATAAACTTAGCAAAAGATGGCAGCTAGGCTTCTCTATTAGTAGAATACAGGTCTTAATTTGGATAAGGTCAAATGACAAGGTAGATCAGAGAACACCATAGCTCTGGCCTGGCTAGTGGACACTTTATCCCTATAGTTGAGATGTTACTACAGAGATGGAAGAGGTTGTCATTTTCCCCATACCCAGCTCTGCAAGCCTGGAACAAAGATTTTGCTTGGGATGAAAGCAGGCTGTGAATCAGTTGATTCCTAATCCCTTCTCTAAGAAACAGACCTCATTTGCAACATAGTTTAGAGAAATTTAAAACTAAATGTGTTCTCCCTAAAGAATAGTGGAGGTGTGGTAAAAGCAATTCGAAGGAGATTCATGGATCTAATAACTCTTAATGAGAGATTAGAGTCCTGCTAATTTTCAGGACAATGGCAAAATAAGATAAGTAGGGAAAGCCCTCCAGAAGAGAGAACAACAGCAGTTCAGAAAATATGACATAAATTGAGTTTAGATTGGAACACTTAGGTTTAGAATTTATATCTCTGATAAACAGTAAGTTAAGTAGGCAGCATTTAGTGCAGTAATGTAGTCAGAAGAGACCTATAAGAAAGCCTACCTAATACTACTATCATTGTCAATATCATAAAGGTGAGTGTGGACACACATAAATCTCTTTGGTACTGAAAGAAACACTAGAAATTTAACACACTGTCTAGGAAGATGTAGGAAGAAATGAAAATAATTATGGTCTGGATAAATATTATTCTAAGTATTATTCTAAGTAATAAATGAAGACTTGGCTTCTTGAATGAGAATATGCAAAATAGTAGAATACTTAGGAGATGGTGCCTATGGTTTTTTACATAGGTCATTTTCCTTAAAGGAAAATTAAGGATTTTAATAACTTTCTCTTTTGGCAAATAGTTTTTTTTTTTTCCACCAAAGGTTTCACTATGATTTTAGACTTCTCAAGAGGCATAAGTGGCTACTTGGCTTTTAACTGTAATATGTGTGTGTGTATCTGTGTGTATGTATGTGTGTATGTGTGTATACATGTATATTCATACATACATATATATGATTTGGTCTTATGGTGTGGCAGATCTGCATACTGTTGTCTCCTGATTTTAGTAACTTGATTAAAATTCTTAGTAAAATATCATAACCGACTATGTTATAAAAACTTACACACATATACCTGAAAATCACCAAGTGATAGACATATTTAAACAATCAAATTTCTGATATAAAAAATGTAAAAGTAGCTGCTATAAATATATTCACAGACTTAAATGAAATAATGAATAAAATAAAAAAAGCATGAGAACAATGTTGAACCAATTACAAAATATCAGTAAATTATCAAAAAAGCCAGGTGGCAATTATGGAATTAAATTTTCTTATAAAAATTTACTCAATGGAAACGAAAGCTATAAAGGAATACTGTATTACAGAGACTCATGGGGTGGAGGTACAGTAAAATACAAGATGACAACCTATCTATACATATAATTTAAAATAAAAATGTATAAATTAACTCAATCCAAATGGAAAGATTCTAACACTGAAGAAAATAATATATATATATTTTCTCCTGCCTAGAAGATACACATTTTATGTGGAAAAACTCAAATACATTGAAAATAAGATAGAAGATCATGTTGTACCAACTGTGAAAAAACTCTTTAAAATATAAAATCTTACTAAAAATACACTAGGCACTTTTTAACAATAAACAATATAATAATGGATTAAAATCATTATATGCATATAAATGATAACAATGTCAATTCAAAACACTTTAAACAAGAACTAAGTCAAATGGGATAAGAAACCGGCAATTTAATAGTACAGTTTGGAAAGTATACTTTTTTAATGATGGATATTGTTAATTTGGGGGAATAGCCCCACCCCTTGGCCTGGGAGTTGCTTTGCTCTTGACTCCAAATCCCAGCAGTCCCACAGAGTATTTAAGGGGCCTTCTAGAGGAGGAAAAGGTGATTTTCAGGTCTGCATGGGCTCCTTGCTGTGTTGTCTCCCCACCATGCGCTCAGCACCTGAGAGCATCTCACTTAATAAAACAATGAACATTTTGATTTGGTTTGATTCCTAATTGGATTTCTTGCACTGGCAGAGCTGCTCTTATTCTTAACAGATATAATACCTGGAAAAATAACATTTATATATAATAAAGGACTTTAACAGGATAAAATTTCAAGTAGATTGAGAAAACAGTCAAGCAATACAGCATTTTTGAAAAAAAATAAAATACATATTATTTCAATGAAAACATGGCAAATTTTTCATTATATCAAGCATATTAGATGCTATAAAGATGCTTATATACCTGTACTTTCTTGCTGGAACTTCCAGTCCACAAATAATGGAACAGATTTTTTTTTATTAGTAATAAAAGTTTGGCCTTAGGTTAAGCTTGTTCCTGATTACTCCTTATAACTTAAATTAATTCATATTTTTTTTTATTTTTAATCTATGTTCTTCCACAATGCTTGTTAACTTATCTCTGTACTGCTCGTCCTACTTCATCCATGTCTGGCTAGAACCTCTACCTTTCTTCTTCTCAGAGGTCTTTTTCTGCCTGAAAGTCCCTTCTATACTTTCAGCATAACTACTAATCATTCAGCTTTTTATTACAACAACTACAACAATATATCTTCAAACAATTTGCAAATTTCTTATAACACCCTTACAAAAATGATTATAAATAACAACTGCTACTCTATAGGGATATGATGGCCAAAATTTCTCAGTTTAGAAATCTCCTGTACTCTCTCTGACACTGCTCCTAACATATATGCTTTAAATTTTTTTTATTTCCCTGTAATATTCAAAGTATAACACTTCACTGACTTCCCTACATCATACTGGTGAATCTTCAAACCTAAGGTTGCTTATGGAAAATATATTTTCCTTATTTTTGTTTATCTTCTTTACTTTCTAACTGTATAATTTCCTCAAATTTTTGTATAACCATGAAGAAAACACCCAGTACCCACACAGTTTTTGGATTGTCCTGACTGGAGCAACAGAAAATGAAGAACTGATATGTCACGAGCCATTTCCCCCCTAAAAATCATTACAGGAACCATCACCCTGGGGAGTCTGCAGGGAACCTCACACCCATAATTATGTTCTATTGAGAACCTGCCCCACACGCAATTAAGATGTTGATGGAGAGCTATCTGTTAGCGGAACCCGCCTCACATTCCAGCTATCCAGGGAACCAGGTGTGGCAACTTGTGACTTCTTGGCCTACCTGTCCGAATGTAACCTCTTGGCCTATGTGACCTGGACCACGCGGCGAGATCCCGTGCCCTGCCCACCAAGTCCTCATGCAGTGATGTGGGAGTGATTTCTTACTAATAAAGAAACTGCCTAGGCCCCTTGATAGGCCAACCCTTAGGTGGGTGGAGTACACAGAACAGAATTCTGGGAGAAAGAAGCTTAGTGAGAGAGTCGCCATGATTCTCCCACTCCAGACAGACACAGGTTAAGATCCTCCCTGGTAAGCCAGCTTGTGGGCTACACAGAATATTAGAAATGGGTTAGAACAATATGTAAGAGCTAACCAATAAGAAACTGGAACTAGCCGGGCCAGGCAGTGTTTGAAAGAATACAGTTTCCATGTAATTATTTCTGGGCATAAGCTAGCCATGCGGGCGGCCGGGTGCCGGGGACGCAGCCCTGATGCTCCTATCGCAACAGAGTGGCGCCCGACGTGATGGGCTAAATCCACTTAAAAACCTGAGAAGGCTTAAAAATAAGGGAGAGAGAGTTTAACACAGATTTTTGCTGTTTGTTGGTGGTGTGCTGAAGAGAGATTTCCTGGTTCGGCAACAGCAGCAAAAAAAAAAAAAAAAAAAAAGCTGAGTCATTTTAAAGCGCAGCTTCCCGATGCTGTGCTGCCAGTGTGAACTCTGGCTTTAAAGCATTTCAATGGCTTTTATGGGACTGGATGTTTCTGTTCCCACTTGGGATCGAAACGAGAGTGCTCTGAGACCATGCCGATGGCTCAGCTCTCCCCGCCTGCACCTGGGCAGAAGGCCGAATCAGGCTTAGGCAGGCAGAAGATAGCATGGCAGATTCCTGCGGCCATACAGACTGTTTTCAGACTGCGCAGTGCTCTGCGTGTCAGATTTGGATGTAACTTGGATGAAAAGAGTTTCTGTGCTGCACACTTAGTCTCAGAGTTAAACTGCTGATTGTGGCTCCAATGTGGACTGCTGTGTGCCTGGAACTGTGAATGGTTCAGGGGCACCAAATGGATCTGAGGCAGGAGTGGCTGCTCCATGCTGAACTGTGCTGGTCTCAGGCAGGAACTACCGTAATTACCTTAAAACAGTGCAGTTAAGGTTTAGACTGGGCAGGACACAGGCAGTACCGTATTACCTGTACATGGTACAACTTAAGTTTTTAAGAAGTGCTTAACATTTTAAAAAATGCTCCTGGATAGTAAAAAAATTACAGATTCACAGTAAAACAGATTCAGACATAAACGACCTTTATGGATCACATTGTTGGATGAATGTATGTAGGCTTGGGAAAGAGAAGAAAAAGAATATAAAAAAGTTAATGTCTTAAAAAGAAAAAGGATAAAGTCCTTAAAGAGACAGAGTACAGAAGTAAAGATAGTTATAGATTAAGAGAAATAAAGAAAAATAAGCCACGTAAAAATGGAAAATTCACAGAGAGTCTGGATTATGTACATTGTGTTTTCTTTAAAATTTTTGACTGTGAAGGAGCTAAGTACAGAGAGACATTTCATTACATGGGCTGTCAAGCTAAACCAGAATGGATATAACGGTATTACGATTTCAGAATTTGGGTCTAAGGACATGATGCTTTGGAAAGGTTCTTCTTTTGTTTTCACAGAGGATGTGACCCTGTGGATTGCATCTATTTTGATTTGGTATGATAGACCACGCCCTCCTGAAAGGTTGCTGTGAACACCCTCAAAAAATTGCTTCACTCAATTGCCAACTGAGAGGAAACTTGCACACAGGTTATATCATGAACAACCTAATTAACGATGCCCCTATTCAGCAGGAAGCAGTTTGGAGAGAAAAAACTACGCCCATGTTCCCAAATATTGTTTATAAATGTTCTTTTACATTTAAAGGGGGATATGATATAGATATGAATAATTTGCATTGGTATGGATTCTACGGTCAATTTTGTTATATGTATATGTATTTTTGATCTTGATTAAGGTATTGTAATTGTGTAGTTCATTTAAAATGTAATGTATAATTAGGAAATATAGGTTGTTAATGGATAATCATTGATAATAGTAAAGCTTGTAGTCATGTTAGATTTTCTAGATATATAGAGATATATTTCAGATAGGCATTCTTCATATCTCTAAAAGGCTGCAGAATATGGCATTTAAAATATTTTAATAACTTAGGACTTTTCATGACAATGAGACACATCTGCTCCTGGCAGCACCAAGCTACTTCAAGAGGAAGATGGGCATCGAAGAGGATCCTTATGGAGTTTGATAGCCATTTGGGCAAGAAACTGTTCTTGCCTGGACTGTTGCATAAACTGGACACAGAACCCGCAGAGAGAGGACTGCTGAACTTGCCTAATGGTGAGATGGTCTTTCGGGGTTCCTGATTCATGAGAGTCTGCAAGACATTCTGCAGGACACAGCAGAAAGTGACTGAACTGTCTTTAAAATTTCCTGCTTCATGGAAATGTTTCTGGATACCATTGGCCTGTAGGCCAAAGATGGATGCCCCAACGGTACAGAGGAACTTTGGGTGACTGTCCAGGCAGCGAAATGTCTCTGTCATTTCTAAAGTTTTGGATTTCTTGTTTACTTAAGTAGTATTATATCCTTCTGGAGTCTTTGCTGGAGTTGAAGAATGAATAGATAGTTATAGTTTTCCTTATTTATGATAAAAGATAAAATAGATATAAATATTGTAACTGTAATTCTTGCTTGATCACCATTTTGCTATATGTAATTTTACTATGTTAAAACGAAAGCCTTCTTTTTTGTTTAAACAGAAAAAGGGGAAATGATGTGGGAGTGATTTCTTACTAATAAAGAAACTGCCTAGGCCCCTTGATAGGCCAACCCTTAGGTGGGTGGAGTACACAGAACAGAATTCTGGGAGAAAGAAGCTTAGTGAGAGAGTCGCCATGATTCTCCCTCTCCAGACAGACGCAGGTTAAGATCCTCCCTGGTAAGCCAGCTCGTGGGCTACACAGAATATTAGAAATGGGTTAGAACAATATGTAAGAGCTAACCAATAAGAAACTGGAACTAGCCGGGCCAGGCAGTGTTTTTTTTTTTTTAATTTTTATTTATTTATTTATTTATTAAAGATTTCTGTCTCTTCCCCACCGCCGCCTCCCCTTTCCCTCCCCCTCCCCCAATCAAGTCCCCCTCCCTCGTCAGCCCAAAGAGCAATCAGGGTTCCCTGCCCTGTGGGAAGTCCAAGGGCCACCCACCTCCATCCAGGTCTAGTAAGGTTTGAAAGAATACAATTTCCGTGTAATTATTTCTGGGCATAACCTAGCCATGCAGGCGGCCGGGTGCCGGGGATGCAGCCCTGACGCTCCTATCGCAACAATGCAGGGCCTATATAAGCAGCAACCATGATCCTAATAAACGGAGGCTTTGACAAATCTGCTTGGCCTCCTTCTTCTGTCTTAGCTCATTCCCTTCCAGGTAGTGCTCCTCCGAGACCCTGGAATAACTGATTGCAGGGTGGGTTACAAACCCCTAGACTGAGTAACCCACCCAACGCAATCGACACTGATAGGCCCACAGAGAGGAAATCTGGGGTTGGGTAGACATATTAATTATGAAAGCAATGCATTGACAGCCCCAATACACTGCACATGTATTATATACAGCTGAACAAAGGTGCCACAGAAGCTAATATTGGTTTGGGGTGTTGTGTCTTATAGGTGAACAGTCTCAGAATGCAGTCCTCAAGGAGAAAGACACTATGAAGTTTAATATTTATGCACTTTCTGCCAATATTCATATTGGGACCTGAGGATGTCCTGCCATTCCCCTGAGCCTGATCCAAGGAATGCATCACCATTCCTATTGGTATGAAATATTGGAACTCTTCACAGGGCTGTCCTGATATTAGGAATGCTTATTCATGTAGAATAAATGGTCTCTACTTACCAGATAGCTTCTCAATGGCATTCTGTAGATGTTCAGAAGTTATTAATTCTTAACAAATGTGTAATAGGAATATGTAATTCTGAACTTTTTTGAGCACAGCTTTTCATGGATTTGAAAGCAAAAAAAATCACAGAAACATTCATATCAATCACTTTTATGAACATAGTTGAAAAAATTCCACAAAAAACTGAGATCAAATTGAATCTATTAAAAAAAAGAATTAAATATCATACATAAGTTAAATTTATGGGAGATGAAATGATGACTCTGTAGTTGTAGTTTATTTTTATCTTTTGGTTCTTTGAGGGCTGTTTGCTTTTGGGAAGCCCACCGTCAATCTCCCAAATAAATCACACACTTGGAGACTTATTCTTTCCTATAAATCCCTGATATTAGTTTGGCTAAATTCTAAATCGCTTTGCTTAACTTATCCTGTTTACCTCCTTCCTCTGAGCTTTTACCTATCTCTATTTCTATATACCTTTCTTTTCTTTCCTTCTCATTCTGTATCTGGCTTGTACCTGGATGTTTGGCCCCTTTTTGTCTCTTTTCTTGATCTTGCGTCTTTTTCTCTTTTTCTCCTTCTATTTATTCTCTCTGCTTGACAGCACCACCTATCCTTTATCCTGCTGTTCAGCTGTTTCTTTGGCTAATCAGGTGTTTCAAACAGGCAAAATAATTGCTTCATAGAGTTAAACAAATGCAACACAAAGGGATGCAACAAATCTTTGCATAATTAAATGTTCCACAGCAAAACAAATGTAACACATCTTAAAATAATATTTCACAAAATAACTCTGCATATGGAAATGAACTAATAAAACAGGACTTAAAAACAATATTCACAATTATTTTTCAAATTTAGAAAACTTTTAAATGACAAAACACTAATCAAATTAGGAAGAAGAAAACCTCCAAGTAACATCATAGTTAGCTGGTAAAGACTATATATTTCTCCCTAAGGGGGGGGGGGAAACAAAGGAGCAAAAAAATGAACAAAAACACTACAAATATATTCAATTCTTCCACCCCTACTCAATTTAAGTACTGCTTTTAGTCATGGAAGATAAAAACACAATATAACATATTAAGATCAGAAAAAATACTATTTCTCTTAACAGAGTTAGGAAAATCATATGAAAATCACTAAAAGTTTCATGAGCTTAGTTTGTCTACAGGATATAAGATTACTATACAAAATAATTTACAATCTTATATAATATCAATTTAAAACCCTAAAATTAAACTATGGAAACAATTCAATTCACATTAGCAACAAAACCAACACATTGTGTGAGTTTTAGAGCGCTGAAGCTTTAAGGTTATTCTGACTTATTGGGAAGCCAGGTTATATAGCTCTGGAAAGGTAGGTCCACAACAGGACAGTTCTGGAGTGGTTGAGCCACAACAGGACAGCTCTGGAGGGGTAGAAATGTAATAGGACAGTTTTGGAGAGGTAGAGCCTCAGTAGGACAGCTCTAAAGGCTAAAGCAACAATAGGATAGCTCTGGAAGCTGGAGCTGCAATAGGATATCTCAGCCCTGAAGAAGAAAATGTCATGACTTAACAGGAAGGCAGGCTACCTGAAGTTGAGATATAGTGGAGGATGTTCTCCCCACAGAATATAGAAATCCTGTTTCTCCCCTGGAGAGATGCTACAGATGAGTTCTGCTCAGATGTTCCACTAAGAGAACACCCTAGCATGGCTATCAGGCTATCAACTTTTTCTTCCCAGGCCCAAGGTAATACTTTTGCTAACATTCTTATAAAGGGGAAACCCCTACAGAAATGTAGCAATATCCTCCAGCTCCAGTAAAAAGTTGTTACTTTTCTGCTCAGCCTCATTCAGCCCCACTAAGGGAATTCCTCAGCAATGTTTTTCAGCTTAGTCACCTAAGGGACAGCCCAGCCGGATTCTTCTATTTTGCACCAGTGAATAAAGATTGACACCCAAGACTATTTTGAGAAAGAGATTTATTTGGGAAGGAGGAATTCAGGTGAGTTACTGCCTCAGGCAAAAGGAAAAAGGCAGCCTCCTACTGAACAGGCAAAAAGGCTTATATATGGCTCCTTAGGGGTATAGTTTTCCCAAGGAGAAGAAGGATTGGCCTACTCAGGGATTGGTTGGTTGGTCAGGAACAGAGATGGCTCTGATTTCATGGCCAAACTTTGTTTCATTCACTGGCCCTTTGATGGCAAAAGTCACAAAATAATCCCACACTTGTTCAGAATTATGAATAATAAAGGATTATTTATTTATGGGAGACTTACAGATCACTGTCCTAGATAACAGTCCTCTGCACAAAAAGGGAACAAGAACAGAGTCTAGCAGCTGGAAGCAAAAGCAAGAAGCAAGAGAACAAGCACGTGCTTTACAGCTGCTTTTATAGCATAAGAGATCATTCCGAAGTGGACTGGTATCTTAAAGGCTATTGGCTAAAGGAGTGGAAGGAGCTCCCACAGCAGGCCATTTTAGACTTTTTACTCTAATTTTAAAACCAGGATATATTTCTTTCACTGGCTCTGATTCTATGGACAAAATGTGTTTCTTTAGTACTGGTTTCAGGGCTTGTGTCTTTGGTCCTGGGTTCAGGGAAAAATATGTTTATTTTTCTGACTCAGGTCTCAGATCCAGGGTGTATTTCTTTCATTGGTTCTGGGTTCAGAGTCAGGGTGTTCAGTGATTGGTTGGTTTCCTGTTCCAGTTGACCGTTTTTACCATACAATCTTAGATAATACCAATTTTAAAACATGAAAATTAACATATAGAAACAATTTAATTCACATTAGCAACAAAACAATAAAAATTAAGAAAAGTACAAAATTAATATGATGAAAACTATGAAATATTACTGACGTAAATCAGGAAAGACCTAAACAAAAGAAAAACTAACCTATGTTCCTGCTTCACAAGAATAAACATTGCTATGGTGACAATACTTAACCAAACTGTTCTACTGATTTAAAATATCAGATTTTATTGCCAGCTGACTTCTTCAGAGAAACGTAAATGCCAATCGTAAGATCATTATTTATAGTTACGGTATTTGTGTTTTGATAAATAACCTTGCCTGAAAATCAGAGTTCAAAGCAGTCACACTAATCAGCCATAAAGGGCAGGCAGTGGCCCTCTTGATTATATCTTGTAGCTTAAGAAATAATAAAGTCAATTCTGTATATTCTTGTATAAATTCAGTGGCTTCAATATGCAAAACAACTTTTTCTGCATATTGTGAATCAGTAACACTGTTGACATTTTCTTTAAAATCCCTTTGTACCACTAGACTAGCATATAATTCTTAATTTTGGCCAGAATAATAAGGGCTACGAATAACTTTATTTAAAGTTTCTGATTTGTAACCCGCCTTTCCTGATTCATTTGCACCAGTATAGAATGTAGGTTCTTCAGATATTGGTGTTTCCTGTCTAATGCAATGAAGGATACATTTTGTTCTTTTTATAAGTTGAATTCTCTTGTTTTTTAGATAGCTATTGATAATATATCCTCAAAAATTACTACAAGCTCTTTGCCAGTGTTGATTTTCTTACCATAATTTGTCAATTTCATGAATATTGAAAGGTACTATAATTGCTACTGGATCTATTCCTGTTAATTGATGAAGTCTCACTTTTCCTTTTAGAAGTAACTCAGGGACGTTTTCCAAATAAGGTCTTAATTTTCTACTAGATTTATGTGCTAAAAAGATCCATAATAAAATAATATCTTCCTTCTGCATTAAAATTCCTATAAGGGAATGCTTGAAGGGGAATATGACCAGAAAGCAGGTACGATTTGTATCCACTCAACCCAATCCACATGTGCCTTCTGTAATTCTTTACGATAAAAGCCAATTATCTCTCAGCTATTTTTTGCTAATTTTGTAGGATAATGTAAGCCCCTGTTACCATTTATTTTATTTTTATTTAAATCAGGTCATTTGTACTATTTAAATAATATGCCATTAATAGGAATTATCTTCAAGCAATCATTGGAATTCATTTAGAGACTGTAATCAATTTCTCCTAATTTGCACCTTTTAGGGTCTAATATTTGTATACTTATTTTATAACGTAAATAATAATTAGAATCTCCCCTTTGTATTTTTGGAGGAGCAATTTGTTTTCCTCAACAAGGAAAATTTTTCTTTACTTCTTCAAACATTTTCTAAAGAATCTACATTTGAATCAGCTAGTAAAATGTCATCTAAAAATGTTAAACTATTGATTGAAGAAATTACTTGCATATTTCCAATAGCTGCCATAAAAATATTAGCACAGGGTATGGCTTCTTAATGTTCCCTGTGGGAGAACCTTTCATTTATATCTCTTAACAGCCTGAGAATTATTACAAGAAGGCTCTGTGAATACAATTTTTTCTGCCTTTTTCTTGTAAATGTACAGTAAAGAAACAACCTTTTAAATCAATAAATATAAGAGGCCATCTGTTAGGCCATAGATAAGGCAAAGAAATGCAAGAGTATAGTGAGCCCGTTGGCTGAATTATCTTTTTAATAGCTCTTAGATATGTTACTATACTCAAATTTCTAAAATTCTTTTTAACAATAAATACAGGAGCATTCCAAGGACTAGTTAATTCTTCAGTATGCTGAGTATCTAGTTGTGACTATGCCAGTTGTTCTAAAGCCTTTAGTTTCTCGATCATTAAATCCATTGGTTAGCCCATACAGGTTGGTCTATCAACCATTTTAAATGTATAGATATTGGTGCCTTTGAAATATCAACAGCAGTTGTTCTCGTAAAACCTGAATGATAAATGACTGTTCTTTATAATATTTTTCCATAGATATATGGTAATTTGTTTTTTTTTTCTAAGATTAGGAAGATTAACTATTCCTTTGCTGAGCAAATAAAATCCCCTTGAGTTCATTTCTATGTTAGGCATATATGGCTTTAGCCTTCTTCTCTATCCTTCTGGCCCTATGCTTTTGCTCCATCTTGTGGTCTGCTTTTTGTGAGATGAAGTTCTAATCCCTAAAAACTGAACAATTACCTGTTAAGAGCCAATTTGGATACCAAGATTCTGATGAAATTATTATTTCATCTGCACCTGTATCTAGCATACCTTCAGTGACAATGTCATATTTTTGTATTTTTAATTTTGGTCTTCGTTCATTTATAGAAGTTTGCCAAAATGCTTGCTTTATGATTTCTTCTAAACTTTTTGTTCTATCTTCTGTTACTACTCTATTATCCAGAGCAATATGGTTTCTCACAATAGGTATTAGGTTCTTTAATTGTTCTGGGAATAAGTCTCTTTTATGATGCCAGGGAATGACTGAATCAAGTTTGGCATGGAAGCCTGCTAGAGGACCATCATAGAATTCTCTGATATAAAAGGATTGCTTTGAATATCTCTTGTTGTAAATTCATTATTCCAATGTCTGTCTTTGCCATACCTTCTGCATAACCAAGAAGGGAGAGGCATTCTGAATGAATTATGCTTAGAAAAACCATTGTTTCTAGAAAAACCATTCCTTTTAAGGTGACCTTCCCTACTACAATTAAAATATTGGACATTTTGATTTTTCTTCAAAGCTCTAGAAATCACATCTCCTATCTATGTATGATAATGGACTTGAAATTCTGTATTAATTGTATCTTAGATCCATTACTCCAAAGGTGCTAACCTTGCTTTTTACAGCAAATTATATTTCTGCATTGAGAAAGATCATTTTTGAAAGCCAGAGATTCAATTATTATTGGTCTAGCTTCTGAAATTGGTATCATTCTATCTGTACCTGATACTAATCTTTGTAGGAAATTCATGAAGTTTTCTCTTAAGTCCTGCATAACTTTAGTAAATGATTCAAACTTCTTTTCTATTTTTTCAATTCTTTCCCAAGCATTAAAAGCTGCTGTATGGCATAAAGGCAAGATGTGACCATCATATAGTTTGCCTTTCTACCATGTCATAATTTCCTACTTAAAGAATTAGATCTTGGGAGATATCCAAACCTCTAGCTTTACTCTGTAGTTCAATAATCTAAACATCTTCTCTGAACCAACTATTCAATTTCAATTGAGGACCAGGCTTTAACCAAGTCTATCCAGTTATTAGGCATAATTCTACTACAAACTGATCACAACTTTAACATTTGCTGCACAAAAGGTGAATGCATGCCTTATGGCACTATTGCTTCTTTGAATCTCCTTTATGCTGACATTGGCATTGGTGTCCATTCAGTTCTTACCATATTTTTTTTATTTTTTTTTAATTTTTCGAGACAGGGTTTCTCTGTAGCTTTGGAGCCTATCCTGGAACTAACTCTTGTAGATCAGGCTGGTCTCAAACTCTCAGAGTTACTAAGTTTGGCAGCATCCCAAGAAGTGGATTCCAGGAAAACATGCTTGAAGAGAAGAAAAAAAATAGAGATGTTAGGGCAATGATTATGGCCACATTCTAAGCAGTAAATAAGGCTTCAAGCAAATGTCTTTTACATAAATTTATACCTCAAATATTAGACACCATCTGTAGAATGAATCCTAAAACCCAGAGTCAGATATTGGGTTTCAAGTTGTAGATCAAAAAAGCAAAAAATCCAGTCACTGGCTATTACCTCTTCCTCAGACCAAAATAGGTAATCTTGCCTCCTTTAATACTAAGACTGAGATTGAAAGCGTGCAAATTCCTGTCTCATATGACCTTATATTACTCTATAGTGCTGGGATCAAAGATATGCACCACTACCACTGGCCTCTATGGCTATCTAGTGTGGCAACTGAGATTAAAACTGTGTGCCATAACTGCCTGACTTGTATGATTCACTAGTGTGGCTGTATTGCATTCTAATTCTCAGGTAAATTTTATTTATTAAATTTATTATTATTAAAATACATACAAAATATCACTAGAAATATAAACAAAATAGGTAACCAACTGCAAAGAAAAAATAAGTCTGATTATATATATTATATATAAGTATAAAATAAGTCTGATTATAAAATAAGTATAAAAAATAAGTCTGATTATATATATATTATATATAAGTATAAAATAAGTATAAAATAAGTCTGATTATAATATATATATGAGAATGTTTGTAGATAAAGATGAACAATATTATTTTCAGGACAATGTTTATGACAAAACACAGTCCAAAAGTGGAGTCATGTGAGATTTCTGATGGATTCTGAGAAAATTCCTAGAAACCAAGACAAGACCTGGGTGGCAACAGTTTCTTCAGAAATGCAGAATTGTTCATGGATTATGCTTTTGTACCCTTCCCAGGTATAACATATAAGAAATGAGTTTACTTAAGATTATTAATTACAACTGGCTATTGTTATTTGTTTATATGCCTTTAATGGAAGGTTTCAATTTTGCTGCATGTGGCTGAGGTGGAGTTTACCTATCCTGAACACCTGCTCCCAAATATCTAATACAGTCTGTTAATATTAATTATAAATCATCAGCCAACAGCTTAGGCTTTTAAATACCTAACTCTTTCATTATAATTTTTATTATAATATTTATTAACCATGATTTTTACATGGCTCATGGCCTGTTAGCTTATTTTCTGCACATCCAGCATCCTCAGCAGTTGACTAGCATCTCCTCTGACTCTGACTTTTTCATCACATCAAGTTATGGGATTCTGCTCTGTATGCTGTTTATATGTTTTATTACCCTTGGTTGATAAAGAAGCTGTTTTAGTCAATGGCTTAGCAGAGTAAAGCCAGGCAGGAAATCCAAACACAGATATATAGAGAGAATAGGCAGAGTCAGAGAAGTGCCATATAGCTGCTGAAAAAAAAAAAAAAACAGATTCCAGAACCTTACCTGGTAAGCAAAACCCTTGTTGTAATACACAGATAACACAAATGGATTAATTCAAGATGTAAGTGATAGCTAGAATTATGCCTGTGTCTTTGGGCAAAAATTACTGTAATTAATATAGTTTCTGTGTTATTATTCTGGTCAGCAAGGCCAGAAAATATAAGAGAATTCTCTGTTTACATAATGATGCCCAACATGGGCCAATTACATCCATTTAAAACTTGAGAGAGCTTGGAAAAGAATTCTACACACTAAAGAACAGAGCAAAGCTTCTTGATATCAGCATTTTCTCATGTGGGCTCTGTTTGCTAGAGGTAAGCAGAGATGTGATTCATTTAAGAGAAGGCTACCTGACTCAGTAATATCAACAAAATTTGTATAGCTCTTTTAAGAGTCATATTCCTGGTTTGTGCTGGCAGAACAAATATCTCTGGCTCTTTTTGGAGGTCCTGCACTTAAATGGAGTTTGGGAACAGAGTGCTACAAGTTGATTAATAGAGACATATACCCACTGAACCTTGGGAGCTGGTTAGGAAGCATGGCTCACAGAGACAGAGAACATACATCTGTCATGTTGGATGTAGCAAAATAAACAGGCAGGTCCTAGCCATGCCCACTTAGCATTTAAAAAAAAGCACTCCTGGTCAGAAAATAATAACAGATGCACAATAATACAGTTTGAGATAAAAAATACCTATTAATGGCCCACTTTTTTGGCTAATGTACATGGACTTGAAAGAGAGAGAGAGAGAGAGAGAGAGAGAGAGAGAGAGAGAGAGAAGAAAGAGTACAGAAAGTCATAGATTAAGGAAGTAAGATAATTATTAAAAATAATAGATTTAAAAAGTCACATGAAGATGGAAAATACACAGAGAATCTGGATTATTTAAATTAGTGTGTTTTCTTTGAATGTTTTGTCTATGAATAAACTAACTACAAAGAGAAATTTCATTGTACAGGCTGCTAAGTTAAACCAACATATATATTTTAAAGATACCTTGACTTCAAAATTTTGGTCTAAAGTTATGTTTCTTTGGAAAAGAGGCCCTGTTCTTGTTTACACATAGGATGAGAACCTTCCCAGATAACGTGATTTTATGTAACAATATTGCTGAAAGGTCTCTGTGAACCCTAAAACTACTTTCTTCAACAAATATCAGGATGGAGTTTGGAGAAAATGATGCCCAAATTCCCAAAATAATTGTTTGTAAATCTTTGTTTTCATTTAAAGGAGAATATGATATAGAGATGGATAATTTGCATTGCTATGGATCTTGAGCTATTGATACAGATTTAAGGTTGATTTTGTTACACAGTTTATATGTATTTCTGCTTTTGTCTAAGGTATTTTGTTTGTGTAGCTCATTTAAAAATGTAATTTGTAATAAAGAAATATGAATTAGTAGACAGTCATTTTAATAGTCAAACTTGTAGTCAGTCATGTTAGTTAGCTTTTCTAAATATACCAAGATACATTTCTGTTAGATAATCTTTAACACTTCAGAGACATACAAAATATGACATTTAAAATGTTTTAAATACTTAGATTTTTCTTGACAGTGAGACATGTTTCTTCTGGCAGCACTAATCAACTTCAAGAGGATGATGGACATCAAAAAGGCTCCTTTTGGGGTGTATTAGCCATTTGGACAAGAGACTGCTTTAGTCTGAACTTCTTGATGGTATGCTGTATGGATTAGACATGCATGGCCCACAGAAAAATAACTGCTGAACTTGCCTAAATAAGGTGAGACAGTAATTCAGGGTTCTTGCTTCATGAAAGAGTCTGTCAGCCACTCTGCAGGGCACAGAAGAAAGCAATTGATGAACTCTGCCAATAGAGCTTAAACAGTGTTTCAAATTTCCTGCTACATGGAAAAATCTAGTGGATACTATGGGTCTGTAGGCTGAAGATGGATGCCTCAAAATGACGCAAGAACTTTGGAAGACTATCCAGGCAATGATGTATCTCTGTCAATTCTAGAGTTTTGGGAGATGTTTAAAAAGCAATTCCTGTTTTCTTAGGTAATATTGCATCCTTATGTGGTCTTTGATAGAATTGAAGTCTAGATAGTTATAGTGATAGTTTAACTCAGTTATGATAAAAGATAAAGTAGATATAAATATTACAACTGCAATTCTTGCTTGATAACTGTTTTGCTAGGTTATTTTACTACTTTAAATTTAAAACTTTTTTTTTTTAGACAGAAAAGGGGAGATAATGTGTGAGTCCCCTTTGTATGTTGTAAATATGTTTTATTGCCATTAATTAGTAAATAAGCTCTTTTGGTCAATGGTTTAGCACAGTGAAATCAAGTGGAGAATCCAAATGGAGATCTATAGATATAGTAGTTATAGTCAGAAAGATGATATTTAGCTAAAAGGAGACAGATGCCAGAAACTTACCCAGTAAGAAACAGCCTTGTGGCAATATACAAAATAATAGAAATGGGTTAATTCAAGATGTAAGAACTAGCTAGAAATATGTAGGAGTCATTGGCCAAACAATGTTATAATTAATATAGTTTCCTTATGATTATTCAGGTTTTGGTCCAGGAAACATAAGAGCAGTCTCAATTAACATCATTTTCAGTTTGGCTTTCTTCTGGAACTTTATCCTCTTCAGCAATTGGCCAGGAACTTTCTTTATTAGGCCAACCACAGTGACATATATTCTTACAGCTTACAGAAGGACTATTCCACAGCATGTGGCTTGTCCACCACATAAGGCTTGTCTTTGTGTAGTACTTTTGACTTGTATCATTCATTTACCCCCCCCGATTATAATTGTTTTACACACTGACTAAAAATGACTACAGAAAGAGACTTTAGTAAACTCTAAAGTCCATGCTCCCAGTTTCCACTCCCTCTAGAGTAATAAACATGGATGCAACTAGGAAAACATGGTACTTATGGTAAGGTATATTTATGATATTTTTTTATTGGGGTATTGTCTGAATCATAGAAAGTGCACCATGAGTATGTAGTAGTGGTGGCTAGAAAAAGGCACCGCATTCCAAAATACAGGTAGTTCTTGGCCTCCATAGGGGTGCTATGAACAAAACCCAGGGCCTCTGGAAGGATAGCACTCTTATTAATTACTAAGCCATTGCTTTAGTTCCTAACTAAATTTAAAAAAAAAAATATTTATTTATTATGTATACATTATTCTGTCTGTGTGTATGCCTGAAGGCCAGAAGAGGGCACCAGACCTCAATACAGATGGTGGTGTGCCACCATGTGGTTGCTGGGAATTGAACTCAGGACCCTTGGAAGAGCAGGCAATGCTCTTAACCTCTGAGCCATCTCTCCAGCCCCTCCTAACTAAATTTTTAAAGTGAGGTAGAGATCTTAAAACTCAGGCTAGTCATGACTAAACACATCTATGAATATATTAAAAGGCTCTTAACTCTATACTTATAGAGTTAATCATAAAACATTTCATTTTATCTCAAAAAAAGTGCTAGGCTAATTAGCAGAACTATACACTGTGGTACTGGACACTAAATAGCTCCTTAAATTCTGATAAAATAAAAATTGTGTGATGATATCAGGTCAATCAAGGCATATGTCCTTTGACATTCTGTCAAATATGGCTATTAAAGTTTGACAATATTGCATCACAATAAGACTGATTTTTTTCTCTTATATTATATTTTATTGGGGTTAGGAGGCAAGGGTAGGGGTCAGATATGAAAGGATTGGGAAATGGATGGGAGGGAGATGTAAAACACAAAGAATAGATTTAAAAATTTTGAGAAAAGTAGAACACTTTATTTTCACACATATTTTCAGAGCTCTCATTTTATATTTTTGTCCTGTAACTTTGAGAGTGAACATATAAGCGAAATGGCAGCAGAGAAAAGCTGCTTAACTTGTAGCTGCAAGTGTAGTGATATATTTTTCTTAAGTATGCATTTTGAATTCAAAGAGACTGACCTTTTGATTGAAGTTGTTGGCAAGTTAATATTATCCCTTGATATTACTTAAGATAGTACTGATCTTACTATTCTATTGTATATTTAACCTATTTATGTTTAACCTAATTTTAAGAAAAAAAAAACAGCCATCCCTACCATGCATGTAATTTCCTATGTAAACAACTTTTCTACAGAAGCTTAATGCAGACTAATATTTCTTGCCATTTTGATTTCAAATATGTAGTGTATTTCTGTGTATGTCCCTTTGTGTGCAGTGTGTGTGTGTGTGTGTGTGTGTGAAAAAGAGAGAGAATGTTCATAAGTGAAGTTAAAACACCTGCAAAAGCAATTGTATCCTGTATTGTGTCCTCAGATCCACAAATTGTTTATACTGGTTTTAGGGCTGATTTTATCCAAAATCTCACTAAAGTAAGTTTCTCTGTGTGATTCAAGGAAACACAGTTACACGTATCTGGATAACTGGTTAAATTTAGTCTACCTAGAGTACATAATTGAAGCTGATTAAAGTGGTTAAAATAATAGGCCCAGTGACTATGCTTCAAATTTTCTCAGTCAGAAGTTTGCATATGAGCTTATAGTTCACAAGTCTAGAGAAGCCAAATAACTAGGTGAACCCAAAGCAAAACATATATAGATCCTCCTGGAAATTAGAAGCAAACAAGATTGCCGGGAAAAAGTTGGGAGCATGGGAGTGGGGGTAGCGGTGGAGGTGGGGATGGGGGAAGGAGAGAGGGGGAGAGAGAATGGAGAAAGGAAAAACTGGAGAGAGCTTGGGAGAGTGCAAGGGTGGAGATGGAGGAAGGCCCAGTATAGGAGCAGGGAAGAAGATATCTACATTAAGGGAGCCATTTTAGGTTTGGCAAGAGACTTGGCTATAGAGGGGATCCCAGGTGTCCACAGGGATGTCCTCAGCTAGGTCCTTGGGCAGCAGAGCAGAAGGTGCCTGAACTGGCCTTGCCCCACTATCACACTGATGATTATCTCAAATATCACCATAGAATCTTCATCCAGCTAGGGTTGAAGATAGAGACAGAGACCCTCATCAGAGCAACAGACTGAGCTCCCAAGTTGAAGAGCAGAAGGAGGGAGAAGATGAGCAAGGAAGTCAGGACTGCGACTGCGAGGGGTTGGTCCACCCACTGAGACAGTGTGCCTGTTCTAATGGGAGCTCACCAAATCCAGCAGGATCGGGACTGAACAAGCATGTGATCAAACCAGACTCTCTGAATGTGGCTGACAATGGGGCTGACCGAGAAGCTATTGATAAAGGCACTGGGACTTGTTTCTACTGCGTGTACTGGGTTTTGGGACCCTAGTCTATCTGTATGCAAAGCTTCCTAGGCCTGGATGTGAGGGGGAGGGCCTTGGACTTCCCACAGGACAGGTTCCCTGCCCTCTCTTAAGGAGGGAGGGAGAGGAAGGAGGGGGGTTGGTGAGTGGGAGTTCACTTTTATCTTAGAAATGTAGCATTTAAATAAATACACTCATAGTGAATTATAACAATAACTTTATTAACAAGTCTATCATTCTTTGAAAACAGAAAGACTGGTCACTGAGTTGCTTTAAACATGTTAATTAGATATTTTGATATAACCCTGATTTCTTTTCTATTAAAATTCTCTTTCTAAAATAGGTAACTAGAGCATGAGAGAATCTTGAAAGGAAAAACTTATGATTCCTAAAAATATAATCTAAGTCTAATGTCTTCTGCAATTTTCTACTACAAAATGAATATAAGAGAAGAAAATAGAATTCAGAAGTTTATAGAAACAAATTTGAAGTTGATAGATTACATGCTTATGTATATTTTTGTATATGTCTTTCTCTCTATATATGTATGTGTATAGATGTGTATGTATGCATATATATGCATATAAATATTATAATTTATCTAAACATGAGTAATTAAAAATAGTACAAAACTCCTAAGAAATTCTGAAAATCAAAGGAAGCAATGGCAAATTACTGCTTCAACAGCTTGGTGATTTAAGGTCACATGCATCCCTAAACTACTAAAGTAAATATAAAAGGTTCGTTTTGCATGTATAAGTATTCCTAGAAATTCTTTATTTAATCATTAATAATGAGAAATTATAGCTAGCTAGAAAACTTTTTATATATACTCAATATTCTTGTAAGAAAAGCTAGAGATTTTTCAAGAACTTTTTCACATTTGAAAAAATTATGTAATTTAAAATATATTAATATATTTAACACCACAATTATAGAATTTTGATTGATAACTTTTTAAAAATGTATTTCTTAATTCATCTATTAACTCTGAACATTATACTGATCATTGTTCATAAATCTCAGCTTGCAGAGATAGAATTGCAATTGGAGTTCTAGTAAAAAGATGTCATACACTGAATATTATAACACAACTTCCCGAGCAAGCAGGACGTGAAGATGAATTAAGAGACAGAGAAGTGAACAACTAACACTTTGTGGAATAAAAGTATAATAAATGCCAGGTGACTGGGGGTCAAATTGTAGAAATAAGGATTAACTATGACCTATAGTATATTTCTTATAACATGAACATTAACAATCTGCAAATGTTCATGTCTAATTTTAGAATCCCAGCATTCCTACACAATAATAAAGGATACAATAAATAGGATTTATTCTTGACTCTTGTGGCATTTGAGATTTCAGTATCAACATTCTTTGATGATAGATAGATGAGAAAGTAGATTTTAACTGAGACATTAAGTATTAATCATATAGAGTTCAGAACAAAGTGGTAATAAATTGGAGACAGAGTATCCATTGAAGACAAATATAAAGAGACTACATTATTTTAAGTTCTCTTATATGGGGCAATGAAGTGTTAGTAGGATTACATGAAGTCCTCAAAATCTCTGTGTCACAAAATATGACTTGAACTTTTGATCTACTTGCCTTTACCTTCGAAAATTTTAGAAACATGCTAGAATGTTTAGTTTTCATTTTGTTGCTCATTGAAAAATATTGATATCAATACAAGCACAAAAAACTCACAATAATTCCAATATTTTGAGATCTTCCTCTGCTTTGGTGCCTCATAACTTTAATAGAACAGAAAAATCATTTCATTGTTAAAACATAAATATAAAATAAAAATTAAAAAAATTAAAAATTAAATGTTATAGCATTCATTTTATTTATCATTTCTTGACTCTAATGAAGAATTTTGATCAGATTGAAACTAGTCAGATAGTCACATCATTTTATCTGTACTAGAAGATTTATAAAATCTAAGATATAATATATACTGCATAAAGAAGTTTTTCTGTATGATGAATAAGTTTACTAATCATAGATCTCCTTCAGCAATATTAGCAGGTTGAATGCTTTCAGGAATTTTCACATATAAAATAAATCTCATATTCATTAATGAATTCACCATCTGATCTCAGATTCTTCCCTAGACCAAACCCAGAATAGTGACATTTAATTATATTTAAGCAACTATAGGCTTAATGTCCTTTGTTTATGGCTAGAGTACACTAATGAGTGAGTACATACCATATTCATCAGTTTGGGCGTGGGTTATCTCACTCAGGATAGTGTTTTCTATTTCCATCCATTTGCATGCAAAATTCAAGATGTCATTACTTTTTTACCACTGAGTAGTACTCTAATGTGTATATATTTCACATTTTCTTTATTGATTCCTCCATTGAGGGGCTTCTAAGTTGTTTACAGGTTCTGTATGCTTCTATGAACATAGTTGAACAAATGCTTTTGTAGTATGATAGGGCATCTCTCGTGTATCTTCCCAAGAGTGGTATTGCTGGATTCTGAGGTAGATTGATTCCCAATTTCCAGAAAAACTGCCACACTGATTTCCACAGTGGTTGCACAAGTTTGCATTCCCACCAGCAACAGATGAGTGTTCACCTTACTCCACATCCTCTCCAGGAAAGGCTATCATCGGTGTTACTGATTTTAGCAATTCTGACAGGTGTACGATTATATCACAAAGTTGTTTTGATTTGCATTTCCCTGATCGCTAAGGAGGTTGAACATGACCTTTTGTGTCTTTTGTCCATTTGAACTTTGTCAGATGAGAATTCTCTGTTCAGTTCAGTAGCCCATTTTTTAATTGGGTTAATTAATATTTTCATGTCCAGTTTCTTGAGTTCCTTATATATTTTGGACATCAGACCTTTTTCTGGGGTGGGGTTGGTGAAGATCTTTTCCCATTCAGTAGGATGCCTTTTTTTTGTCTTAATGACAATATCCTTTGCTTTAAAGAAGCTTCTCAGTTTCAAGATGTTCCATTTATTCACTGTTGTTCTTGTTGTCTATGCTACTGGAGTTATTCATAGGAAGTGGTCTCCTGTGCCCATGTGTTGTAGACTACTTCCCACTTTCTCTTCTATCATGTTCAGTGTGTTCAAATTAATATTGAGGACTTTATTCTATTTGGACTTCAGTTTTGTGCATGGTGATAGACATGGATCTATTTTTCTTCTTCTACAGGTTGACATCCAGTTATGCCAGCACCATTTGTTAAAAATGCTTTTTTCTTCTATTGTGTACTTTTAGCTCCTTTCTCGAAAATCAGGTGTTCATAGGTTTGTGGGTTAATATCTGGGTCTTTGATTTGATTCCATTGTTCAATGTCTCTGTTTTTAAGCCAGTATCAAGTTGTTTTCATTACTGTATCTCTGTAATAAAGTTTGAAGTCAGGGATGGTAATGCTTTCAGAATTTTCTTTATTGTATAGGATTATTTTGGCTATCCTGTGTTTTTTGTTTTTCCATATAAAGTTGATTATTGTTCTCTCAAGGTCTGTGAAGTAGTTTGTTGGGATTTTGATAGGGATTGCATTGAATTTATAGATTGTCTTTGGTAGAACTGCCATTTTTACTATGTTGATTCTACCCATCCAAGAGCATGGAAGATGGGTCCATTTTCTGGTGTTCTCTTCAATTTCTTTCTTCAAGGCCTTAAAGTTCTTGTCAAATAGATCTTTCACTTCCTTGGTTAGTGTAACCCCAAGTTACTTTATGCTATTTGTGGCTATTGTGAAAGGTAAATTTTCTCTGATGTTCCTCTCTGCTTCTCTATTCTTCGTGCATAGAAGGGCTACTGATATTTTTGAGTTGATCTTGTATTCTGCCACATCACTGTTTAAATTTGTTTTTATCCTGGAATACCTTGTTTTCTCCATTGATGGTGAAAGAAAGCTTGGCTGGGTATAGTAGTCTGGGCTTGCATCCATGGTCTCTTAGTTTCTGCAGCACATCTATCCAAGACCTTCTGGGTTTCATGGTTTCCATTGAGAAGTCAAGTGTAATTCTGATAGGTTTACCTTTATATGTTACTTGACCTTTTTCCTTAGCCACTCTTAATATTCTTTCTTTATTCTTTATGTTTTGTGTTTTGATTATTATATGGTGAGAGGATGTTTTTTCTTTTTTCTTTTTCTTTTTCTTTTTTTTTTTTTGATTCAGGCTATTTGGTGTTCTGTATGCTTCTTGTACCTTCATAGCAATATCTTTCTTTAGGTTGGGAAAGTTTTCTTCTATAATTTTGTTTAAAATATTCTCTGGGCCTTTGAGCTGTAATTCTTCTTCTTTTTCTACCCCTATTATTCTTAGGTTTGGTCTTTTTATGCTGTCCCAGATTTCCTAGATGTTTTGTGTTAAGAATTTGTTGGATTTGCTGTTTTCTTTGATCAATGAGTTTATTTTCTCTATAGTATCTTCAGCGTCTGAGATTCTTTCTTCAATCTCTTGTATTCTGTTGCCTATACTTGTCTCTGTAGTCCATGTTTGTTTACACAAATTTTCAATAACCAGCTGTCCCTCCGTTTGTGTTCTCTTTATTACCTCCATTTCAGTTTTCAAGTCTTGAACTGTTTCCATTACTTGTTTGATTGCTTTTTCTTGGTTTCCTAATGTATCTTGGAGGGATTTATTCATTTCTTCAAACTTTTTATTATTTTCTCATCCATTTCTTTAAGGGAGTTTTTCACATCTTGTTTCAGTGCCTCTATCACTTTCATAATGTTACATTTAAATTCAATCTCTTCTACTTCTTTTGAATTAGGGTGTTCAAGTCTTCCTGTTGTATGTTCACTGGATTCTGGTGTTATGCTGTTTTTCAGATTGTTGGAGGAATTCTTGCATTGACACCTGCCCATCTCTTCCTTCAAATGCTGTTAGGAGAGTCTTGGTGGCATGGTCCAATCTTTGCTATGGCTACCTGTATACTTGGGGTTTTTTCTTGGTCTGCACTCTCTTGTTCCCCTCAGCACTGGAGTCTCTCAGATCCTCTCCACTCTGTAGGCTATGGTTGTAGATCTAAGGACACTGCAGATGGAAAGAAGTACTTGGGTAAGTGTCTCTTTTTCTTTCTCCTTTTATCCTAAATTCTTTCTTTTCCAGCCCAGAGGTGTCTTCTATACCTCCTCCATCACTACATGCCATTAATTTTTTTATTAGACCAATCAGATGCTCTAAGCCAGAAAGGTAAACTAGCAATATATGTTTATATAATTGAACATCTGCAACACATTTTTATATAGGTAAACAAATATTCCATACTGCAAACTAATATGACACATTTTTACATAGTTAAATAGTTGCCTCACATCTTTCCATAGTTAAATATCCTGCAGCATAACACTTGTGAAATAATTTTGACAAATCATGTTTTCTATATATGTTGATCTAAACTCTTGATTTCTTATTGTGCTTTCTTGTATAATGTCAACTTGTCAAACAAGCTAGAATTATCTGAAAATAAGGGAAATTTAAATGAGAAAAATCCATCTGTAAGTTCTGACTACAAAGCATTTTTTTTGTCTTAAATGAAAATTTTTTTAAAGTTTTATTTATTTATTAAACATATCTGTCTCTTCCCCACCGCCGCCTCCCCTTTCCCTCCCCCTCCCCCAATCAAGTCCCCCTCCCTCGTCAGCCCAAAGAGCAATCAGGGTTCCCTGCCCTGTGTGAAGTCTACGGGCTACCCACCTCCATTAAGGTCTAGTAAGGTGAGCATCCACGAAACTGCCTAGGCTCCCACGAAACCAATAGGTACAGTAGGATCAAAAACCCATTGCCATTGTTCTTGAGGTATCAGTAGTCCTCATTGTCCATTTTTAAATTAGCTATTGATGGTGGAGGACACAGAGCATTTTTGGGTAGTTCCATTCCTGGTCTGGTGAATCTGGGTTCTACAAGAAAGCTGGGTGACCAAACCATGAGAATAAGTCCAGTACACAGCACCTTCTGCATCAGCTGCTGGCTCCAGGTTCCTGTCTTGTTTGAGTTTCTGTCTTGAATTTCTTAGATAATAAACAGCAATTTTTAATTATAAGACAACTTTCCTCCCCAGTGTGCTTTTTGTCATGGATTTTGTTTGCAATAAAGAAACAGAAACCCTAACTAAGACATTAAGCAAATCTATCCTCTATAGTAGGCTTGTAACAAAAGAGGACATGTAGTCATGCTATAAGAACAAAAGGGACATATAAATTTTTAGGCAATGCTTTTAATATAAGGATTCCAGGCCACCTATTGTAGCCAAAGTACTTATGTTATTTCTATCATCAGCATTTTAAATATTTAGTCTATGCAAGAGGAATGTTCCTATAATAAACATTCCACTTGAACTTAAGAGTTTCTTATGTTTCATAAGTGGGACTAGTTATATAATTTCATATGCAGAGCCATACAGAATTTCCCCTGTTTAACTTAAGGCCACATATTACTTTTACTTTTAGTATACCAAAATAACTCTTTAATTATTTTTATTTTTAGAGTGCTGATAATTCAGTAAATTTGCCATATTTTCACTATATTTCTCGATCTCTTATTTGTACCCATTTAAGATTATAATTGGAAAGTGAAATTCAATGATAATATTTTCTCTTTATCTAAAAAATCAATTTCTACATAAACTTTATTTCCTCAGTTAGCTTGCATAACATGTGATTTTTATCATTAAAAATAATAAGTTAATGTGTTCATATTTCATCTTAATTGAGTACAAAATAATTAAAGAACCCCAAAAATCCCTTATCCTATTTTATATAATTTATTTACAATTTAAATTTTAAATATTTAAAATTTTGTGCTATAGCTAATGGAAGTTTAAAAGTGTATTTTCGATTTACAGGACTCTCATGGACAGGAGAAAGCAGTTCTTTCAATGTTTTACAATTAACTGTTCCAATTTTCATGATAACTTTCTATTTTGCTGACCTCATAGCCTGAATTTCTTGCTTAATGATAACACTTCCTTGGATGATAAATAGTTTTGAAATTTGTTCCAAGCATCATTCTGAACAAAGCACTGTCCAGATATGATCTCTATGTTTATATGAACAGAAGACCTATAAGTAATAAGAGAAGAAAGTAAGAAAATAATCTAAATATGACCTATTTGGAGAGATACACAAGTTGTATTATACCAGATAATAAAACCAAGAATAGAGACCTTGAACAACCAAAGTAATTTGCTCTAAATTTGAGGTTAGTAATTTATAAATGAATTCTGACTTCACCATATTTTATTAGATATGTATAAAATCTCTTATAATTTATTATTTTATAAAAAAATTTGTTATTATTCAGTGTTGGGGATTTTAAATTGTAAGATTCTCAGGTAAATGTATAATTTTGATAAAGAAATCTATAAATAATAATATTAATTTGCTTGAAACAAATTATTTACTTTGGATGATCAGCTAAGTATGGACAAAAAATTTATCTACATAAAACTGACTATTAGTTTTTTTTTAAAAAAAATTATATAGATCTAGCATATGTTGGAGAAACCCTTTAAAATGTTGGAGACACCATCATTTGTAAAACCAAGCTTGGAAAATAAAACATTATGTCTCCATGAGGGAAATCCTAGACTCTATGGTGGTCTCTTTTAATTGTCAACTTGTTAGGATCTTGCATCCACTAAGTAACAAGTTTCCAGGCACACTTTTGATGAATAATTTTAGGTTATCTTCTGGGCATGTCTATGAGAGTTCACTTGATAAGCTAACTGAGGTAGGAGGATCCATCCTTTAAGTGAGTAGTATCATTTCATATGCTAGAATCTTGGACTGTATAAAAATAATCAAGATCACTGAGATCAAGTATCCAACACTTACTTCTACCTATGGATGATGTGGCAAGCTTTTTAAAGATTCCATTGCTTCGACTTTTTTTTTTTTACAGTGATAGACTATACATTGAATAGTAAGCCAAAATAAACTCTACTTAGCATAAGTTGCTTGTGTTAGTGTCATAGTAATATAAAAGTAAATGAGACACATAAGAGTCTGGAAAATTCTATTATTCTGTTCAAATGTACTGTTTAAAACTTGGACTAGTTAATAAAAGACAAAAAAAGATAATCATATTGTTGGCTAACTGAGTAAACAGGGAGCAGCAAGAAGTTTAATATCAAAGCAATCCCCTTGTAATGGTTTGTTTTATAGTTCTATTATTTCTTTGAGGATTCTTAAAGATCGTCCCTCTTCAGTGATAGATATTTGCTATTTCTAATGCTTATGTATGAAAGTTTGCAGAATTAATTTAAAAAACATACACAAAAATAAAATTTACAGATGCTTCTAGATTGAAAAAAAAATCAAAAACAGTTTACAGAATTTTAGTAACTTTTCTGGTGAGCACAAGTATGTTGACCAAAAAAATGATTACATGTTTTGTGTGCTCTTCACATATGTATGTACCATGAAATTTTTGTGTTCATGTATGCACACATACATAGGCATACACATGCACAATACTACAAATAAATAATAGTATAATCAAATATTCCCATAGCTTTTTATATTACTAATAGTTAAGAAATTCCAGGTAATACCATGCTAATTCTTGCTTGCCAAAGACTAAAATAAATACAGGTATTTGTTAGATATTTTGCCATTATAATCAAGAGATTTCTCTTAACCATGAAATTAAAACAATAGTTTGAAAACACAACATAGTATGTTTATGAAAACCAGAAGTACCAATTTATTTCCAATATTGCTTTTTCCTGTAAAAAAAAAGAAAAAGAAAAATTATTACAGTATAGCAAGCCTCATAGAAACTTTAGTTAAAATGCATTGCAGAGGAGTATGTACAAACACAAACATACATACACACACATTTCTATATAAATATACAGTATGAGAGAAAGAGATAGTTACTTGTATTTTTAAAGTTATATTCATCTTTACTATAAATACATATTTGCTGTAAAACAAATGAAATTCAGTGAGTAGCAAGTTTTTAAATTATACTAAAATTAATAATTATATTTAAGAAAACATGATGACTTTATCAAATACCATTTTATTATAATAATTTGAAACAACTCCAAAGAAACAGATTAACTCTGATTTCAGTGCAAAAATTATTTTTTTTGTGATACATACATATATATGTATGTCACAAAGGTTGAAATGAAAAAAATGATTGATATATTAAAGAAAATTTACCAATATTATATATTTATCACTTTTGCTGAGAGTCATTTCTCAAATCATTTGGTTGTTTTATAACAAGAAAAAATATGTTGTATATCAAAATAATTCGGAATAATTTGTTTTCATTTCCTTTGTTCACATTTTTTTCTTTTAAAATAAAGTATATTAATATTAAAAAAAATACTTTCATTGGATATGTCTGTAATTTTTTTTTTGTTTTACATTCCAATCATAGTTCTCTCCTGCACCCTTTATCTTGCTCCCCCTTATCTCCCCTCCAGTTCACCCTCCATCCACACCTCCCAATGGATAAGGGCTCCCATTGGGAATCAAAAAAGTCTGGCACATAAAGTTGGGGCAGGACCAAGGTCCCCCCACTGCCTGCATTAACACATGAACCATAGACCTACAGTTTTGAAGCCTCCAAGAGACCTCACTAGGCCCTTGATATGTGGGAGATAGTGTTCATGAAGCAAGGATTACCTGAGGGGCCCCGGGCAATAAGGTGCATGAATATAAATTTTAATGTTGGTCTAAGAGAAAGTGTAATTCTGGCAATTAATTTGAACAGTGTTTATCTTAGTTACTTTACTACCTGTTGGTCATTATGACCAAGACAAATTATAGAAGAGAAAAATTAATTGGGGAGTTGCTTACTGTTTCAGAAAGTTAGAGTTTATGATCATCATGGCAGGCAGGCATTGCACTGGAGCAGTGGAGCAGTAGTTGAGAGTTTTTTTTGTTTGTTTGTTTTTTTTTTTTTTGGCTTGTTGAAACAGGGTTTCTTTGTGTATTTTGACTATCTTGGAACTCACTTTGTAGACTATTATGACGTCAAACTCACACAGTTTCATCTGCCTCTACCTCCGTGAATGTGCTGAGCTGTTATCTCATCCACAAGCACAAGGCAGAGAGAAGGGGAGAAGATAGATAGATAGATAGATAGATAGATAGATAGATAGATAGATAGATAGATGAGAGGAGAGAGAGAGAGAGAGAGAGAGAGAGAGAGAGAGAGAGAGAGAGAGAGAGATTAGATTAGATTTTTTTCTGGAATTTTGAAACTTTACAACCTCTAGTGACAAACCTCTTACAACAAAGCCATTTCTTCTCATCTTTCTAAGTCACCTCCATCAACTAGGGAAAAATTCTTCAAACATATCAGCTTATGTTTGTCATTCTCACTCAAAGCAGAATAGTGTTCTGCTGCTATAATCATATTTTAAACTTCCAAATATGAAAATGGCATGATCACGATTTCTGGAAATTACAAGTACTTTCCTAGTATGTTTAAGTTCCTAGGTCTTATCTTGAGCTATAATAATAATAATAATAATAATAATAATAATAATAATAATAATAATAATAAATTTCAAAAGAAATTTAAGCCAAAAATAATATATTCTCAGAAGAAAATTGATGTGATTTTGTAATTTTAGTGTGGTAATTTAGCATACTTTAAAATGGTAATTGAAATGAAGTTAGCAGCATTTCTTTTTACTTGAATTTACAACCACAAAGTGGAAGAAGTGCTTTAATGATAGCCAGAAAATTAAAATTCTTAGGTTGTTTGAATTGAGTGCATCCAAATTATTTCATGCTCATGAACTGAAATTTGGGGAACCTGTATTAGGTTTTAATTTACCCGAGTTGTTAGGAGAGAATGGTTTAGAAAACAACACTTTGTCTCTAGTAGCACAGTAACAAGAATCCATTTATCTGATTTCCCCTGAAGTATGCATTGTCAAATTAGCAGTCATATGGCAGTGGTTGGTGAACACATTTGGCCAAGTATAGAGAGAATAACGTTCAAACAAGTGAAGCCCCATGTATGTGGGAGAGTGGAATGTGACTAGTGAATCCTTTCCTGTTTTGCTTTGAATGTGGAGAATCATTACAATTGATGTATGCATTGTACCAATTTCTAGTAATGCAGAATGTGTTAAAGAACAAGATTCAGAAATTCCTCATTCTTATCATGATTGCCTTCCTGGGATGCCTGCATCTTCTTGTATACTTCAGAATTTATATATGGTAGATTGTCTTTAAAAAATTTTCAAACAAAATATCCAATTAAGAAAGAAACTGGAACTTACATGGTGACCTCCTGATTAGTTTACAGTTTACAGAGTATTAACACTACGCTTTTTTTTTTCTCTTTGGTAACTAGCAGGTAACTGAAAAACATGAAACTCAGTAAATCTATTTACTTCTTACATGTATAGATGGAGACGACAGAGCAACCAGTAACTTTAATAGAAAACTGAGTCTATTAAATGTCTAATATGTACCATTATTTAATTAATCAGAGAAGTGAATAGAAGTTTTCAATGTTGATGATAAAATTGCATTAAAAATACTCTAATGATTAAACATTTACTTCTGAATTATTATAACCACTAGGGCAAGTATTATATAGTTAAAGTAAAAATAAGATGGCTATATCAATAGCATTATCAATTGACAGGGAAGGGATTACACCAAAATGGAGGAAAGACCTCATGGGTCAGTACAAAATACAAATGTATTAGATAAAACAATATGACATGGTCTACACATAATTAATTTATTTTGGTTGACTACAGAAACAGCTTTAAACATATTAAACAATTATATGAAATTTAATTGAATTTTGAATTACACACCTCCTTTATTCTTACTGAAAAATTAAATGGTTCCTTGTTTTGTAGCTCTCAGAGAAATGTCTGAATTTTAAATTAAATTGTTAAAAAGTTCATATAAGTTTCTAGAAGGTTAATAATATATAAAAATAAAAGCATCCAGTGCTGGGAAAAGTAGAATTAATTGTATTTATTTTTATTTGTAAAGTATCAAATAAAATTATTTTATTAAACTTTACTGGAATGTATCTCATAATTTTGATACTTAACAGATGATGCACAAAACAAAACTTAAAAGTTGTATGGAATATCCAAGTACATGTGGAAATCATTTAAATTTTTCAATATAATATGTAGTATAAGTGTCTGCATAGTGTCAAATATTTATACTCCGGAAATAACCATAAATTCAGTGTGTGTGAGTGTCTATGTTCACAATGTCTCAAGTTACTATTGAATTGTTCCTTCTTATTTCTGTCAGAGGCACCTAATGTAAAATGACAGATTTTCCATCACTTAAAATGTAAGGGGTACTCATGGTCGTGTTTCAATAAAATAATCACTTCTAAACAATTTAAAATCAAAACTTGATATTACCACTGTATGCCTATTGAAAATAATGAAAATCAATTACCACAAAAGAAAAAAAAATCTTGAGTGTAAATTATGTGTCAGAAAATTCACTCAGTGTTTTAAAATCAGTTTAAGGGCAAAGGATACCTCTTGAAAAAGAGAAAGTGTAGAATATGAAAGCAAATTAAGGAAACAGAAGCTCAAGTCTAACACTCAACAAAGAGGAGCAGTCAAGCTCATCTACCCTTGCATTATATTTGTCTTTGTAAATACTGGAATCCCTGAAAAAGATTTTCTTCATAGTGGCTGCAATTTTGTAACTGGTTGTTGTTTTCTCTTTTTCCCATGATATGCATATAGATATACATATATAACAAACACTTAGTAGACAGTTTTGTTATACAGGACAATTAAAATTCTATCCCACTTACATTTTTTCTATTATACTACTTGAAAGTATTTATTTTACAGGAATGTTGAGATTTTTTATAATATTATTGACTGTGGTTTTCTTTTAAGCAAAAGTATGTGATGATTCCTTTTCACCAAACAAAAATGGTTTAAAAAGTGTTTCATTATGATATTTTTATACATGCATATTACTTATTTTGATCATATTCATCCTCTCTATTATCTCCTCTCAACTCATCAGTTTCTTCTTTTTACTACATTAATAATTACGTACTCACACTTTTCTGTCATTTTATAAGTCTATTGTGGTGGCTTAAGTGAGCATGGTATAAAGGTACATATACTTGATATATTTGAATACTTGATGCACAATTGGCATAACTCTTTTGGAAAGAATTAGGAGATGTGGCTTGTTGGAGGAGGTGTGTCACTGGGATAAGCTTTGAGGTTTCAAAAGCCCATGCCAGGTTCTCCCTCTCTCTCTCTCTCTCACTCTACCCAGATGCCCGCTGCTTGTTGGAGGAGGGCCCACTTGTTCATCCTGGCTGCCAGGCTAGCTTAGCCCCAAAATAACCACATAGAAACTTTTTTAAATTAATTCAGTTTGACCCATTAGCTCTAGCTTCTTATTGGCTGACTGTTACATCTTAATTTAACCCATTTCTATTCATCTGTGTATCAACAAATGGCAGTGGCTTACCAGGTAAAATTCCCAGCGTCTGTCTCACAGGGCTCCATGCCATCTGTTCACTCTGCCCTTCTTTCTCCCAGCATTCAGTTCTGTCTTCCCTGCCTACCTAAATTTTGCCCTATCAACAGGCCAAGGCAGTTTCTTTATTCATTAATGGTATTCAAGCATACAGAGGGAAATCCCACCTCAGCTGCTATTCACTATTGTAGTCATGGGCTCTGACCCACATGAACCCAATCCCACTAAACTTTAGATGCTTTCATTTCATTGTGTCAGAGGTTAAAATATCTTGAAATTGTATAGCACTAGTAAATTAAGAAAGAATGTAGACTCTTGCAAATTTTAAATAAAGCAATAGATATTATAGAAAATAAAATTACAATAAAATGCTATTGAATTCTTTCGAATACTACCTATTTACAATGAAAATGTATCTGATGCATTATTCTTTATCAATGATGTAAAATATTCCTGTTTTAAATAAAAACTAAGATTATTAGATATTCATGAATGTTATGGGCTTTTACCTCTCTCTAAAGATTCTTTATAGGTCATTAAATTCAGTAACTGAGTTCTCTAGTTATTCATTTTAAGCATTTTTGGGAAAAAAAACAAAAATATGAAAGTTAATTAATAAAGAATATATTTCTGTATGCTGTCATAGATTAGTGGGTGAAAATTAAGCATAGCCTAACCCTTCATTTTTTGCATATAGTATCTTATACATTAAAAGGCCATGTGATGGTGATGATGAAGTATAATTTGTAATGCTGAAATGTGACAAAAATGAGCATGTGGCATGAATAAAAATTGGAATAATTTATTACACTAATTTCTGAATAGATATAATGCAATTTAAAAGTTATCTTTTTATACTGCTCAATCATATTCTAACAATCTATGAACAATATGTAATAACTCTTGAAAATAAGGAAAACAAAAGTCCTACTAGTAAATATTTATTCTTAATTTTTTTAAAGATTAACCACCCTCATTATTTGTACAATTCTATTTTGCCTTGGGAGAGTGGAGGAATCTTGAAGTTCTCTAAATCAATACCATTAAAACATTTCAAGTGAGCACACTAGATACATGAACAGATGGAAAAGCAATCCATATTATATGGAGTGACTTTTAAGAAAAATGGGAAAGTTGGTTTCTTTAGCCATCTTGGTGATGTTTATATTTCCTTTTGTATAGTCTGTAACATACAGTTGAAAAGCTTTCCTGTCTGTTCTGAAATGTTTAAAGGATGATTAAACAACATTTGGTGTATAAGAGACTTTATTTTCTTAAACAAAATTTCTATGAATGTAACTGGACAAGTGGAAGATTTTGCTTTAAGATTTGTGTATACAGATGGCTCAATTTACAATGAACTGCTATCCCTTTTATGTGAAAATTAAGTCCTACATACCACATACAAAAACACAAAGTTCATTTTTGAGTAAGGAAAAATATTTTGTTCTCAATTGGAATTTGAATATTATATATTTTTACTTATATTAAAAATTGTCAAATTAAACATTTATACAATTACAACAAGGTATAATTGTTCAAATTTAAATTTAGTCACCTATTTTAAGGGTACATTTAGCTTGTTTCACTGACATGTAATTGTTTATACATCTTTGCGGGAATAGTGTCATAATATATACGTGTTCACAATGGACAATGGTAATCACAGTAATTAACTTTTTTTTTTCTCATCAAAACATTATCATTACTAGATTTTTGGAAATACTACCTCTTCTTCTCTAATTAATTTGCAATTTTAATGTGTCCTCTCTTGTTAACTTATCATACTAGAAAAGACCAAAAATAATCCATGCTATCTATTAGTTATATATTATATATATTAAATAAATCTCTCATTCAAAGATTTCTTCTTGCAATATTTATTCTTACTATTCATACCTTTGACTAATATTAAGCTTTTCTGTTTTTAAAAGTAGTTTTCTCTTTTTATATTTTCCATAAAAGAGTAAATTGATAAATTTCACTAAACTTCAATTCTGGTATGCTTTGAAACTTTGATTTTGATTATGGTTGGCCTGATCAGTTTTATATATACATGATAATAGCACTTTTGATAATTAGAAACAAAATTTTGAGCAAAACACATTATGTGACCCAAATTAAGAGCTAAACTTTTTAAATATAAAAGATGGTTCTACATAATCAATAAAAAATATCTAAACTCACAGAATTCAGTCATAATATTGTTCCCCAAATCTCTAAATGCTATTGTTTTACATTGCAATTTAAAATAAAATAAAGCCCTCATTGGTGGAGAATGCTTCATCACAGATGTTCCAAAGATAGGTAAAGCATTCCATGTTACAAAAAGTTCCTTACACTCTTGAAATAAGCAAATTAAAATCTTCAAAAAATCTTGGAAACTGACCAGATTTAATTTGGTCTTCTTACCACACCACATATATGCATAAAGACTGCTGAAAGACAATCAGAACAAATGACCTAGAACAAGCAGAGACAAACATAGTAAGCAGGAACCAGCAGAATCCAGCACAATAGGATCGAAGAGACACATACCACACAAGCATACCAGAAAAAGACATTCTCCAAATTGTTGAGGTACCTACATATTTTGAAATGCTCTCCATGTTTCCAAATTTTGTGAGCTTTTACCCTTGATGTATTGGGCTTTTGATGATAGATCTGTCTAAACCATCTCTGTTCTTAAAGTTCCTAACTCATAGTCTCTTAACAAATCCTCATAAAAATTCATTTGCCTCAAGATGGATCTTGAAGACATCCTTTTCTTGGAGAGTCATTGATTCAGACTCTTTGTTCAATCAAGGTTTAATTAATAGCTGTGTGATAATAGTGCTATACAACCTCTAGTGACCTCATACATTCAATTTTTAAAAAGTTCAAAGTACATTAAATTGAGCAAAGCAAACATGCATTATTTTAATTTGAAAATTTATGTATTATAAATCCCTTGTCATGGCAGAAAAGTGAAGATTACAATCCTTTTTAGAGGAGTTTTTAAATTTTGGATTTTTACTATCATTTTTTGAGGTCAGCCCTAGCTCCCAGAAAAAGAATAACAGCTACTTAGAGAGTGTACTAAAAAAGCCCAATTCTGCATAGCCTCTGAGATCAGACATCAGTCAAGTTCAGGATAATGGGCTCACAGGGACCAAAGGACCAAGAAGAAGGCTTGCATGAATTGGCACCATGTTCTCTGAATTTATGTTATGACTGCTAGCATGGTGTTTTTGTGAAAACTATTATGCATTTATCTAATTTTTCTTTATCAATAGAATCTTAGGAGTTAAATATCAGTGTAAAAACATGAATGATCAAATAAGCAATGGAGAAGCAATCAGTGACTTCCTATCTCTGCTGTTCCTCCATCTAGTAGGGCCAAAATCCTCTTTGAGCCCTGACATGCAACTTTCTGTCTCTCAATTAGTCCTTTGTCCTCCAAACTCTCTATGGTTAATTTTGTTCAGCTAGTAGCTAGCTCCACTCTTTGATTCAATGCAAACATTATTGTCAGAATGTGATAAAAAATATGACACAACAATTTACTATTTGTCTAAATTAAAGACAATATTTGAACTCTAACCTAGTAAAATATATACAATAACAATAATTATTAAATAAGAATTATATTTACAATGTCTAGTACATTTTTATTTGGAAAATTCAGAGAAAATACTCCATTATCTATCTTATATGGGTAAGTCCAAAGTTTTGTAACTAATTCACTTTCTATCCTAACTTGTATTAAAAAAAACAAAAACTATCCCTCTATGTCTCTCAGTCTTCTATATTTTACACTTCTTTTGTGAGTTTTTTTTTCTTTCTGAATTTAGTAACAAGAAAACTATAAGTATCTAGTCTTCAATGGGAATTGAAGACTCAAGAAGATTTGAGTAACAGGAAGGACAGAGCAAACAACTTCCAAAAATATGCAAATGACAGAAAAACCTGGCTTCCTGTTATACACACCAGGTTATTCTGTAACTCTATGGTATCCATCTTAGGTCTACAGACCTAGAAACCTGATAGACATTTCTCTGAAGCATAATTGAAGGACTATTCAGCTTTGTCCTGGCAAAGTTTAGCAGAGGCTTTATTTTCTGTGCTACTAGTCTCATTTGGAGAGCATACTATCAACAGTCAAAACAATGACAGTTCTTTGCCAAGTAACTAAATTGTGTCATAAAGGAAAAAAAAAAAACATATAGAGGTTTTTCATTGACCACCAACTCACCTAAAGTATATTGGTGTTGCCAAGAGCAAATGTGACTCATTGTCATGAAAAGCCTTATGTTATTAAAACAAGTTAAATGTCATATTCTGTAGACTTTTCTAATGTTTGAAGACCATCTGTCTATCCAAAATATAACTGTTTGACCTTAAAAACATATCTAACATGACTACAAGTTTGATTGTAATAGGTGGCTACTACTAACCTGTATTTCTTTATTATCCTAAATAGTTTGTAATACCTTTCAAGGACAAGAAATTCATATTGCATTGTTAAATGAGTTGCATGGGTTCAATATGTTCAACAAGAGTAGAAACTTATGCACAAGATATTCTAACAAAACTAACCTTAAATTTATATCAATATATAAAAATCTATACCATTGTAACTATTTAAGGTGAGAAACTGATTTTTTTTATTTTAGAAGTATGTTTAATAATCTACCCCTTTTTCTTTCATTTCTATATTCCACTTTTTTCTTTTCAGAATGAGATCCTTGAGTCTAATCTCCTTTTTCTCATCTTTTTTCCTGATGATTACCAATACAATTTCTAAACGACTCCCCCTTAAATGATGACAAATATCCAAAACCCATTGAATGACCAAAACCTATCCACCCCACCTCTTGGGAATATGGGCACTGTGTTTTCTAAATTGCTTTTTGTTGCCTTGAGTGTGACAGTATCTCTAGGGAACAATAAGAAATTTGAGATATTAATCAAGTGATGGAACAGCTAGCTGTATCATTTGTTGTCAGTTTCCATGTAATGGAAAAGTATTTGGCTTATCTGAAGTCCTGCCTAAAGTAGTGTATAAGGCTGGACCGTCTCAACTAGCTGTGCTGAAATTATCCTGAGCAATTTGGAGTCCATAGGTGATCTTTGGGTTGCATTTGTCAACTTAGTGGAATTACCACTAATCTGTACAGGTGGAATTGTTTTTGTGGAGTCCTGTCATCATTTTAGAATCTTTAAAAGTCTCTTTGAGAAATGATCATACAGAAAATGGTTCACTGAGAAATGTTTCACGAGAAATTGATCACTTTGAAAAGCTTTAACGTTTTAAATGCCATAAGTAGCAGATCTCAGAGAGGTTAAAGGACCACAATTTATTAAGTATATCAGAAGTAGACAAACTTAATTTTTAGTTGCCTGATTCAGACTCAAGCTCAAAATTATGTGTAGGCCTTTTCTAGAATTAATAAACTATATGACCATTAATATCACAATTGAAAATTTATATATATATATATTTAATGTTAAATATACTTAAATATATATGTAATTTTATAAAATTTGTGCTATTATATATATATATATACCTTTATTTATACCAAATATTTATACCTTAAGAAAAGTTTTGAAGAGTAAAAATTAAAAAAAAAATATGAGATTAGTGGCAATAGAATAGCCCCTTAATGTTGTTTTTTCTTCTGTCCCATACCAGGGTGATCTTTTTACGTGAGACAGAGATTTTGAATTTCCTTTAACAAGCATGCTTAGGATTACAAAAGGAGAGAACCATGTTACAACTCCAGAGCCAGCCTTGAATTTTAATTGAATTTTAACTATGGAAAGGCCATATGTCTTGTATATCTGTAGGAAACAGCAGAAACAAACATTAGGGAAGATTTATGAAATTTTATATTGTTGGAAATGTGCTATACCATTAGGCTAGTTTAATCTTTTTCTTGGGAACTTTTCTCAGGATTCATCAACATTTTCCTTTAGATACATCATTTTTCCAGTGCAGATTGAAACACAGTAACTTTCAAGAGGTCTTGCAAAATTTAATAAATCCATGAGACTAGCTTAAAATTCTGATTTTGAACTGAATCATAAGTGCTTTGAGTCACTTTATTTAACTTTTGTTATTTGTAACCTGCCTTTCATGATATATTTGTCTCAGCATAGAATGTAGGATTTTCAGAAATTGGTGTTCCCTACAAAATGTGAGGAAAGCTACAATTAGTTCTCTATATAAATTGGTGCCTTGCTTTTGAGATATTTGTTGTTAATCTCTCCAAAAATTCCTGCAAACTCCTTGCCAATGTTCCATTTCTGTCCTAATGAGGAAATTTCCCTCATTAGTAAAAGCTACTATAATTTATTTTGGGTCTAGTTCTTCTAGTTGATGAAATCTCAATTTCAATTTCAGAATCTATTCAGAAACTTATTTTACATAGGTCTTTAATTTTTACTCTATGTGGTGACATATCCAATCTAAGATATCTTATTTCTGCATTAGAATTCCTATAGGAAAATGTATAGAAGGTAAAGTAGCCAGAATTTACTAAAACTCTGGATCCAAACGATCCACATAATTATCCTGTAATTTCTTTTCTACCAAAGTCATTTTTTTCTCAGCCTCAGCTGATAATTTTCTCATACTATTTATGACCTTACCACACTCTAAGTTTTGAAATAAATTACAAGGTTCTTGAATTTTCAAACCTATTGTGGGCAATAGCCATGTAATATATTCCTGCAATTTTTGATAATCATTAAGTGTTACTAAATGATGTTCCCAAATTTCTACTTTCTGTTGTTTAATTTATGTCCTAGGTAGTTAATAGAATCTCCTCTTTGTATTTTTTGGAAGTAATTTGTAAACCCCAACAAGGCAAATATATTTTTCACTTCTTTAATTATTTTCTCTAAGGTATCTGCATCTGAATAAGCTAGTAAGATATCATCCATATAATGGTAAATTAGAGATTGTAGAAACTGATTAATAACTTTTTCCAATGGCTGGTGTACAAAATATTGACACAAGACAGGGCTGTTTAACATTCCTTGTAGGATAATTTTCCATTGATATTTTTTAACCAGTTGGAGATTATTATTAGTAAGCAAAATTTTCTTTATCTTGTACTTGTAAAATTATAGCAAGAAACAGTCTGTTAAATCATTAATTATAATAGACTATCCTTTAGGTACTAGAGATGACAAGTAATTCCATTCTGTAAAGAGATCTCTTATCATTCTATATTTTCCAGATTTGTTTTTAGTGACAAATATAGGAGAATTCCATGGACTTGTCAATTTTTCCATAAATTGAATATTTATTTGTTCCTGTACAAGCTGTTCTAATATCTGTAATTATTCTGATGTCAAATGCTGTTTCAGTCAGACAGGCTTGTCACATAACCATTTAAGACCTAAAAGGCTTTTGGTATATTTGAACTATCAAGAGCTTTTATGCTCTGCTTATATACAACCTGAATATTTGGTGACTTCTTTATAATGCCTTTTTAATGTTTTTCTCAGAAACATATGTTACTTTATAGTTTGTTTCAGAGATTGGAGGAATGTTAATGTGAGTATTCCTTGAAGTAAGAAATCACATCCCCATAATTTCATTGCTATGTTGGTCACATATAATTTAATTTTCCTTTCTGTCTTTCTGTTTCTATAAATTCAAACCCATCTAGTAAATGAGAACTGAGAGAAAGTTCTAATTCCAAGAAGTTTAACATTTACCTCCTGAAGAAGCCAATTCGGATGCCAGATTTTTGTGCAATTATTGGAACATCTTTCCCTTTGTATATCAAACCCTCAATTTCATTGCCATTTATTTGCACTTTTTAACTTTGGTCTTTGTTCATTCATAAAAATTTGCCTAAATATTTGATTTACTGTTTCGGTTGAAATTTTTGTCTTCTCTTCTAAAGATTCTATGTCATTCACAGCAGTAGTTTTTTTTTTTTTTTTTCAACAGTCATTAAGTCTTTTAATTGCACTATGGAGGGAGTTTCCCTCATGGTGACAGGGAGTGATTGAACCAAGTTTGACATTGGGGACCTTTCTACCATGTTTTCTATTTTAACTCAGGATCAACTTGCAATAACGCTGTAACTAAATCTTTTTAGTCTTGGGGAATATTTCTCTTCTGAGTACCTAATGAATTAATTATATGCTTCAATGACAGCAAATGTGTAACATATCAAAATATTGCTTCCTTAAATCTCTTCAAATCTAACATTCCTATAGGATCCCATTGACTTCTGAATAGCCTTGAAGGTGCATATCATTTGGCTATCATTCTTGAATTGTAAAGGTATAAATAAAGGTTGGTTTTCTGATAACCTTGGGCAGTTCTTCTTCAGTGTCATGATGCAATGCTACAGTATCTTATGCTCTATACGCCTTTGTCCATGTGTGAATATTTTATTTAATTTCATTAGTATGTCTTCCTAAGGATTGTAAGTTATCAGTCATTTTTTTAATATTTGGCACCAATATGAAACAACTATTTTTCAGAAAAAAAAAGTTAACAAAATGATAGTGCTTATAATTAATATTATGTCAATCCAAGATAAGTTGACTGTCTCTTCATTCAATTATTCCATTTTCAAACTATCAGTCGTGCAACTCTCCAGAGACTTAAGTAGTTACATCATGTTTCCCATTTCAAATGTGTGGGAAAGCATTTTTATTTTTTAGAAAAAGCTTATACCCCCAATAATTCTCAGGTGTCTCACCAGATATGCTAATGGTGACAGTGAAGTGTGAGACTGAGTGTGTCTGTGTAGCACAGATGGGTAGAGAACACAGGGAGTTTAGTCTGACTGAGGGCAGCTTTAGCTACTTGCATGTAGCTGGGAGCTAGGTGTGTGGAAGTCACAACAAAAATAGAAGCACCAGCAGGTGTTGAGATGACAAAACTGCTGTCTCAAGGAACTGAAGAAGGGTGCAGGGGGAGCCCAAAACCCATAGGGAGAGGGAGACATCTATCTACCATACATCTAAAAAGCAAATACAGAAACTTTTACAAAATGAGGACAAAGAATGTGTCTCAGGAAATGAGGCCATAGGGGCCAGCTGTAGGTAGAGTTGGCCAGTGGTGAATGGTTGGCTATCCGAGATAGCAATTTGAGTGCAGGGAATGGAAAACAGCTGGGGGGTTTTGCAGAGAGGCTACAACATGAAAATCCCAGACTTACAAAGAGTGATTGGGTTTAGTGAAAAAAAAAAAAAAAAAAAAAAGCAGCTGGTGAGGGTGGTTCCAGTGGCTAGAAAGCTAGGGGAAAGTGATTATCTTGTGAATTCATGCCCAGAGTTGGATGCCAGGTGGTGTGTTTATCTAATTATTATTTATTAATAAAAACTCATAAATTAGACACTGGGGTAAGAACCTGAATGGCAATGAGTCAATTTTCTTTCTTATGTCTTCAATTATGTCCCAAGTATTCAAAGATGCTACATGGCTATCATATAGAGATTGTCTTTCTATAGCGGCATAATTTCTTTCTCTAGGAATTTGAAATTGGGAGATTTCCATACCTCGAACGTTACTCCCATATTCAATATTCTAAGCCCAGATCCCTGTTTAGGTGCTGAGGAGTTCCATCTGGATGGGTGAGTGTGTGCTATCCAGGGGCAGATTGTCCCGGAAGAGAGCACAAACCCCCTACCCCAGCTCGTGCTACAGGGCTGTCTTTCTTACACACGACCCAGCCCCCCACCATCCCTCCAAGCCTGCTCTGCTGTCTGCTAGGTTCTTTGGTCAAGAATAGTTCTCTGCTCCTACACTAAGGCTACCCACCCAGAGCAGTAAGTGCCTGCCTATTGGTCAGGCATCTAGGACCCCAGCAAGGGAGCACAGGGCAACTTCAGCTTATGCTGCAGGGTCTCCTGTGCTCTACTCTACCCCTCCCTGCCCCCCAAGTTTGCCTTTTTGTCCGCAGATTATTGGACTACCAGGCGTCCATGTTTCAGTGCTGAGGAGATCCGTCTGCACGGGAACAGTTCCTGCTTCTACACTGAGGAGATACACCCAGAGAGTCAGCCACAGCAAAGACTGGACCAAGAAACCAGGCCTTTCCTGGCTCCATTTGAAGGAAGAGATGGGAAGGCACCAATGCAAGAATTCCTCTAACAACCTGAAAGGCAACATAACATCACCAGAATCCAGGGATCCCGAAATAAAAAGAATTGTACACCCTACTCCAAAAGAATTAGAAGAAATCGACTCAAAAGTTAATTATATGAAATTAATAGAGAACCTTAAACAAGAGGAGAAAAACTGCCATAAACAATTAGAGATTACAAACAAAAAGGTAGAGGAAATGAATAAATCGCTCAAAGATACCCAAGAAAAATGAAGAGTAACAAGAAAAAGCAATCAAACAGGTAAGGGAAGTGGTTCAAGTCTTGAAGAATGAAATTGAAGTAATGAAGAAAACACAAACCGAGGGAAGGATGGAGATGGAAAATCTGGGTAAATGAACAGGAACTACAGAGACAAGTACTACCAACAGATTACAAGAGATAGAAGAAAGAATGTCAGACACTGAAGATACGATAGAGAAAATAAACACACTGTTCAAAGAAAACAACAAAACCAACAAATTCTCATAACAAAACATTCAGGAAATCTGGGACACAATAAAAAGACCAAGCCTAAGGATTATAGGGGTAGAAGAAGGAGAAGAAGTGCAGCTCAACGGTCCAGAAAATATATTTAATAAAATTATAGAAGAAAACTTACCCAACCTAAAGAAAGATGTACCTATGAAGGTTCAAGAAGCATACAGAACACCAAATAGACTGGACCAAAAAAAAAATCTCCTCACCATATAATAATCAAAACACAAAATATACAGAATAAAGAAAATTAAGAGCTGCAAAGGAAAAAAGGTCAAATTACTTATAAAGGTAAACCTATCAGACTTACACCAGACTTCTCTATGGAAACCATGTAAGCCAGAAGGTCCTGGATAGATGTACTGCAGAAACTAAGAGAACATGGATGCAAGCCCAGACTACTATGCCAAACCAAGCTTTTGTTCACTATAAATGAAGAAAACAAAATTTTCCAGGATAAAAACATATTTAAACAATATGTAGCCTCAAATCCAGCCTTACAGAAAGTAATAGAAGGAAAATCACAACCCAAGGAGTCCAACAATGCCCACAATAACTCAGACATCTAATGACCTTTACCAGCACAACTCAAAGAAGGGAAACTCACAAACTCTACTACCAAAAAAAAAAAAGAAAAAATAAGAAAAGAAAAAAAATGACCAGAGTTAACAACTACTGGTCATTAATATCACTTAATATCAATGGACTCAACTTACCTATAAAATGGCACAGGCTAAGAGATTGGATACGAAAACAGGATCCAACATTCTGCTGTTTACAAGAAACACACCTCAACCACAAAGACAGACATCTACTCAGAGTAAAGGGCTGGGAAAAGGTTTATCAAGCAAATGGACCTAAGAAACAAGCAAGTGTGGCCATACTAATTTCTAACAAAGTTGACTTCAAACTTAATTCATTCAGAAGAGATGGAGAGGGGCATTTTTTACACATAACAGGAACAGTTCATGAGGACAATAGCTCAATACTGAATATCTATGCCCCTAATATAAAATCACCCACTTACGTAAAAGAAACGTTACTAAAACTCAAGGCAGTCATCAAACCACACAAACTAGTAGTAGGAGATTTCAATACTCCTCTCTCACCAATGGACAGGTCAATCAGACAGAAACCTAACAGAGAAATAAGAGGATTAAGGGAGGTAATGAATCAAATGGACTTAGCAGATATCTATAGAATATTCCACCCAAATAGGAAAGAATATACCTTCTTCTCTGCAGCTCATGGAACTTTCTCAAAAATTGACCACATACCCAGTAACAAAGCAAACTTAAACAGTTACAAAAAAAAAATTAGTAAACACCTGGGTCTTATCGGATCACCATGGATTAAAGTTAGAATTCAACAACAATGCCTATGAAACCAGAAAGCCTATGAACTCATGGAAAATGAACAGTCAACTATTGAACCACACCTGGATAAAGGAAGAAATAAAGAAAGAAATTAAAGTCTTTCTTGAATTCAATGAAAATAAAGACTCAACATACTCAAACCTATGGGACACTATGAAAGCAGTGCTAAGAGGAAAGTTCATAGCACTAAGTACCTACTTAAAGAAAACAGAGAAAGTACACATTGGAGACTTAACAGCCCACCAGAAAGCTCTAGAAAAAAAAAAAAGAAGAAGAGGACTCACCTAGGAGGAGTAGAAGACTGGAAATAATCAAAACACAGAAAACTATCCAAAGAATCAATGAAACAAAAAGCTGGTTCTTGGAAAAAATCAACAAGATTGATAAACCCCTATCCAAACTAATCAAATGGAGGAGAGAGAATATGCAAATTAACAAGATCAGAAATGAAAAGGGAGACATAACTACAGACACAGAGGAAATTCAGAAAATCATTAGATCTTACTACCAAAGCCTGTATGCCACAAAATTGGAAAATGTAAAAGAAATGGACTTTTTTTTAGATAAATACCATATACCAAAGTTAGAACAGTACCAGGTGAACAATCTAAATTGACCTGTTAGTTGCAAAGATTTAGAAGGTGTTATAAAAAAATCTCCCTACCAAAAAAAGCCCAGGTCCAGACGGTAACAATGCAGAATTCTACCAGAACTTCCAAGAAGACCTAATACCTATACTCCTTAATGTATTTCACAATATATTAACAGAATTCATTGCCAAATTCTTTTTATGAAGCTACAGTTACTCTGATACCAAAAACACACAAAGACTCAACCAAGAAAGAGAATTATAGGCCAATCTCACTCATGAACATCGATGCGAAAATCCTCAATAAAATACTGGCAAACCGAATCCAAAAACACATTAGAACAATTATTCATTATGATTAAGTAGGCTTCATCCCAGGGATGCAGGGCTGGTTCAACATATGAAAATCTATCAATGTAATCCACCATATAAATAAAATGAAAGATAAAACCATATGATCATTTCATTAGATACTGAAAAAGCATTTGTCAAAATTCAAGACCCCTTTATTATAAAGGTATTAGAGAGATTAGGGATATAAGGGTCATACCTAACTATAATAAAAGCTATTTACAGAAAGCCAATAGGTAACATCAAATTAAATGGAGAGAAACTCAAAGCCATCCCACTAAATTCAGGAACAGAACAAGGCTTTGCACTCTCTCCACACCTCTTCAATATAGTGCTTGAAGTTCTAGCAATAGCAATAATACAACATAAGTGGGTCAAAGAGAATCAAATTGTTAAGGAAGAAGTTAATCTTTCATTATTTGCAGATGATATAAGTAGTGTACATTAGTGACCCCAAAAAAACTACAGCAAAGAACTCCTACAGCTTATAAACACCTTTAGTCGCATGGCATGGTAAGAAATCAATTCCAAAACATCAGTTGCCCTCCTATACACAGAGGATAAGGAAGCAGAGAGGGAAATCAGAGAAGCATCACCTTTCACAATATCCACAAATAGCATAAAATATCTTGGCGTAACTCTAACCAAGGAAGTGAAGGATCTATTTGACAAGAACTTTAAGTCTTTGAAGAAAGAAATTGAGGAGGATACCAGAAAATGGAAGGATCTCCCTTGCTCTTGGATTGGGAGGATCAACATAGTATAAATGGCAATTCTACCAAGGACAATTTATAGATTCAAAGCAAAGGACACTGTCACTAAGACAAAAAGGCAACCCACTGACTGGGAGAAGATCTTCACCAACCCCGCAACAGACAAAGGACTGATCTTCAAAATATATAAAGAACTCAAGAAACTAGACTTTAAAATGCTAATTAACCCATTTAAAAAAATGAATTCGCAACAGAACAAATTCAAATGGCCAAAAGGCACTTAAGGTCATGCTCAACCTCCTTGGCGATCAGGGAAATGCAAATTAAAACCATTCTGATAGGTGTAAGATGATATCTCAAAGTTGTTTTGATTTGCATTTCCCTGATTGCTAAGGAGGTTGAATATGACCTTAAGTGTCTTTTGGCCACTTAAACTTCTTCTGTTGAAAATTCTTTGTTCAGTTCAGTGCCTCATTTTTTAATTGGTTGAATTAACATTTTAAAGTCTAGTTTCTTTAGGTCTTTATATATTTTGGAGATCAGACCTTTGTCTGTTGCGGGGTTGGCGAAGATCTTCTCCCAGTCAGTATGCTGCCTTTTTGTCTTAATGACAGTGTCCTTTGCATTACAAAAGCTCCCAGGTGTCCAGGGAAATGTCCCCAACTTGTTCCTTGGGCAGCTGAGGAGAGCACTCCTGAACTGGCCCTATCCTATAACCACACTGATGAATATCTTGCATATCACCATAGAACCTTCATCTGGCAATGGATGGCAATAGATACAGATACCCACATTCGAGCATTGGACTAATCTTCCAAGGTCCAAATGAGGAGCAGAAGGAGAGAAAATTTGAGCAAGTAAGTCAGGACCTTGGAGAGTGTGCTCACCCACTGAGATGGCAGGGCTGATCTAATGGGAGCTCACCAAGGCCAGGTGGACTGGGACTGATGGAGCATGTGATCAAACTGGACTCTCTGAACGTGGCTGACAATGAGGGCTGACTGAGAAGCCAAAGACAATGGCACTGGGTTTTGATTCTACTGCATGTGTACTGGCTTTGTGGGAGCCTAGTCTGTTTGGATGCTCACTTTCCTAGACCTGGATTGAGAAGAGGGAGGACCTTGGACTTCCCACAGGTAAGGGAAGCCTGACTGCTCTTTGGACTGGAGAGGAAGGGAGTAGGGAAATCGGGGGAGGGGGAGGAAAATGGGAGGAGGGGAAGAGGGGGAAATTTTTAATAAAAAAAAACCAACAAAACAATTAAACTACATAAATATGATCTAATTTTTTTATACTCTCATTTATCTATTTCTAAACTGTCTAGCCTATTATCATACAGAGACACAACTCCTTTCAATGTAATGGTGTTTACCATTTTTTAGAGTGGAAAAAACTCTCTTTTTTTAAACTAATTCCTCCCTTTAATAATTTCCAATTGTCTTACCAAATCTGCCACCATTGTTGTTCAAGATATGAGGCTTATTGCTGCTGTGTAGACCAGTAAAAGCCTGACTCTATTTCAAGGTAGCTACCTAGTTTGGCAACAGCCTGAGAAGGGGGGTTCATAGTGAGCGCACCAGGAGAGAATAAAAAAGAGAAACCTAGCCAGGAGGGCAGTGACTCCAGTCCTTTTTTATCTCCAGCCTAAGCTGTAATGCCACAAACAACAGTGTGTGTGTGTGTGTGTGTGTGTGTGTGTGTGTGTGTGTGTGAATTTTAACCCCACAATTTTGGTTCCAAATGTACCACAAATAATAAAATCCCAGAGACAGATATTGTGGTTCAACCTGAAGATCAGAAAAGCAAAGCATCCTGCCCCTGGATCTTACCTCTACCTCTGCTTGAAAATGGGTAAGACCCTGTCTCCATGAATACTGAAGACTCCACACACCACAATCCACACCCCACTGGGTTCCTATTTCTTCCCCTTTATAATCCTCTCACTGATCAGCTATATGTCTCCTGTCTCCACTTCCTTAATGCTGGGATTAAAGGTGTGTGATTCCAAGTGCTGTGATCAACTTTATATGAGATTTTTCTCTTTTAGAAAGATTTGATCATGTGTAGTCCAGGGTGGTTTAAACTCACAGAGATCCCTCTGCTTCTTTATCCTGAATTCTGCAATGAAAGGTGTGTGCCACCACTTTCTGGCTTGCGTGGCTGACTAGTGCGGCTGCTTTGATCTCTGATCTTTAGGAAAGCTTTATTTATTAAAACACAAATGATATACCACTATAGTTTCCTACCTCTCTATATATTCTCAGTTCTCCAAGACCTCTATCATTATTTTTGGACAGCTAGTAGCAAGCTCCACCCTGATTCAAGCTAACAATATTATCAAAATGAATCAAAACATCACACAACATCAAAACTCATTATTGTGTGAGGTGGGGTATCTCTGACATTTTTGCTTGCTCCTGTTGCCCTTTTCCTCCTACGTGGTTGCCTGTTCAGCCTCAATATGAAAATTTTTTGCTGTATTTTAATCCATCTTGTTTTGTACTGCCTGGCTGTTGTTTCTTAGAGATCTACTATTTTTCTGAAGGGGAATGAAAGAGGAGTAGATTTGGCAGAGAGTAGAGGTTGGGGGTAAGAATAGTGGAGGGAGGAAAAACTGTACTTGGGATGTAGAGTATTGATGTGGTAGTCCTCTCTGTGTGTCGCTAGTATTGGTTAATGAATTAAGAAACTGCCTTTGCCTGATAGGGCAAAACTTAGGTAGGCAGAGAAAACAGAACTAGATTCTGGGAGGAAGAAAGCAGTTAGAGTCAGACTCCATGGATCTGCCGGAGACAGACTCTGGGAATTTTACCCTGTAAGCCATGGCACAGATTAATAGAAATGTGTTAAATTAAGATGTAAGAAATAACCAATAAGAAACTAGAGCTAATGGGCCAAGCAGTGATTTAATTAATACAGTTTCTGTGTGGTTGTTTGGGGGCTAAACTCTCCGGGTAGCTGGGAAAAAAAGCAGCCCTCCATGCAATACTTGGGATGTAGAATATAAGAAAAGATTCTCTTTTCAATTAAAAATTGACCCAGAAATAAGAAATAAGTAATAACAAATTCATCTGATTTTCATCTGATTTTTTTATTTACAAAGAAATAATGAAAATTTCTAAAGTCAAATTAAAATTACTTCCAACTATGTAAAATTTAAAAGACAAATAAAACCAATATTTCGGCCCATTGTTTACGAGACACCCAAGCAGCAAGGAGATCTGGTCCAGGCACCAGGAGAGACATCACTGGGGTGAGTGAGTTTCTGACCACGGCAGCAACCCGTGACAGGGAACTCAGACATCCCTCCCACACTTCCTGGTCATCCTCAGGGGCTATTCTGCCCGATACCTCCTCTCTCTTCCTATCCCACCCAGCTTGCATCCACAACCCTCGCCCCCTCCGTCTGACTCCCTTCCCTCTTTGACCACATAACATCTCCCAGCCCAGCCTGTTCGGGCTCTAGGACCGAATCCGAATCGACAAGGCAAATGGGAGGGTGGTAGCTCCTTTGTCCCCACTAGCCTGCCTGCAGCAAGCTAGGTAGGCCCTTTGTTTATGAGACACCCAAGCAGCAAGGAGATCCGGTCCAGGCACCAGGAGAGACATCACTGGGGTGAGTGTGTTTCTGACCACAGCAGCAGCCCGTGACAGGGAACTCAGACATCCCTCCCACACTACCTGGTTATCCTCAGGGGCTATTCTGCCCGATACCTCCTCTCTCTTCCTATCCTACCCAGCTTGCATCCACAACCCTCGCCCCCTCCATCTGACTCCCTTCCTTCTTTGACCACATAACATCTCCCAGCCCAGCCTGTTCGGGCTCTAGGACCAAATCCGAATCGACAAGGCAAATGGGAGGGTGGTAGCTCCTTTGTCCCCACTAGCCTGCCTGCAGCGAGATAGGTAGGCCCTTTGTTTATGAGACACCCAAGCAGCAAGAAGATCCGGTCCAGGCACCAGGAGAGACATCGGCTTGCATCCACAACCCACCCAGAGCGGTCCTGAGGAGTTCCAACTGGACGGTAGTCCATGTTTGGGTGCTGAGGAGTTCCAGCTCAACGGGACGGTCCCTGCTTCTACACGGAAAAGATACACCCAGAGACTCATTCACAGCAAAGACTGGACCAAGACACCAGGCCTCTCCTGGCTCCATTTAAAGGAGGAGATGGGAAGGCGCAAATGCAAGACTTCCTCCAACAACATGAAAGGCAACATGACTTCACCAGAATCAAGGGATCCCGAAATAAGAAGAATTGTACACCCTACTCCAGAAGAATTAGAAGAAATCGACTCAAAAGTGAATTATATGAAAATAATAGAAGACCTTAAACAGGAGGTGAAAAACTGCCATAAACAATTAGAGATTACAAACAAAAAGGTAGAGGAAATGAATAAATCGCTCAAAGATACCCAAGAAAACCAAGAGAAACATGAAAAAGCAATCAAACAGGTACAGGAAGCAGTTCAAGACTTGAAGAACGAAATGGAAGTAATGAAGAAAACACAAACCGAGGGAAGATTGGAGATGGAAAATCTGGGTAAACGAACAGGAACTACAGAGACAAGTACTACCAACAGAATACAAGAGATAGAAGAAAGAATATCAGACACTGAAGATACCATAGAGAAAATAAACACACTGATCAAAGAAAACAGCAAAACCAACAAATTCTCATCACAAAACATTCAGGAAATATGGGACACAATAAAAAGACCAAACCTAAGAATAATTGGAGAAGAAGAAGTGCAGCTCAACGGCCCAGAAAATATATTTAATAAAATTATAGAAGAAAACTTTCCCAACCTAAAGAAAGATGTACCTATGAAGGTTCAAGAAGCATACAGAACACCGAATAGGCTGGATTAAAAAAAAAATCCCCTCGCCATATAATAATCAAAACACAAAGCATACAGAATAAAGAAAGAATATTAAGAGCCGCAAAGGAAAAAGGCCAAGTTACTTACAAAGGTAAACCTATCAGACTTACACCTGACTTCTCTATGGAAACCATGAAAGCCAGAAGGTCCTGGATAGATGTACTGCAAAAACTAAGAGACCATGGATGCAAGCCCAGACTACTATACCCAGCCAAGCTTTTGTTCACTATAAATGGAGAAAACAAAATTTTCTAGGATAAAAACAAATTTAAACAATATGTAGCCACAAATCCAGCCTTACAGAAAGTAATAGAAGGAAAATCTCTAACCAAAGAGTCCAACAATGACCACAATAACTCAGACATCTAGAGACCCTTCACCAGCGCAGCTCAAAGAAGGGATGCACACGAACTCTACTACTAAAAAATTGACCTGAGTTAACAACCCCGTGTCATTAATATCACTTAATGTCGATGGGCTCAACTCACCTATAAAAAGGCACAGGCTAAGAGATTGGATACGAAAGCAGGATCCAACATTCTGCTGTTTATAAGAAACACACCTCAAACACAAAGACAGGCACCTACTCAGACTAAAGGGCTGGGAAAAGGCTTATCAAGCAAATGGACCTAAGAAACAAGCAGGTGTGGCCATACTAATTTCTAAGAAACTTGACTTCAAACTTAAATCAATCAGAAGAGACGGAGAGGGACATTTTATACTCATAACAGGATCAATTCATCAAGAGGAAGTCTCAATCCTGAATATCTATGCCCCTAATATAAAAGCACCCACGTACTTAAAAGAAACATTACTAAAACTCAAGGCAGCCATCAACCTGCACACACTAATAGTAGGAGACTTCAACACTCCTCTCTCACCAATGGACAGGTCAATCAAACAGAAACCTAACAGAGAAATAAGAGAATTAATGGATGTAATGAATCAATTGGACTTAACAGACAGCTATAGAATATTCCACCCAAATAGGAAAGAATATACCTTCTTCTCTGCAGCTCATGGAACCTTCTCGAAAATTGACCACATACTCGGTAACGAAGCAAACTTACACAGTTACAAAAAAATATTAGTGACCACCTGTGTCTTATCAGATCACCATGGATTAAAGTTAGAATTCAACAACAACCCTACCCCCAGAAAGCCTACAACTCATGGAAACTGAACAGTCAACTACTGAACCACACCTGGATCAAGGAAGAAATAAAGAAAGAAATTAAAGTCTTCCTTGAACTCAATGAAAATAAAGAAACAACCTACTCAAACTTATGGGACACTATGAAAGCAGTCCTGAGAGGAAAGTTCATAGCACTAAGTGCCCACTTAAAGAAAACAGAGAAGACACACATTGGAGACTTAACAGCCCACCTGAAAGCTCTAGAACAAAAAGAAGCAGACTCACCTAGGAGGAGTAGAAGACTGGAAATAATCAAACTGAGGGCTGAAATCAACAAAATAGAAACACAGAAAACAATCCAAAGAATCAATGAAACAAAAAGCTGGTTCCTGGAGAAAATCAACAAGATTGATGAACCTCTATCCAAACTAATAAAACGCCAGAGAGTGAATATGCAAATTAATAAGATCAGAAATGAAAAGGGGGACATAACCACAGACACAGAGGAAATTCAAAGAATCATTAGATCTTACTACAAAGGCCTGCATGACACAAAACTGGAAAATGTAAAAGAAATGGACACGTTTTTAGATAAATACCATATACCAAAATTAAACCAGGACCAGGTGAACAACCTAAATAGACCTGTTAGTCGCGAAGAAATAGAAGCTGTTATCAAAAACCTCCCTTCCAAAAAAAGCCCAGGACCTGATGGTTTCAATGCGGAATTCTACCAGAACTTCCACGAAGACCTAATACCTATACTCCTTAATGTATTTCACAATATAGAAGCAGAAGAGTCATTGCCAAATTCCTTTTATGAAGCTACAGTCACTCTGATACCAAAACCACACAAAGACTCAACCAAGAAAGAGAATTACAGGCCAATCTCACTCATGAACATCGATGCAAAAATCCTCAACAAAATACTGGCAAACCGTATCCACGAACACATTAGAAAAATTATCCATTATGATCAAGTAGGCTTCATCCCAGAGATGCAGGGCTGGTTCAACATACGAAAATCTATCAATGTAATCCATCATATAAATAAGCTGAAAGAAAAAAAAAAACATATGATCATTTCATTAGATGCTGAAAAAGCATTTGACAAAATTCAACATCCCTTTATGATAAAAGTCTTGGAGAGACTAGGGATACAAGGGTCATACCTAAATATAATAAAAGCTGTATACAGCAAGCCGACAGCTAACATCAAATTAAACGGAGAGAAACTCAAAGCCATCCCGCTAAACTCAGGAACACGACAAGGCTGCCCACTCTCGACATACCTCTTCAATATAGTGCTTGAAGTTCTAGCAATAGCAATAAGACAACATTAGGGGATCAAGGGGATTCGAATTGGAAAGGAAGAAGTTAAACTTTTGTTATTTGCAGATGATATGATAGTGTACATAAATGACCCCCAAAACTCCACCAAAGAACTTTTACAGCTGATAAATACCTTTAGTAATGTGGCAGGATACGAGATCAACTCCAAAAAATCAGTCGCCCTCTTATACACAATGGATATGGAAGCAGAGAGGGAAATCAGAGAAGCATCACCTTTCACAATAGCTACAAACAGCATAAAATATCTCGGGGTAACTCTAACCAAGGAAGTGAAAGATCTATTTGACAAGAACTTTAAAGCATTGAAGAAAGAAATTGAAGAGGATACCAGAAAATGGAAGGATCTCCCTTGCTCTTGGATTGGGAGGATCAACATAGTAAAAATGGCAATTCTACCAAAGGCAATTTATAGATTCAATGCAATTCCCATCAAGGTCCCATCAAAATTCTTCACAGATCTTGAGAGGACAATAATCAATTTTATATGGAAAAATAAAAAACCCAGGATAGCCAAAACAATCCTATACAATAAAGGATCTTCTGGAGGCATTACCATCCCTGACTTCAAACTCTATCACAGAGCTACAGTAATGAAAACAGTGTGGTATTGGCATAAACACAGAGAAGTCGACCAATGGAATCGCATAGAAGACCCGGAATTTAATCCCCAAACCTATGAACACCTCATTTTCGATAAAGGAGCTAAAAGTATACAATGGAAGAAAGAAAGCATCTTCAGCAAATTTTGCTTTCACAACTGGATGTCAACCTGTAGAAGATTGAAATTAGACCCATATCTATCACCTTGCACAAAACTCAAGTCCAAATGGATCAAAGACCTCAATATCAGTCTGAACACACTGAACCTGATAGAAGAGAAAGTGGGAAGTACCCTACAACAGATGGGCACAGGAGATCGCTTCTTAAGTATAACCCCAGCAGCACAGACACTAAGGGGAACATTGAATAAATGGGACCTACTAAAGCTGAGAAGCTTCTGTAAAGCAAAGGACACTGTCACTAAGACAAAAAGGCAACCTACTGACTGGGAGAAGATCTTCACCAACCCCCCAACAGACAAAGGTCTGATCTCCAAAATATATAAAGAACTCAAGAAACTAGACTTTAAAATTCTAATTAACCCAATTAAAAAATGGGGCACTGAACTGAATAGAGAATTCTCAAAAGAAGAAGTTCAAATGGCCAAAAGACACCTAAGGTCATGCTCAACCTCATTAGCAATCAGGGAAATGCAAATCAAAACAACTTTGAGATATCATCTTACACCTGTCAGAATGGCTAAAATCAAAAGCACTGATGATAGCCTTTGCTGTAGAGGCTGTGGAGGAAGGGGTACCCTCATCCATTGCTGGTGGGACTGCAAACTTGCACAACCACTCTGGAAAGCAGTGTGGAGGTTTCTCAGGAAATTCGGGATCAACCTACCCCTGGACCCAGCAATACCACTCTTGGGAATATACCCAAGAGATGCCCTATCATATGACTAAAGCATTTGTTCAACTATGTTCATAGCAGCATTATTTGTAATAGCCAGAACCTGGAAACAACCTAGATGCCCTTCAATGGAAGAATGGATGAAGAAAGTGTGGAATATATACACATTAGACATATTCTTTATCCATTTTTCTGTTGGGGGACATATACATGGTTTCTACCTCATGTCTATTAAGAATAAAGCATTAATGAACATGGTTGAATAAATGTCCTTGTGTAGGATGAAACATCCTTTGAGTATATGTTCAAAAGTAGTGTAGCTAGAATTTGAGCTAGATAGATTTCCATCTTTTTTAGGATCCACCATAGTAGTTCCCATAGTGGATGAACAAGTACGTACTAAAACATACAGTATATGAGTGTTCCTCTTGTTCCATATCATAGTCAGCAAAGCAAGTCATGTTTCTTGCATTGTTAGTCTTAGCCAATCTAACAGCTGTAAAGTGAATTCTTTAAGTAGTTTTGATGTGACTTTTCTTGATGATTATAGAATTTTAACAATTGTGCAAGACACTAGGGGGGATGGATAGATCTCATTAGAAAAGGGAAATAGAATAGATGTACATGGATGGACAGGAGTGTTGGGCTGAAAGATAAAGTGTGGATTGGGTAGAGTCACAGAAAACAAAATAGGGAGATAACAAAAATGAAGGGACATTTGAAGAATAATATGGAAGTCTAATATAGTAGAAACTTTCTAAAATATATACTTCTGTTTTAACCAGTATACTATTGCAGTGAAGAAACACAATGACCACAAAAATTGTTATAAAAGAAAGCATTTAATTGGTGATTGCTACAGTTTGAGGGATTTAATTAATTTTCATCATGTCAGAAAGCATGGTGACATGCAGCTAGACATGCTATTTGAGAAGTAACTGGGAATTCTACACCCAGATCTACTGCAAGCAGAAAGAGGTGTTGTCACTGGGCATGGGCTTTTAAATCTCAAAGTCCACCTCAAGAGACAGGCTTACTTGATTATCATTTTACTGAAATCATCACAATTTATGTGAAGGAAATCTAAGTAAAATCACCAAATAATAGGGGAGTCAGACTCCCAAAAGGCCATCACCTTTTACAAAATGAAAATTTCAGTACCAGGATTGGGTTACAAGTATTTGTGTTGTTAGCAAAGTATCCCTACAGAAATCCCCAAAGAACACAGGATATTACAAAGACTCTATGCTATTGTCTGCAAACTGACAGCAAAGACCCACTGCTGAATACCAATTAAACTCATTGAAAATGGAAAGGCCTAGCTGTTGCCAACATAGAACTATCACAGCTACATTCTAATGTCTTTGTTATAGGAAGATACTCTGCAGGCTACCAGAAGAAAATTGCATATACAAACCCAGTCTATGTTTTTTTTATTTACAATGTGGTTCTTATTATAAAATATTCTAAATCAAATGGTGGCACACAGCTTGTAGGGGTAACCAACCAATAACTGATTTGACATAAGGTCTACATGAGATGGAACACATACAATATTACTTGGGTGACCAAAAGACAGAGAGACTAGCTTGACCAAATACCTAGAATAAAACAAAATATTACTGGTCTTAAAAAAGTATGAATAAAATGATCCTAATGATATTCTGCTATACTCATAGATCCACATTTAGCAGTCATTAGAGGAGCTGATGCAGTCTGAAATATGCAGTGGGAAAAATATGCAGAGACCTGCAATGGAACATTACACAAAGTGAAAGATACCTTAAAACACAGCTTTAATGGGGGTGTATTCACCAAAGCTCTTTCTGTGGAGCTCAGAGTGGATGATGGATGCCAAGAAAACAAGACATTGTAAATCAACATGAGTAAAGCTCATATGAACTCAGTGAGACAGAAGCAGCATCCATGGACTTTTAGTATTCTCTAAAAGGTCCTCTGTGTATATATTATTGCTTCCATTTTCATACTTTAATGGGATATGTTTTGGGAAATCACAGAGAGAGTTTCGTGGTGAGTAGAATTGTACTATATGTACCTGTGTGTGTGTGTATATATATATATATAATTTTTATTTAATACAATGTTAAAATTTAAATATATTTTGACCATATTCTTCCCATCCCAAAGTCCTAGATAATCTCCCTATCCACCCAACTTTAAGTTCATTCTTAAAACAATGACCAATACAAAAAGATCCCCCAACACAAATAAAATAAAATAAAACACCACCCCACAAAGTAAGAGAAACAAACAAAAACAATCATACAAAACTGTATCAAGTAAAAGCACATAAAATCTGTGGAGACTACTATGCACAGGTAAACCATTCTTTAACATGAGGCCTACATTGAAGTTGTTGCTTTATACTGTGCCTCTTCATTGGAAAGAACTGACTTTCCCCCTCCCAGCATGTATAAATGATAGTTTTGTTAACCCACTATGTTCAATTAGTGCTATTTATGTTGTTGTTGTTGTTGTTGTTGGTGGTGGTGGTGGTGGTGGTGGTGGTGGTGGTGTGTGTGTGTGGTCATTCACTGCCAGTAGTAGCCACACTCAAAAAGTAAATCTAGCATCTCTTACCTAAGTAGCCCCAAGATACCAATTGCTGGTCAGAAATCATAAAGCTTGCAGTCTTAACTGCTGAAAGTACAGGACAAAACAACTTTATTTATTTGGATTTCTGTAAGGTTCTCACAGTGGATAATTTCACAGTGGTGGAAACATATATAAGAATGAAAGCTTGTAATAGTAGAATAAAAAGATATGCTAGTAGACAATGATGGTGTGAAATATTAGAAAATATTTGGACAAACTCATGACTATATTAACTGAACTCTAACTCTTGAAGGGTCTATCATCTATTAATACTGAAATACAGGGGACCAAGTTACAAATAGATTGAACTTTGATAGGCAAATGATTTTAAACTAAGATATTATCTGATAATGCTTCTTTTCCACAAATTCATACACATCAACATCTTGAACACCTGATTTTAAACCAGCTTCTCATATAAATTTAGCTCTTCTGAGTGTGATTTTCTTGAATGTTCAATGTTTACTTCTATATTTATACTAGTCTTAAACTGATAATTATTGATTTGTTAGGTTTTTCTTTCATATTACCTTTATTTTTTATTACAAAAGGATTATTTTCTCATACAGCATAACCTAATTACATATTTCCTGTCTTCTACTCTTTCCAATTCCTTCCCCTTCTCCCCTTCTATCCAGACCTATTCCCTTTCTGCCTCTCATTAGAAAATAACAGGCTTCTTTTAGATAAAAAAGGCATAACAAAAGAAATTAAATTATGTTGAAAGAAAAACTATAATACTGAAGTTAGAAAAGGCAAGCTAACAACACATAGAGCCCCAAAGAAAGCATAAGAATCAGAGAACCACTTGTTCACACATTGAAGAATCCCATTAATGTATGAAAATGGAAGCCATCTGCATATATATATATATATATATATATATATATATATATATATATATCCAGAGGACCGTCTGCAGAGCAGTACAGGTCCTGAATATGTTGCTTCAATCTCTTTGAGTTAATATAAACTTTGTTCATGTTGATGTTTGCTTCAATCTCTTTGAGGTTATATAAGCTTTTCTTGTGTTGATTGAGTGTATTCTGTTTTCTTGATGTTCTCTATCCCTTCTTCACTTTACAGTCTTTCCTCTCCTCATTTGTGGGATTCCATATTCTTTGAAAGAAGAGAATTGGTGGAAACACCCCAGTTAGAACTGTGTCCCAAACCTCTGTCTCTCTCTCTGTCTCTCTGTCTCTCTCTCTGTCTCTCTCCCTCTCTCTCACACACACATACACACACACACACACACACACTTTCTCTCTCTCTCTCCCTCTCTCTCTCTCTCCTTATGTAATGTACTATGTGGTTCTCTGTATACTGCATTATTCAGCTGTAGGAAGAAGCTTTTCTAATGATGACTGAAAAATGCACTGATCTATAAGCACAGCAGAATAATATTAGGAGTGATTTTATTCCTACTTTTTTCTTTTTATGACAAGTAATATTTTATTTTGCCCTAGGTCTCTGGTCTTGCTCATTATCCTTACAACAGTATTTGGTATAGGTTTTATATCCTTGTAGAGGTCTTAAATCAAATCATTTATTGGTTACTTAGTCGCACAAGCTTTGTTTGAACAATTGCCTTAGTACATTTTGTGAGCAGAACTGCACTGGAGATCAAAGGTATTATATCTTGACTAGTGTATATGCTTTTCTTCTAGCAATCTTCAGAATATCTTTTTATAACAAAGACATTAGAATGTATGGATTAAGGTTTATGTAGGCACAAGCTTGACTTTCCTATCTCAATGTGTTGTGAGGGTGCTCTTTACAACAATAGGACCTTGGTGTCAGTTTGTGAAGAGTAACCTATTGTCTTGGCAACAGACTGGGTCATTTGGACATTTCCATGAAATCCATTGGCTTACACCTTGATTGCATGGAAGCCAGTCTCAGTACTTCAGTCTTCATTTGGTGACACAAGATGGCATATTAGGACTCTGATTTCCCTTAAGATACACCTCTCTTGAGTGTATACCCAATGGATGATTCACCCTACAACAAAAACCTCTTGCTCAATCATGTTTATTGATGCTCTATTCACAATAATAAGAAATTGTATAAAATCTAGCTATCAATAAAAAAGATAATTGAATAAGAAAATGAATGAGAAATTCTCCACTTACTCAATAGAATATTATTCAGATTTTAAAATAAATTACGTCATGAAATTTGCAGACAAATAGATGGAAGTAGAAAAAAATAATCATGAGTGAGATAACCCAGATCCAGAAATGTAGTTATTGTAAAAAAATGGATATTAGTTGTTAAATAAATGATAACCAGGTTATAATACATGAACCCAGAGGGGATAGGTATAAAGCAAAAGACTAGAGGGGATCACATGGATCTCCTTGGGAGAGAGATATAGAAAAGTTTTTATGGAAAGAATGTGGTTAGGAATAGCTGAAATGGGGGATTAGTCTTGTATGGAGAGAAAATGCAGGAAGATACATCTAGAATTGAGTGACAGTTGAAAAATGTTACAGAATCACAGTACAGCAGAAATTCCCTAAAATATTTGAAGGCTATCCTAATGAATTCTCCTGGTAATATTACATTTTAAAAGCAGTCTACCAAGACTCTCATCCTGTTTATCACTGAACCTCAATGTAATGTAATGTATAGATTAAGGTATCTAATTTGGTAGTTGCTTGTAGCAACTTCCAAATTGTGTTACTTTTCCCCCTTGATGAGATTTTACACACCCTAACTTTAGAGATTAATGCTTCTATTTAAAACCCACTAGCTTTCTATTTTCAATATTTATTTTTTTCTTTTATTTTTGAGATTATAATTTGATTATATCATTGCTTCCATTTCCTCTGTCTTACCCTCTCAAATACCTCTCATTGCTCTCTTTCAAATTCTTGGCCTCTTTTTTTATTACTTGTCATTTCATGTATATATGTACTTATATAATGCAGATATATATTGATAATTATGGAAACACTACTTTATCATTCTATATAATGTTACTTGTATTTATTTTTCAGTGCTGACAACTTGGTATTGGGTAACCAATTTGTGTGCTATTCCTTGGTAAACAGTTTGTCCAACTCTTAGAATTTCATTTCTTGTAGTTGTTTTAGAAGGTTTGGGGCCTCTTGTGCTTTTTTACAACTCAGAGGAGTATGCCTACTGTTGTCCTCATTCAGTTCATGTTTAAGCAGTCATTTTGGTGGTATTTCTATGTATAGCTTGTAATATAACTTAGAGGCGCAGTCTCACAGCAAACTCATTGATATTCTCCCTGTTATACTCTTTTACTGCCTCTCCTACATGAATCCTGAAACATGGAAGTGGCACATCTACACATTAGAGTACTACTCAGCAGTAAAAAATAATGACATCTTAAATTTTGCATGCAAATGGACAGAATTAGAAAATATCATCCTGAGTGAGGTAAACTAGATGCCCCCCAAACCCTGAATATGGTAAGTACTCATTCATAAGTGGATAATAGTCATAAGCAAAAGGCAGCAAGCCTATAGCTCAAGATCATAGAGAAACTAAGTAATAAGGTGAAAGCAAATAAAAGCATATGTAGACACCCCTGGAGATTGGAATCAGACAAAAATTTGGGAGCAGGGGGGTAGGGGGGAGAAAGGGGTGGACGAGAACTTGAGGGAATAGAATGGTCAAGATGAAGGAAGGACAGATATGAGAGCAAGGAAAGAGATATCTTTATTGAGGGAGCCATTATGGAGTTAGTAAGAAACCTGGCTCTAGAAAAATGCTCAAGAACCCACAGGGATGAATCCCACTGAGACCCTAAGCAATAGAGGAGAGGGTGTCTGAACTGACCTTACCCTGACTGATGACTCTGCATATTCTCAAGCTCTGGGTGATTGCACACCATCACAAAGACCACACTGGTAAAATATATGATTCACCATCAACCTCAGCCCTCTCTCATGCCTGTCACCACTGTCAGATCATCAATTATGCCTCTCTCCAAACCACAGAAACCCCTCTACTCCTCCATTACTCTCTTAGAGACGACATGTCACCTCCTTGCTGGAGCCCATCTTGGTTTGTAGGTTGTATTTCTGCCTCGCAGACTTCCACCACATGGTTTATATTTTTTTTAAATAACTGAATGTAGGCATTAATATTATTACATATGATTTGATTATCATAGAAGAAACAAGCCAAGGAAATTATTATTACATAAGAAACAAATGCATCTTGGTATAGCTTGTATTTTCAAACATTTTACTGTTTGTACAAGTTGATTTTGAATGTGTGAAAGAGCTAATTTTGAATCATACCAATGCATACACAATTAGTTCATATAAAACTCACAGAACTTAGTGATTTTTTTAAACCTCATGGGGTTTTCATTTTCAAACACTTTCAGTGTTCTTCTATACTTAAATTTTTACAATAAAATATTGGTACTGATGAAGAATCTTCTTCAGCCAATGACCTTTGAGAGGCTGGACCAGGTTGAGGAGTGGCTTTGGGTAAGAAAAATTTGCAGTACCATTTGCTCACTCCTATTCTTCCCATTTGCCACACTTGGATGCTGGACCCCATTCCTATTTCCTCATTGTGATTCATGAGTTTTCCTTTATAATAAAAAAATTAGTATAACCTATTCAGAGCTATTGTGGGATTATTTGATTTGTGATTTCCCCCATCTGACACATTCTGCTTCATCGGGTATCCACAATATGTGAATAAGTCCATGCTTACCGGGACAGCATTCCATGTTCACCAGCCCAGGGAAGTATCTTGCCCACTCTGTGACCCATCTGCTGCTGCTTAAGAACCTGACTTTCACTGTCCACAGCTTGTAACCTACAAGCCATTGTTTCTCCAGCCAGCAATTCCCTGTTGCATTTCTTCCACCAGCAGCTCACAGTTCATGGCTCCTGACTAATGGAAAGCTTTGGTCTTCCTTCTTATTCTGACCATCAACTCTCAGAATTGTTTTGATTGTTCTAAATAACTCATCTAAATTTGTTAAATAAAGCATATTTTTTTCAGTATTTAAGTAGGCTACAGAATGCTGAACCAGAACGAGACCAGATCAGAGACACTGCTCATGTCTCTCCCCAGTATATCTCTGCCACATGGCTGCAATTGCAACACCTGCTGGACAATAAAAATTATTACACATATTCACTAAAATTTTCTACAGTCCTCTTTCCTGTTTCCTGAATACTTTTCCAAGCACTTAAAGCTGCTGTGCTTCATGGGGACAAGCTCTGTTCACTGTAGTGAGCCTGTTCCTGATAATGAGTAATGACCCTTGCCAAGAATTTGATCTTGGAAATTCTCAAATCCTTTTGCCCTGTTGTTCTAAAACGTTTGACTCTTCTCTGCAATAATGTTTACAAAGCAGCTGAGGTCCATCTTCTAGGACCACTGAGATTAATTGAAGCCAATCATTTGGGGTTGACTTACTGTTTGTTTTCCCCATTTCCCTGACAAAAGGTGAAAGTCGTCCATAAGAAACTATTGCTTATTTAATTTCTTTTAGATCACTCATACATATTGATTCCAATGTAATTCTATGAGTACCTTAGTGTACTTTGTGCCACATTGTCTTTCCAAGGACATTACCAGATATCTGACATGTACTGATGATGCTAAATACTGTCCTTGTACCTTCTGTCCCTTCTCAGCAATTTTAATATTACACAATCTTTTTTAATTCTATTTACTACTGCCTTTTGTAAAGTCTGAATCTCTGTCCAGTGTTCTTTCTAATGCCCTCACTGAGAATTTCAAAGTATGAAGCTTGTCCAGTAAGATAACATCTCATTCTTGGGGGACATAATTTTGATCGTGAGCATATTACCTTCCTGGAGAGGTATCATATCTGTTATTGTATCATAACTTTTCAATAGATTCAAATTGTTAAATTCAACAGCACAAATTCTTTCAGATAATTCTGTCACATTGATGCTATACCTCTCCATAGTATTGATCTTCTCAACTAGCAGTCCATTATTAGTCTGTAAAGACTATATTATTTCAAAAAGTGTCTCATTCTTGGTCCTGTTTTTAAACCATTTTTAATAAGATAAAATGAAAAAAAAAACTAATTCCTAGAATCAAATAAAGTGATGTAAAAGGAAAATCACATAAGATTTGTAAGAAAAACATTCATAGTATAATCAAAATAATTATTGAACTCCTGCATATTTATGTTATCCATAATTTTTGTAATTTTTCGGATCCAATCATTCATAAGAACAGTGAATTAGAGTAGGTGAAATAATCCTTATTGGCTATCAGGTGTTGCAGTTGTAGCTGCATGGCAGAAAATTGCTAGCAGCAGTGAACAGCACATGTTGCTTACTTAGGTACTAAAAAAATTGCTTTGTTTAACAAATTAAGAGCAATTATTAAGGTGATCAAATGACTCTGTGATTTTGGGCACAGAATAAAGAGAAAACTTTATGTTAGTTTGAGTTTAAGACTGTGCGTGCAGTGGGGATAGCAGACAGTACCATGTAGGTTGGTATGTAATGTACTGAGTGGCAGTGTATGAGTCACCATCTGGAGAGCACTGAGAAGCAGCCTGTTGCCTCTGAATGCAGGCTAGAACTTTGGGCAAGAGAGTCAATACCATATGCACCATGTGGCTGGTGAACTGATCCCAGAAAGGGTGGACTGGTTCCTATACTAGTATGCCAGATGATGATAGAAGTTACAAAATAATTCCATACTATTTCAGAATTATGTTGGTTATTTATTTAAGGGTAGACTCACAGATCACAGTCCCCTGCATAAATAGGGAACAGGAACTGAATCTAGCATCAGGAAGCAAGAGCCAGAAGTGAGAGAGCAAGCACAAGTTTTATAGCTGTATTTATAATGTAAGAGACCACAACCAACTGGGCTGGTATCTTAAAGGCTATTATTGACTGAAGGAGCTCCCATAGCACAGATATTTATAATTAAAAATAAGACTCTATGTATTTATTTGGGAGGTGGGTGACAGGACATCAAAGACCAAAGTGTAAAAAACAACCAACTATAGATCTGAATGTAGAACTCTCAGCCACTTCTTCAGCATCATATCTTCCTGGATGCTCTTCCCCATGAAGGCAATGGACTAAATTACTGAAACCAAACAAGCCCCAATTAAATGTTATCTTTTATAAGGATTGTTTTGGTTATAGATATTAAGTCCCTAAATGTCCTAGTTTGAAATAAAATAGCCGCCAAATGGTTTGGCGCTATTAGGGTATTTGACATTGTTAGAGTATGAGCAGTCTTGTTGCAACACTCTTATATACTCAAGCCATGTCTACTGAGACCACATCCTCTTTCTTGGAGAAGATATAGAACTTTCAACTACCTCTCAAGTATTGTATCTGCCACTCTTCGATATCCCACTGTGTTGATATTGGACAAAATCTCTGAAGAGTAAGCTACTCGATATAATGCTTTTCTTTATAACAGTTTCTCTGGTCATGGTATCTCTTCACAGCAATTGAAATGCTAAATAAGACCCCAGATATTTAGGGAATTTATATATGTACTTCAAGAATTTTTTATTGAATCACTTGAAGTCAGGTTGAAAACACTATTTCTGTATCAACCTCTAATGCTAGTTTAGTATGTGGTATTTAAAATTAAGGCAAACAGTAACATACTGGGCTTTTGATTCCCTGGCATCTACTTTGTTTTGGGTTTTGTTTTACTGTGTATCACTGAATAATCACTTTTGTAAATACTTGGATCTTTTTGTCTCTATTATGATTCATAAATCTAAGTTAAAAAGATATCCATTGACAGTTCTATTGGAGAATCAAAATGGAAGATGTCCTATGTGTATATAAAATATATTATCATTTAATTATAAAGAACAAAATTATGAGAATTTTCAGGAAATATAAGACAAAATAAACTGATGTGGGAAGGTTATTTGTCAATCTGTTGTTTCATTGGTTAATCAATAAAGAAAACTGCTTGGCCTGATAGGTCAGAACATAGGTAGGTGGGGAAGACAGAACAGAATGCTGGGAGGAAGAAGGAAGTGAGGTAAGGTGCCTCAGACAGATGCAATGAAGCTGCGGCCCAAAATGGACTTAGGCTAGAATCTTTCCTGGTAAGCTACTGCCTCATGATGCTACACAGATTATTAGAAATGGGTTAGTCGAGATGTGAGAGTTAGCCAAGAAGAGGATAGATATAATGGGCCAAGCAGTGTTTAAAAGAATACAATTTGTGTGTTGTTATTTCGGGGCATAAGCTAGCCAGGCAGCTGGAAGCTGGGTGGCAGGAATACAGCCTGCTGCTCTCTTCAACAATAAACTAGATCTGGGAAAAATACTTTAGATTTTTTTCTTCATGCAGAGAATCTGCATGCCTTAAGAAAACTTGACTATTAAACTTGTCAATTACATGTATTCATTTCTAATTGTTTAAACTATGAATTCCTTAAATAGTTGTTAATTCCTTTCAGAATAAATTTACTTTACCAAGTACTCTTAGGCATAAGACTAATATATTAACTGATTTGTATTTCATAATTATTTTGTGTACTAGCACTATGTCTCAGATGGTAAATGAGCTAGTTGTGAATCTTGAAAACCTTACTCTGATTCCTGGAAAGCACATGGATGAAAGGTTTGAAGTTTTATATGTAAGTTTTCCTTGTGCTATCACATGGCCATACACATACAAAAACAAATAAAAACCAAATAAAAAGTCATCAAAAATGATGGAGGAAGATCATTGGCTAATAAAGAAACTGCCTTGGCCCATTTTATAGGTTAGAACATAGGCGGGTGGAGTAAACAGAACAGAATGCTGGGAGGAAGAAGAAGTGAGCTCAGACTCGATAGCTCTGCTCTCTGGAGCAGACACGATGAAGCTCTGACCCAGGATGGATGTAGGCTAGAATCTTCCTGGTAAGCGTACCTTGGGGTGCTACACACATTATTAGAAATGGGCTAGTCCAGGTGCGAGAGTTAGCTAAGAAGAGGCTAGATATAATGGGCCAAGCAGTGTTTAAAAGAATACAATTTGTGTGTTGTTATTTCGGGGCATAAGCTAGCCAGGCAGCCAGGAGCCGGGCTGTGGGAAGACGTCCGCAGCTCCTACAATAATAAATAAATAAATAAATAAATAAATATTAAAAAAAATTATGATTAGACCCTGAGGTCTCCAAGTCTCTTTCAACAAGTCCACCTCTCCCCCATAACCTCAGCAGCTACCTGAGTCACAGACTATGACTGCAGAGTTAACCAAGACGGGGGTAGCCAGTTTCCTAGATGTACAATTCATTATATAGGCCCTTGACCCTGGGGCAAAACTCTGGGCCATTCTCCCACATGCCTCAGCTGCACCAGCCTGTCGTCTGGCAAGCCTCATGCAGGCAGGCTAATCCAGGACCTTACCACTAGACACTGTGATCTACAAATTCCATTCTCTTCCCAAACATACCCATCCCCCAAAACCTCAGTGCTTTACTGAGACAGATTACAACTGCACAAATCAGACACAGTAGTGAGTGACCAGCCTCTCAGCTGAAAACCAAGCTTCTTAGCCTTAGGGCTTGGGACAAAACCCCAAGTTCCTCTCCACCAACACTAGCTAGCAAACAAGCAAGCAAGCAAAATTACTGCAGTTAGGCTGTTCCAGAAGCCTCCACTGGATCTAGTATACAATAAGACCCATTCTTTCCCAAACCCATCCATACCCTGAGATCTCACCAGCTCCCTGACACAGACAGGTACTGCACAGAGTGGACCAAGAACAGCTCTCTTAGACACAAACATCAACTGCAATTACTGGTCCAAGAGAAGATCACTGAGACAAAAAAAAAAATGACTACAAAGATTGTACAAAGAAGCCAAAATACTTCCAGTACCAATTGAAGGAAGAAATAGGTAGGCCTCAATGTGAGTACCCGTTGAACAACTAATACAGCAGCATGGCAACATCAGAAGCCAGTAGTCCTACAACAGGAAAAGCTGAAAGTCCTAAACCAGAGGAAGCAGAAGAAAGTGATCTTAAATATAACTTTATGTAGATAATAGAAACTCTTAAGCAGGAAGAGAAAAACTCTCTTAAATAAATGGATGAAAAGACAAAAAATATTATAAGAAATCAAAAAAAAATATCTTAAAGAAAACCAAGAAAAAAATCAAACAGGTGAAACAAACAATTAAACCAGGTCAAGAATGGAAGAGTGAAATAGAGGCAATAAAGGAAATAAAAAAACAGGGAATTCTGAAAATGGAAAATCTTGGTAAACAAACAGGAACTACAGATGCATGCATTACTAACAGAATACAAGATATGGAAGAGATAGTGATTTGAAGATTCGATATAAGAAATGAACTCATCAGTCAAACAAAATGTTATAACTAAGAAGCTCAACTATCTTAATAGCAGCATTGTTTGTAATAGCCAGAACCTGGAAACAACCTAGATGCCCTTCAGTGAAAGAATGGATGAAGAAAGTATGGAATATATACGTATTAGAGTACTACTCAGCAGAAAAAAAAAAAAAGACTTCTTGAATTTTGCATGCAAATGGACAGAAATAGAAAACACTATCCTGAGTGAGGTAAGCCAGACCCAAAAAGAGGAACATGGGATGTACTCACTCATAATTGGTTTCTAGCCACAAATAAAGGACATTGAGCCTATAATTTGTGATCCTAGAGAAGCTAAATAAGAAGGTGAACCCAAAGAAAAACATGTAGCCATTCTCCTGGATATTAACCTTCATCAGGTGATGAAAGGAGACAGAGACAGAAACCCACATTGGAGCACCTGACTGAAATCCCAAGGTCCAAATCTGCAGCAGAAGGAGAGATAGCACGAACAAGGAACTCAGGACCGGGAGGGGTACACCCACAAACTGAGACAATGATGATGTTCTATCAGGAACTCACTGAGGCCAGCTGGACTAGGTCTGAAAAAGCAAGGGATAAAATCGGACTCGCTGAACATAGTGGACAATGAGGACTGCTGCGAACTCAAGAACAATGGCACTGGGTTTTGATCCTACTCCACGTACTGGCTTTGTGGGAGCCTAGGCTGTTTGGATGGTCACCTTACTAGACCTGCAAGGAGGTGGGAGGTCCTTGGACTCCCCACAGAGGAGGGAACCCTGACTGCTCTTTGGGGTGATGAGAGAGGGGGAGTTGATTGGGGGAGGGGGAGGGAAATGGGAGGCGGTGGCGGAGAGGAGACAGAAATCTTTAATAAATAAATAAATAAATAGATGATAGATAGATAAATAAATAAATTAAAAAGAATCTCTTAACAAAAAAATCCAAGAAATCGGGGAAATCATGAAAAGACCAAACCTAAGAAAAATAGGGAATGAAATAAGAGATCTCCAGCTCAAAGGCACAAAAAAATATATTCAACAAAATCATAGAAGAAAAATTTCCCAACCTACAGAAGGATGTACTTATGAAGGTACAAGGTGTTTCCAGAACACCAAATAGACTAGACCAAAAAGTCCTTTTGCAAGAAAATAAAACACTAACCATACAGAATATATAAAATAGTAGCTGGACATTGGTGGTGCACACCTTTAATCCCAGAACTCAAGAGGCAGAGGTAGGCAGATCTCTGTGAGTTTGAGGCCAGCCTGGTCTACAAGAGCTTGTACCAGGACAGGCTCCAAAGCTACAGAGAAACTTTGTCTCAAACAAACAACAACAGAAAAAAAAAAAAAAAAGAGTATTAAGAGCTACGAAAGAAAATGTGAATTAACATATAAAAACGAACTCATCAGAATTACACCCAATTTAGTGGAAACTCTGAAAGCAAGGAGGTCAAAGACAAATGTGCTGCAGACACTAAGAGAACACAGATACATGCCCATACTACTATAGCCATCAAAACGTTTACTCACCATATATGGAGAAAACAAGATATTCCATGACAAATCCAGATTTAAAAAATACCTATCCACAAACCCAACCTTACAGAAAGTACAAGAAGGAAAAGACAAACCCAAAGAAATTAACTGGACCCATGAAAACACAGGCAACAGATAACCTCAAAACAGCAAACTCCAAAGAAGGAAAACACCACAAAGGCCATCACATAAAAATAACAGAAATTAATAACTGGTCATTAATTTCTCTTAATATCACTTGGCCCAATTCACTTATAAAAAGATACAGGCTAAGACAATCTATAAAAATAAAAAGGATACATCCTTCTCTGCATACGAGAAACACGCCTAAACCTGACAGACATTACCTCATAATAAAGAGTTGTGAAAAATTTTTCCAATCAAAATGACCTAAGGAATAAGTGGGAGTAGCTATCCTAATATCTAACAAAGTAGATTTCACACGAAAATCAATCAAAAGAGATAAAGAAGGACATTTCATTGTCGTCACAAAAAAAATTATCAGGATGAAGTTTCAATTCTGAACATCTGTGCCCCAAATACAGGCGCACCATCATAGGTAAAAGAAACATTACTAAACTATAAATCACACATCAAATCCTACACACTAATATTGTAATAATTTAACACCCCACTCTCACCAATGGACAGATTTAACATACAGAAACTTGACAGAGAAATAATAGAACTAACAGATGTTATCACTCAAATGGATTTAACAGACATCTATAAAACATTTCATTAATATGCAAAAGAATATACTTTCTTTTCAGTACCTCATGGAACCTTCTCTGAAATTGGCCACATATTCATTGACAAAGCGATCCTGAACAGATTAAAAAAAATATTTAATAATCCCAGGGTCAGGTTACAGTCCCTTTGCAGCCCCCTCCTCATTTGATGCCATGGTATAAAGCCAGCCCCAGCAAGACAATAAAGCAGAAGCTGTTCCAACTCAACCTCTTGCTCTGTGTATTCATTCAACCTGGACACCCTCCGCGGAGATTCTTGGTTACAACCCGCGCTGGTGAGGCATCTGCAGGTCCCAGCCAAGATCGAAAAGTGAGATAGAGTGACCGGGTCATCCCATAGGCTGGCCAGGACGTATTGGGAGATATAAAAATAATTAATTAAGAAATGGAAACTATCCCGAGGACATCAGAGTTAAAGTTTCAGTTAAAGAGATTACTGAAAGAGCAGGAAACAGCTGTAAAAACTAAGACTTTAGAAGAGTTTCTTAAAACTATAGAGACATGGAGTCCCTGGTTCATCACCAGTGGAGCCCTCAATATTTCTGAATGGGAACAGGTCCGTGGGGATCTTCAGAAAAGTTGAGAAAAGAGGGGCCTGAGGTCCTGCCAATGGCCACATTCTCCCTTTGGAGACTGATCAGGGATGCTTTACTTACAGAGAGAAAGTCCTGGTTAAGCAGGCTTTGGAAGCAACAAAAGAGGTGTTATCTGAGATTCAAGATAGTGAGATATTGCCTCCCACATGGAGGCCAAATTGCTCTCTCAGCCTGCTAAGGGGAGGCCCAAGCGAAAATAACCAGACAGGGGGGAGGGAAATGAATCCCATGAAGGAGTTTCCCCTCAGGGCTTAGGGGCTTGTCCCAAGCAAAATTCTTAGGTGCAAACATGCCTCTACCCTTCTTTGTCTGATTTTGAAGAGAGCTTAGGGGAATCAACAGGTTCAGAAGAAGAAGTTTTGTAGGGAGAAATCGCAGCGCTACAGCAGGAATTACGCAGGGCCCAGTTTAAAAGAAAAGACAAAAGGAACCTCTGGGGAGCAGGACAAGCCGCCCCCCCCCCCCCATCCTCTTTCTGACAGGTTCTCTGGCCCTTCCCATTTGGTTGGCATCAGAGGATGCTCAGCTAAGAGGAGGCTACCTGCGGAGGTGTTAAATGCTGCCAAGTGATTGCCCCTGTTATAAAAATTCCTGACCCTAACAGTCCAGGACAGGACTGCCAGTCCTTCAATTTGTCAAGTGTATGTTGCAGCTTGTATGGATCCAGTTTGGCTTAAGTTTTCCTCCTTCCATAGTGTCCTTTATATAAATGATATACTTCTGGCAGCACCAAAAAAGAGGAAAGTTTACTAATGTTTGCAGAGTTACAGACCCTTCTAGAGGGACATGGGTTCATTTTGGCCCCAGAGAAGGTGCAGATGCAGCCCCCCTATTCCTATCTGGGCTTTCAAATCCAATCCATTGGGCTTCTGCCTCAGAGGCTGCAGCTGGATTGCTTCCATTTGCAGACCCTCCATGACTGGCAGAGATTATTGGAAGATGTTCAGTGGATCCGTTCCTCCCTTTGCATTTCTACAGGAGCTCTTGAGCCCCTTTACGACATGCTGCCTGGGGACCCTTCCCCTACCTCCCCCAGGATCATGACTCCAGCGGCAAAAGAAGCCTTGCTTAATGCTCTTGAGCAAGCACATCTCCGCCGCCTCAATTATGCCCATCCTTTTTATTTCATGGTCTCTCTCTCTCTCTCTCTCTCTCTCTCTCTCTCTCTCTCTCTCTCTCTCTCTCTCTCTCTCTCCCCCTCTCCCTCTTTCTCTTTTTTATTGAGAAAAGGAAAAATAATGTTTCCGCCTCCTCCCAGCCTCCCATTTCCCTCCCCCTCCTCCCACCCTTCTCCCTCTCCTCCCACTCCTCTCCCCCTCCCTCTCCAGTCCAAAGAGCAGTCAGGGTTCCCTGCCCTGTGGAAAGTCCAAGGTCCTCCCCCCTCCATCCATGTCTAGAAAGGTTAACATCCAAACTGGCTAGGCTCCCACCAAGCCACAACATGAAGTAGGATCAAAACCCCGTGCCATTGTCCTTGGCTTCTCATCAGCCCTCATTGTTCGCCATGATCAGAGAGTCCGGTTTTATCCCATGCTTTTTCAGTGACAGTCCAGCTGGCCTTGGTGAGCTCCCAATAGATCAGCCCCACTGTCTCAGTGGGTGGGTGCACCCGTCGTGGTCCTGACATCCTTGCTCGTGTTCTCCCTCCATCCGCTCCTCATTGGGACCTTGGGAGCTCTGTCCAGTGCTCCAGTGTGGGTCTCTGTCTGTATCTCCATCTATCACAAGATGAAGGTTCTATGGTGATATGCAAGATATTCGTCAATATTGCTATAGGATAGGGTCATTTCAGGTTCCCTATCCTCACCTTCCCAAGGGACTAACTGGGGACATCGCCTTGGGCTCCTGGGAGCCACTCTAGGTTCAAGTCTCTTGCCAACCCTAAGGTGGCTCCCTTAACTAAGATTTGTGCTTCCCTGCTCCCCTATCCAACCTTCCTTTATCCCAATCATCATATGACAAAAGCATTTGTTCAACTATGTTCATACCAGCATTATTTGTAATAGCCAGAACCTGGAAACAACCTAGATGGAAGAATGGATGAAGAAAGTATGGAATATATACACATTAGAGTACTATGTTGCGGTAAAAAACAATGACTTCTCGAATTTTGCATGCAAATGGATGGAAATAGAAAACACTATCCTGAGCAAGGTAACCCAGACCCAAAAAGATGAACATGGGATGTACTCACTCATAATTTGTCTCTAGCCATAAATAAAGGTCACGGAGTGTATACCTGGTGAACCTAAAGAAGCTAAATAAGAAGGTGAACCGAAGGAAAATCATATACTCATCCTCATGGTCTCTTCTTCACAATTTTCTCCTACTGGTGTTTTTTGGCAAAGGGGACCCATTTATTGGCTGCATTTACCCACTTCCCCTAAGAAGGTGGTGACTCCATATTATGAAATGGTGATACAGTTCCTATGGAAGACATATGATTTTAGTTTACAAGTTTTTGGCAGGATCCCAAATAAATTTCTAATTCCTTATCAAAAGGAAGAAATAACAAGCCTACAGAGAGTTCAAGATGGGTGGACCTTGTTCATCGCCACCACTGGAGCCATTTTTGATAACCATTATCCTGATTCACGTTTAATTTCCATTTTGAACAATCATCCTGTTATTTTTCCAAGAATTATTAAAACCTCCCCCCTTAAGGGAGTGTGCTCAGTCTTCACTGACAGTTCTTTCAAGGGCTATGCAGTGGTAGTCTCTGATTCAATTAAAGAAAAGCAGCCCCTAGGTCCAATTTCTGCCCAAGCTGCAGAACTCACGGCCTGCCTTATGGCCTTTTCCCTTTTCAAGGATCAACCCTTCAACTTGTATACTGATAGTATATATGTGACAAGGATTGTTGGGCCATTGGAAACCTCACCATACATATTACCTACCTCTCAGGTTTTCCACCTTTTGGTTCAGCTGCAGAGTCTTATATGCCAAAGAGTGTTTCCTGCCTTTGTTTGGCCACATTCGGTCCCATATTGATCTGCCAGGGCCCTTGTCAGAGGAAAATAAGCTTGCTGATTCCCTCACCGGCCCAATGGAATTGTTCCTTTCTGAGGAACAAGGAGCCCATCATCATCATGAGAAGTATCATTTAAATGTCTCTTCTCTAAAGTTTCACTCTGGCTGTTCTCTAGCCACAGCTACTCAAATCACATCCCAATGACCAGCTTGTACTCCATTTCATAATGCCCCCAATGATGGTGTTAATCCTCGAGGCCTCCGTCCTAACCACCTTTAGCAGATGGATGTTACCCATTTGTCTCAAGCTGGTAGACTTAAATTTTTACATGTCTCTGTAGATACTTATTCCAAGGTAATTTATGTCTTCCTACATTTAGGGGAAAAGATTAAGGACATTATTGCCCATTGTCTACAGGCTTTTGCCTACATGGGCATCCCAGACTTTCTCAAAGCAGAGGACAGAGCAGCTTGTACCAGCCAACAGTTTGCAAAATTTTGCCAAGAACAACAAATTACACATACCTTTGGAATTCCACATAATCCCAGAGGACAGGCCATAGTGGAACGCATGCATGCTACCCTTAAACAGTTTTTTTTTTTTTTTTGGTAAAATAAAGAAGGGAGAGTATATCACCTCCCCAAATACCCAATTATCTACAATTTTATACATTTTTTTTAACAGTAGATAAAGAAGTTCTATCAGCAATGGAAAGACATTGGCAGAAATCTTCCCAATATCTGGTCTGGGTTATATGGAAAGATAGTATCATGGGACAATGGCAATCACCCACACCCATGCTGGCTAGGGTGAGGGGAGCCGTTTCTGTCTTCTCTCCAGGAACCAAAAAACCCATCTGTGTGCCAGAGCAGAATGTTTGGCCGGTAGAGTCGGGCCCTACTGGCCCTGATAATATGGGTTCAAGTGAAGAACATTGAGGGAGGCCTGAGATGGGCACTGGTGAGGATCCACCCATACTGATGCTGGTAAGTAAAATAAGCTCTGTTTTTCCATCTTTTTACTCCACCAATTATACCTTGGGAGTTCCTGCAGCAAATACAGCATTAGAAAGATCCTCACTGGGTAATTTAATGTTTGATATATCCCATGCCCTCTGCTTCCGAAGGATTAGCAATATTTCAGCGATGCCTAGTGTCTCCCTTTCTGGACCATGTATGGTCCTTAGTAATTATTCTCTGGGAGACTTTTCTTCTAATTCTTCTGGGCATCCCTGTTTTGGATTGAGAGATATCTTTTACCCAATAAATTTAAAAAAAAATGTTTCTGGACTTCCTACCCCTCTGAGACCAGCTCCCTTATGTTGGAAGACAGCACAATCCTTCAGATTATACTTACCATTGCCTTGGGGAAATTGTACTCCTAAGGAACCATGGAAATTGGAGGGAGATAAATATTTATGGTGGTTTGGTTACCGATCTACCTTTTAAAACTCCTTGGGAGGAGTCTTTGATTTTTCCTATAGAAATCCGAATATGGCAGGGGTTTCACCTACGTTCTCAGGCATGTTTCTCTGTGGCCCTGGTGCATGTACAGATATTAGACCTTTAGCCCTTCAAAGGGGATTGGCCTTCAATGCTACAGCCCGATGGAACACATCGGACATCTTTGATACCTCCCTCCAGATTAATTATGCAGTGGGAAGGAATTTCTCTATTGTCAGCCTAGCTTTTCTAAAGGGAGCCTACCTCCCTTTATGTTTGTCTCCTTTAATGGATCGGTCGGGGAGGATGGTGTCCTTAATTGTTTTTCCACCTCCTGCTTTTTGAGCAACTGCTGGTCCCTGATGGATGAGTCCGTGCTGATGGTGAGAATTCCTGCCCTGGTTCCCCTGGTGGTAGAAGACCCACATGATGGATGAGAGATTATCTTGTATAGTGAAAGAAGAGACTTCGGGATCACCACCGCAGTCATTGCAGCTATCGCCATATCAGCAACAGCTGCCACTGTTGCAGGAATCACCGTGTCCCAGAGTGCAGCTACTGCAGAGACTGTTAACACTCTTGCTGCCCGTGTTACCCAGGCCTTAGAAACTCAAAATACCATTAACTCACTTATTCAATTGGGGATGTTAAATTTAAATCAGAAACGGCCTTATTACAGGAACAGATTAATGTGTTTTGGATGGTGCAACAAGCCTCTTGTTCTCATTTTTATCATTCTGCCTGTGTAACCCTTATGGAAGTGAAAAATATGTCCTTTGAGTTGCAACACCTTAATGCTTACCTTAGGGGGCCTTGGAATGATTCCTTTGTAAACTTTAACCACTCTTTGGTACATCAAGTTATTGCAATTAATGAAACTTGTGTTAAACCTGTATCTGCTGAGGGATGGTGGAATACCATGGCCCAGATTGAGGGTTGGGCGCAGTGATGGGGAGGTGTCTAATCCCTGGGGATCTTGGGATTAGTAGGGGTGGCAGTAGGCCTGCTCCTCTTAAAACGAGTCTTAAACATCTTCACCCTGACTAAGCTTGTTCACCGTCAGGTGTTACTCAGTCTGGTGTATGACTCTCCTGGAAGTCATGAGGTATGGCTACTGATGCTGAAAAATGAGGGTCTCCAAGGATGGCAACTTGTGGGGAACCCCCCCCCACCTAAGACAGGTTATCGGGGGCCCTATGATGGGTAAGGGAAGGTACTTCTCTTGCAGGACCTAAGACAGGACCCCTTATTATAAAATAAAGTAGGGGAAATTGTGGGAACTGCAGCCCCAAGTTGCTATCCCTGCCCCTATCTGAGGTGCTTATCTGCAAGGAAAACATAATAAATTCCCTCTGCTCCTAGAGCTCCTAGAGCAGGGAATGAAGGAATTTTGAGTACATGGTGACCATTCCTTGATCCCTGCAAAGGTTACAGTCCCTTTGCAGTCCCCTCCTCATTTGGTGCCATGGTATAAAGCCAGCCCCAGCAAGACAATAAAGCAGAAGCTGTTCCACCTCAACCTCGTGCTCTGTGTATTCATTCAACCTGGACACCCTCCACCGAGATTCTTGGTTCCAGCCCACGCTGGCATGGCAGGCCTCACCAACCCTGACTTAAGCTCTACTATAGAGCTATGTTAATGAAGATAAACAGCTTAATATTGGCGTAAATACAGACAGAGGGACCAATGGAATCCAGTTGTCAAAGTCTAGACACAATGCTTCACAGAACAGGCCACATTTTGGTGTGTTATCTAACTAGAACATCTGTTCATAATGCACCATTTTTACTATAAAATGAATATAATCTGATCTTCAGGCAAGCTTTATATGTTAGATCACAAAAAAATAGCAAATTTCTCATTTTTGTGTAAAATAAAATAGAAGGTTATAACTAAAACAAGAAAAATATATACAACAGACACAATAACTGTATATAATATAGACTTGAAATAATTACATCAACAGTGACTAGTCCATAAACATTGACATTTTTGTATAGTACTTGATATTATCCTTCCCAGAATTATGAGTTCCTGGGACTGAAGGAATGTTATTCTGGGGATTCCAATCCTGCATCAAGTAACAACCCCATAAATTTATTTTAGTATTAGCCACATATTGCTTTAGCTTCCCTCTTTGACCATTTGGCCCATTACAGTCAACCTATCTCATGCTTTATTTAACTTGAGATATGGTTTCAATTTCTAGTAATTGAACATCTGCCTCTTGATGAGGCCAATTTGGATACCAAGGTTCTGGAGTAATGATACTCATATCCACACCTGTGTCTAGCAAACCAAAATTTACAATGCCATTTACATGCACTCTTAGATTTGGTCTTTGATCATTTATAGAAGACTGCCAGAATATTCATTTCCTATTTCCTATTGAAATTATCAACTTATCTTCCATGTTTATGTCATCACCTTGAACAGTATGTTCTTTTACAGAAGGCTCTGGATTTTTTTTAATTTTCCTGGTAGACATGTCCTCCACAGTTATTGGGAATGATTGAGCCACTTTTGGCTTGGGGACCTGTGAGAGTCCCTTCAAGGAGTTTCCTCATGGTATCAGGTTTCCTTGTCTGTCTTTTGTTGATCTACATTCATTGGTCCAATGTCAGCCTTTGCCATACTTTCTACATATACCTGTAGGCTGGATCCTCAAATTCTTGCCATTCCCTGAGGGGGTATTATTCCTAGCAATTGCTTGTCTACAATCCCTTCTCAGATGTCCTCTTCTACTATAATTAAAACATTTGGCATTTTGCTGTCTCCTTATTTCTTTGAAAATTGCTTTTTCTACCCAAGATTCAGTATTATAGTCAAATGTCTCAATGTTCATTGTATGCAGGATCTATTCATCCATAGGTGCTGATATAACCTTTCAAGACCCAAATGTCTTTTTTGCATTCCAATTTAGCATTTTCAAAAGCCAGATATACAACAAGTACTTGTCTAGCATCTGGGTCTATTACTCCTATTTGTGCAGCCTTAGTTAATCTTTGTAAAACGTCAGTAAAGAGTTCTATCTGGCCCTGTTTAACCCTGGTTCAATTCATTTTTCTAGTTCTTGAATGCTGTTACAAGCATTTACAGCTGCTTTGTAGCATAGGAACCAAGATTTATTCATCATAAAAAGCTTGAACCTGTGGGTCAGCATAAGGACCTTCACCAAGAATTTAGTCTTGGGACATCTCAAGGCTTTTTAATTTTCCATGTTGTTCCAATTTTTCCATCTTCTCTGAAATAAATTTTAAACATTAATTGAGGTCCATCATCCAGGACTGGTGAAACTAACTGAACCCAGTCAGGTGGGGTGACTTTAATCTTAGAAGACCATGAATTTATTATCTCCTTAACAAATTTGGAATGGAAGCCATAAGTTACAACAGCTTTCTTAATTTCTTTTAGATCATTTACTCCTATAGGTATCCATCTACCTTCTTTGGATCTTTTTGAGCTTTTAGAAATTGATGCTTTGTCAAAGTAGATTACAGGGTAGGAAGCTAAATCCCTGGGTAAGTCATCTGTGACAGCTACTGGTGATGTTGAATCCTGTTCTGTGCCTTCTTTTCATGTTCATCAGCTCCAATAATTTCCTTAATTATTTCAAAACTTTTTATTATTGTCTTTTGTAAATCCTGAATCTCCTGGCCTGTATACATTTCTAGCGATTTCATTGAGGCATTGAACCTCTGGTCTTCGTTCTGCACATGTGATTCCTAGGTCTGAAGTTTATTTTTTAAAGATAACATCTCATCCTTGGACATTACTTGAATACCGTGTAGATTGCCATCCTGGAGAGATAGTCTTTCTGCTAATTTATCTTAACTTTTTAACAAATTTTGATTTTCAAATTTAACAGTATGAGTTATTTCAGATAATTTCTTAGTATCCTTATATATGGATTCAATTTTGCCTATGAAATGGATATTATCCTTTTTAATAATATTATATTTTTCAAGCAACTTTGATTTTCAATCATATTAATCCTGTCAGCTAGCTGTTCATTATTTGTCTGTAAATATTGTATCATTCATAAAAGTGCCATATTTTTTCTTAATGATAGAATATGGAGAAGAAAACTGAATCCCAATACCCAATACCCAATAAATTGAAGCATCACCATAACCATATAAGCCTCACATAATATAATCCATAGTGTTAGCAAAAAGTGTTACTGAAAGTTGCAATATTAATGAAGTCTGATTTATTGATTTCCTGTTATGTGATCAGGTAATCTGCCATCTTTATTTTCCAACAGAAGTCGTGATTGCAGAGTTGCAATGAGAAGCAATGCAACCAGTGGAAACAGCAATGTCCTGGGCCTCTTTAGTTTCTGAGCCGCTTAAGTTTTCCACTTTGGTACTGGTAAACACCAAGAAATATGCTTTGCTTTACAAATTAAAAGCAATTAATTCAATCACATACACAGAGTAAGAAAACCAGAACTCACAGGAAGGGAGTAGAAGCTGGAAGGTGCCACACAGCAAGGAACCATGCCAGGGAATGAGGCAGTCATGCATGAACTAGGAAAATTTCCAAGTTGTCACACAGAGTAAACTCCGCTGTTGCAGGGATTCTACCAAAAAAAAATGCTTAGGTAAAAGCAATCATAGCAGGTAGGGCAGGGAGTCTGAGCTCTGGACTGGCTAGGCCATTAGGCCATCCACCTAGTAGGAATGGAGTCTGAATCCATATAGGCACCAAATAAAGAAGGACACTTAAAAGAAATTACACACTAGCTCAGAATTGATAAATAGATGGTTATTTATTTAGGGATAGACTCAAAATCACAATTCTCTACTTGAATGGAGATCAGAAACTGAAATCCACAACTGGAACAGAGAAGCTGGAAAAGAGGCCGGATGCATGCTCTACATTGGCATATATAGTATAACAGGCCATGCCCCAGTGGGTGGGTAACCACTGGCTATAAGACTTTCTACGTCAGTTACCTAGACCCAGAAAGACAAAATGATATGTACTCACTCATAAGTGGCTTTTCAAATTAAAGCAAATTTAAAAATAAGCCTACAATTCACAATTCCAGAGAGCCTAGACAACAAAAAGGACCCTAAGAAAGAAATACATGTATCAAACCTATGTGGGAAGTTGAAAAAGACAAGATCTCTTGAGTAAATCGGGAGCATGGGAATCATGGGAGATGGTAGAATGGAAGAGGGAGGAAGGGGAACAAAGAAATACATATAACTTGATACAAACAATTAAAAATAGAAAAGAGTTTTCCTTTAGCACCACACTAATTATTTTTAATGAACTACTTCTGAGGCCTATCACTCAAGGTTACTAATAAATTTATAGACTGACCTATATTGATGATATTCTAAGTATACAAATAGTTTATTTTCATTATTTAAAATAATTTTATTATTATTTTTTTTTCCAGCCCAACAAAGTTTTCCCTGTTTTCCACCTCTACTTCCAGTCCCTCCACCCAATGTCCACTTTCCACCTATCCATTCCTCTTTTCTTTAGAAAACTGCAGGCGCCTCAAGTATATTAGTCAGCCCTGACATAGCAAGGTGCCATACGGCTAGGTATCTGCTCTCCTATTAAGGCTAGACTTTGCAATCCAGTACAAGTAAAAGGTCCAATTAGTAGGTAAATGAGTCAGACATAGTCCTGTTCCCTCTATTAGGAGTCTCACAAGAAGACCAGTCTACACAACTGTGTTATATTGGAGAGGGTATAGGCATGTACTATGCAAGGTATCTGGTTGACAGTTCTATAAACCTCTATAGGCCAGATTAGTTGATTCTTTGGGTTTTCTTGACATAATCTTTAATCCCTCTGACATCTACAATACTTTTCCCTTCCACTCAAAATGATTCCTTGAGCTCTGGCTAATATTTGGCTGAGGGTTTCTGCATATGCTTCCAGTAGTCACTGGGTAAAGCATCTTTGATGATACAGTTAGGCTAAGGAACAAACTAAGTGTTTGGTAGAAAATCATTAGGAATCATTTCATTGACTTTTTGTCACCCATATTTGGTTTTATAATAGTTCTTTACACCATCCAGCCTCTGGGGCCTGTCCCTCCAGGTAGTGTCAGAGATGAACTCCATCTCATGGTATGGGTTTCAACCTGAACTAATCATTTTTTGGTGACTCCCATAATTTCTATTCTACATTATCCCAGCATATCTTGTAGGAAGGGATAATTGTAGGTTAAAGGTTATGTGGCTGGGTTAGTGTTCCAAAGCCTCCACTGACAGCCTTGATTGGTTACAGAATTTGGCTAGTTCTGTATCCCCCATTGGTAGGAAACTTAGGTAGGATCACCTTTATATATTTTGGGTTTTTTTTACTTATTTAATAAAGATTTCTGTCTCTTCCCCACCGCAGCCTCCCCTTTCCCTCCCCCTCCCCCAATCAAGTCCCCCTCCCACGTCAACTCAAAGAGCAATCAGGGTTCCCTGCCCTGTGGGAAGTCCAAGGACCACCCACCTCCATCCAGGTCTAGTAAGGTGAGCATCCAAACTGCCTAGGCTCCCACAAAACCAATAGGTGCAGTAGGATCAAAAACCCATTGCCATTGTTCTTGAGGTCTCAGTAGTCCTCATTGTCCGCTATGTTCAGCGAGACCGGTTTTAACCCAGGCTTTTTCAGACCCAGGCCAGCTGGCCTTGGTGAGTTCCCGATAGAACATCCCCATTGTCTCAGTTGAACTATGTTTCTATCTTATCCCAGAGATTCCCCTGAATCCAAGTTACTTTCCAGTATTCTCTTCTTCCATCCTCCCTGCACCTAATATTGCTTGTTCCTATGGTACAAACAATTCTTAAGAATAATTTTTAAGATTATGATATTTTTGAATGTATAAAAATATATTATGCAAACAAGTCATATCTTAAAATTATATTTACATGAAGCTATAACATTATTACTGTAATTGAAAATATAGGTAAGTTTTATATTATATATTGTATAATATTGTACAATATATACAATGCCTCTCTCTTCCTATCCCACCCAGCTTGCATCCAGAACACCCCCCTTTCTGCCTCCCTTCCCTCTTCGGGTGCTGGGGCCAAATCTGAAGGGCAACCTAGCAGGCAGGAGCTCCTTTGTTTCAATAGCCTGCCTGCAGCAACCAAGGTAGGCGCTTTGTTTATGAGCTACCCAACCAGCACAGAGATCTGATCTCAGCACCAACACGGAACTCAGAAGTTCCTCATCCTCCCTATACTTCCTGGGCATCCTGCTTGGCCTATATGCCTAGCATATTGCCTCTTGCCTCCTATCCCACCCAGCTTGCCTCCAGAACCCTCCCCCTTTCTGCCACCCTTCCCTCTTGGGGCTCTGGGGCCAAATCCCAAGGGCAACCTAGCAGGCGGGAGCTCCTTTGTTTGAATACCCTGCCTGCAGCAAGCAAGGTAGGCACTTTGTTTATGAGCTTCCCAACCAGAATGGAGATCTGATCTTGACACCAGGACAGACATCAATCAAGCACCAGGAGAGCCATCACTGGGGAGTGCCGTTACTGGGAAGGTACATCAGGAGGCAAGGAGACCTGATCCTGTAAAAGAAGATCCATAGCGAAGCATTCGGAGGCAGAGATGGGCAGGCGCCAATGCAAGAATTCACCCAACAATCTGAAAAACATGAAACCACCAGAATCCAGCAACCTACAACAGGAGGACATGAACACCTTAATCAAGAAGTAGAAAAAAATGACTTTATCAAAGTGTTTGATGCCCTTAAACAGCATGTAAAAAATGCCATTATAAAAATGGATGAGAAGTATAACAGAAAGTTTGAAGAATTGAATAAATCAGTGAATGATACCCTAGGAAACCAAGGAAAAAAAATCAAACAGATAATGGAAACAGTTCAAGACAAGAAAATTGAAATGGAGGCAAAGAAAAAAACACAAACAGAGGGCCGGCTGGACATGGAAAAAATAAGTAAACAAATAGAGACTACAGAAAGAAGCATAACCAGCAGAATACAAGAGATAGAAGAAAGAATCTCAGATTCTGAAGATATCATAGAGAAAATAAACATACTAATCAAAGAAAACAGCAAGTCCAACAAACTCTCATCACAAAACATTCAGGAAATATGGGACACACTAAAAAGACCAAACCTAAAAATAATAGGAGAAGAAGAAAGAGAAGTGCATCTCAACGGTCCAGAAAATATATTTAATAAAATTATAGAAGAAAACTTTTCCAACATAAAGAAAGATGCACCTATGAATGTTCAAAAAGCATACAGAACACTGAATAGGCTGGATCAAAAAAAAATCCCCTTGCCATATAATAATCAAAACACAAAGCATACAGAATAAAGACAGAATATTAAGAGCTGTAAAGGAAAAAGGCCAAGTTACTTATAAAGGTAAACCTATCAGACTTCCACCTGACTTCTCTACGGAAACCCTGAAAGCCAGAATGTCCTGGATAGATGTACTGCAGAAATTAAGAGACCATGAATGCAAGCCCAGACTACTATACCCAGCCAAGCTTTTGTTCACTATAAATGGAGAAAACAAAATTTTCCAGGATAAAAAAAAAATAAACAATATGTAGCCACAAATCCAGCCTTACAGAAAGTAATAGAAGGAAAATCACTAACCAAGGAGTCCAACAATGACCACAATAACTCAGACATCTAGCGACCCATCACCAGTGCAACTCAAAGAAGAGAAACTCAAACTCTACTACTAAAAAAAGTGACCAGAGTTAACAACCACTGGTCATTAATATCATTTAATGTCAATGGACTCAACTCACCAATAAAACGTCACAGGCTAAGAGATTGGATACAAAAACAGGATTCAACATTCTGCTGTTTACAAAAAACACACCTCAAACACAAAGACAGGCACCTACTCAGAGCAAAGGGCTGGGAAAAGGCTTATCAAGCAAATGGACCTAAGAAACAAGCAGATGTGGCCATGCTAATTTCTAACAAAGTTGACTTCAAACTTAATTCAATCAGAAGGTATGGAGAGGGACATTTTATACTCATAAAAGGAACAATTCATCACGATGAAGTCTCAGTCCTGAATATCTATGACCCTAATATGAAAGCACCCACGTACTTAAAAGAAACATTACTAAAACTCAAGGCAGCCATCAAACCACACACACTAATAGTAGGAGACTTCAACACTCCTCTCTCACCAATGGGCACGTCAATCAGACAGAAAACTAACAGAGAAATTAGAGAATTAATGGAGGTAATGAATCAATTGGACTTAACAGACGTCTATAGAATATTCCACCAAAATAGGAAAGAATATACCTTCTTCTCTGCAGCTCATGGAACCTTCTCGAAAATGGATCACATACTCGGTAACAAAGCAAACATCCACAGTTACAAAAAAATATTAGTAACCACCTGTCTCTTATCAGATCACCATGGATTAAAGTTAGAATTCAACAACAATGCTACCCCCAGAAAGCCTACAAACTCATGGAAACTGAACAGTCAACTACTGAACCATACCTGGATTAAAGAAGAAATAAAGAAAAAATTAAAGTTTTCCTTGAATTCAATGAAAATAAAGAAACAATATACTCCAACTTATGGGACAATATAAAAGCAGTCCTAAGAGGAAAGTTCATAGAACCGAATGCCCACTTAAAGAAAACAGAGAAAGCACACATTGGAGACTTAAAAGCCTACCTGAAAGCTCTAGAAAAAAAAGAAGCAAACTCACCTAGGAGGAGTAGAAGACTGGAAATAATCAAACTAAAAGCTGAAATCAACAAAATAGAATCACAGAAAATAATCCAAAGAATCAATGAAAAAAAGCTGGTTCCTGGAGAAAATCAACAAGATTGATAAACCCCTATCCAAACAAATCAAACAGCAGAGAGAGAATATGCAAATTAATAAGATCAGATATGAAAAGGGGGACATAACCACAGACACAGAAGAAATTCAGAAAGTCATTAGATCTTACTACAAAAGCCTGTATGCAACAAAACTGTAAAATGTAAAAGAAATGGACTTTTTTTAGATAAATACCATATACAAAAATAAACCAGGACCACGTGAACAATCTAAATAGACCTCTTAGTCACGAAGAATTAGAAGCTGTTATGAAAAACCTCCCAACCAAAAAAAAAAAAAAAAAAAAGAAAAGAAAAACCCAGGACCAGATGGTTTCAATGCAGAATTCTACCAGAACTTGCAAGAAGACCTAATACCTATACTCCTTAATGTATTTCACAAAATAGAAACATGAAAGTCATCGCCAAATTCCTTTTATGAAGCTACAGTTACTCTGATACCAAAACCACAAAAAGACTCAATCTAGAAAGAGAATTACAGGCCAATCACACTCATGAACATCAATGCAAAAATCCTCAACAAAATACTGGCAAACCGAACCCAAGAACACATTAGAAAAAATATTCATTATGATCAAGTAGGCTTCATCCCAGAGATGCAGGGCTGGTTCAACATACGAAAATCTATCAATGTAATTCATCATATAAATAAACTGAAAGAAAAAAAAAACATGTGATTTTTTCATTAGATGCTGAAAAAGCTTTTGACAAAATTCAATATCCCTTTATGATAAAAGTCTTGGAGAGATTAGGGATACAAGGGTCATACCTAAATATAATAAAAGCTATTTACACCAAGCCAACAGCTAACATCAAATTAAATGGAGAGAAACTCAAAGCCATCCCACTAAAATCAGGAATATGACAAGGCTGTCCACTCTCTCCATACCTCTTCAATATCGTGCTTGAAGTTCTAGCAGTAGCTATAAGACAACATAAGGGGATCAAGGGGATTTGAATTGGAAAGTAAGAAGTTAAACTTTTATTACTTGCAGATGTTATGAGAGTGTACATGATCGACCCCAAAAACTCCACCAAAGAACTTTTACAGCTGATAAATACCTTTAGTAATCTGGCAGGATACAAGATAAATTCCAAAAAATCAGTCACCCTCTTATACACAAAGGATATGGAAGCAGAGAGGGAAATCAGAGAAGCTTCACCTTTCACGATAGCCACAAACAGCATAAAATATCATGGAGTAACTCTAAAAAAGGAAGTAAAAGATCTAGTTGACAAGAACTTTAAGGCATTGAAGAAAGAATTTGAAGAGGATACCAGAAAACGGAAGGACCTCCCTTGCTCTTGGATTGGGAGGATCAATAATGTAAAAATGGCAATCCTACCAAAGGTAATTTATAGATTCAGTGCAATCCCCATCAAGGTCCCATCAAAATTCTTCACAGATCTTGAGAGGACAATAACCAACTTCATATGGAAAAGCAAAAAACCCAGGATAGCAAAAACCATCTTATACAATAAAGGATCTTCTCGAGGCATTACAATCCCTGACTTCAAACTCTATTACAGAGCTAAAGTAATGAAAACAGCATGGTACTGGCATAAAAACAGAGAAGTCGATAAATGGAATTGTATAGAAGACCCAGATTTTAATTCACAAACCTATGAACACCTCATTTTCGATAAAGGAGGTAAAAGTATACAAAGGAAGAAAGAAAACATCTTCAACAAATGGTGCTGGCACAACTGGATGTCAACCTGTAGAAGAATGAAAATAAACCCATATCTATCACCTTGCACAAAACTCAAGTCCAAATGGATCAAAGTCCTCAATATCAGTCCAAACACAATGAACCTGATAGAAGAGAAAGAGAGAAGTACCCTACAACAGATGGGCACAGGAGATCACTTCTTATGTATAACCTCAGAAGCACAGACATTAAAGGTGCATTGAATAAATGGGACCTACTGAAACTGAGAAGCTTCTGTAACGCAAAGGACACTGTCACAAGACAAAAAGGCAACCTACTGACTGGGAGAAGATCTTCACCAACCCCGCAACAGACAAAGGTCTGATCTCCAAAATATATAAATAATTCAAGAAACTAGACTTTAAAGTGCTAATTAACCCAATTAAAAAATGGGGCACTGAACTGAACAGAGAATTCTCAACAGAAGAAGTTCAAATGGCCAAACGCCACTTAAGGTCATGCTCAACCTCCTTAGCGATCAGGAAAATGCAAATTAAAACAACTTTGAGATATCATCTTACACCTGTCAGAATAGCTAAAATCAAAAACACCAATAATAGCCTTTGTTTGAGAGGTTGTGGAGAAAAGGGTATGTTTTGTCGAGCTGCGGTCCGCTTCCCTGCCACCCGAGCTCCCGGCCACCAGCTAGCTTGTGCCCCGAAATAATTACATGGAAATTGTATTCTTTTAAACACTGCTTGGTCCATTTGTTCCAGCTCTTATTGGCTCACTCTTACATATTAATCTAACCGATTTCTAATAATTTGTGTAGCCCACAAGGTGGCTTACCAGGGAAGTTCTTACCCTGTGGCTGTGTCGGGAGTGAGAATCACGGCGTCTGCCTGACTCAGCTTCTTTCTCCCAGCATTCTGTTCTGTTTACTCCACCCACCTAAGGGTTGACCTATCAAATGGGCTACCAGTTTCTTTATTAATAAGAAATCACTCCCATATCAGGGGTACCCTCATCCATTGCTGGTGGGACTGCAAACTTGTGCCACCACTTTGGAAATCAGTATGGCAGTTTCTCAGCAAATTCGGGATCAACCTACCCCTGGACCCAGCAATACCATCTTGGGAATATATCCAAGAGATGCCCTATCATATGACAAAAGCATTTGTTCAACTATGTTCATAGAAGTATTATTGTAATAGCCAGAACCTGGAAACAACCTAGATGCCATTCAATCAAAGAATAGATGAAGAAAGTGTGGAATATATACATATTAGAGTACTATGCTGCAGTAAAAATAATGACTTCTCGAATTTTGCATGCAAATGGATGGAAATAGAAAACACTATCCTGAGTGAGGTAAGCCAGACCCAAAAAGATGAACATGGGATATACTCACTCATAATTGGTTTCTAGCCATAAATAAAGGTCACCGAGTTTATAATTGGTGATCCTAAAGAAGCTAAATAAGAAGGTGGACCCAAAGAAAAATATATAGTTATCCTCCTGGCTATGAGAAGTAGACAAAATTGCTGGGCAAAAATTGGGATTTTGGGGGTGGGGTGGGATGGGGTAAGGGGAGATGGGGAGAGAAAAGTGAGAAGGGGAGGATGGGGAAAACAGGATAATTTGGATAAAAGAAGGTTGGATAAGGGAGCAGGGAAGCACAAATCTTAGTTAAGGGAGCCACCTTAGGGTTGGCAAGAGGCTTGAACCTAGACTGGCTCCCAGGAGCCCAAGGTGATGTCCCCAGTTAGTCCCTTGGGAAGCTGAGGATAGGGAACCTGAAATGACCCTACCCTATAGCAATACTGGCAAATATCTTGCATATCACCATAGAACCTTCATCTGGTGATGGATGGAGATAGAGACAGAGACCCACACTGGAGCACCGAACTGAGCTCCCAAGGTCCCAATGAGGAGCAGAAGGAGGGAGAACATGAGCATGGAAGTCAGGACCACGAGGGGAGCACCCACCCACTGAAACAGTGGGGCTGATCTATTGGGAGCTTACCAAGGCCAGCTGGACTGTGACTGAAAAATCATGGGATAAAACCGGACTCTCTGAACATGTCGAACAATGAGGGCTGATGAGAAGCCAAGGACAATGGCTTGGGATTTTGATTCTACTTCATGTTCCGGCTTGGTGGGAGCCTAGCCAGTTTGGATGTTCACCTTCCTAGACATGGATGGAGGGGAGAAGACCTGGGACTTTCCACGGGGCAGGGAACCCTGACTGCTCTTTGGACTGGAGAGGGAGGAGGAAAGAAGTGGGGGGGAGGGGGAGTGAAGTGGGGGGGGAGGGGGGAGAAGGGTGGGAGGAAGTGGAGGGAAATTGGAGGCTGAAAGGAGGTGGAAACTTTTTTTCTTTTTCTCAATAAAAAATAAAAAAAAATTGAAATTTGAGAAAAAAACAGGTTGAATGAGTCAGATGAGTTTGCTATTATATATGTCACATTTAGGATCCTAATGGAATAGTCATAAAGAGACACATGCCAAACCATATATCAAAAATGAGTTTGGAGCTTGAAGAGGCAATGGGGCCAGAATCAGTCTGTATGTGGTAATTCATATTATCTGAAGAAAATGTGTAACAGAATAGAGACAAATTGTTAAAGAATGCCTACAGGCTGAAAAAGGAAAAGAAAACTTTTATAAGTGATTAAAATGCATGTTAGATAAGTAAAAGTAAAAGAATAAGAGTGAATTATTACTAAAAAAGTCAAGGAAAGAGAATTTTTAAATGAAATGGTCCTCTCAAGGATTTAGGTGCGCATTACTCAAATATCCAATAAGGAATAAGAAGTGTTTGAGTTTGATCACCTGATTGCTAACAAACCAATTCACTTGTAATGTGCAACAAGTAGCGTGAAAGATACAGTTTGTAACATCCTTTAGAAAGTCACAAATCATAATTCTCAAAAATTTTGTGAAGCTAAATTGGTAAATAGTGTAGAATAGAAAAAAAGAAAAATTAGTTTGGTTTTCAGGAGTGATACTATGCTTATGTATTTTGTTTTGTTTTGTTTTTATCTAGACTGAGGTATGAAGTAGATTAAAATATTAAAAATAAATTCAGATTGAAATATTTCTAAAATGCAAGGGCAATGATTCTATTGCTGGCTTAATAATTTCACAGATGATTGTCACTGCTTTAATGAAGAACCATGTCAGAGAACATGATTCAATTATAGGGTATGAATCATGAACATTTGTCTTTCAAGGACAAATGAGTCAGCAACCTTTAAACATGAAGTACTTGGAACATTTTTATCTTCACCTTGGTTTGCAAATACATTGGTATACCTAATTTTATTCATTTTTAACCCATAAAATGAAACCCATGTAGGTACATGAAAAAAATAACATAAAAATTTGATATTTAAATCTTGCTAAGTGAAAATAATTTCAAGTCACCCTAAAGTGTGATATTTAGCAATTTTCATAAAAGCAAGCCATAGTATTCATAGAAAATATGACACAATGCAGTTTTCTAATGTTCTCATATTTATGCTCTTAAAAACACTTTATAAGCACAAACTTTGTCATATTCATTTGACCTTTTTCTTGGTATATCTACCATAAATTTGCTTTCTTGGAATAATTTGCTAAAGAATTTATGACAGATTAAAAGTATCTATTAAGTAAATATAAAATATAGTGTTTATATTAATAAATATATCACAAAATTATTATAAACAATTAAGTAAATATTATTTAAACTTAAGAAATCAACATGAACTAATTTCAATAAAAAGTGGAGACGATTTATTAGGTCATATTCTTTTCACACCTCTAAATCCTTCCAGACAATTTTTATGTCCATACCCAATCAACAGCATGATCTTTCTCTGAAAAACAGCAACAATGAAAAAAAATATGAATAAATACCAAACCAAAGCAAAGGAAAAAAGCACACACACACACAAACATGGAGAGTCTTTTGTGTTGGCCAAATATTTCTAGATATATTGCCTGTTCTGGAGTGTGCTTGATATATTTAGTGACACTCCATTGGAGTTTATTTTTCTTTTTTTCACATGTATTAATTTCTTTTTGGTTAGTAGTGGAAATTTTGCTCCACTTTCTTTTCTCTGTGCTGAGATTTTGTCTGCTATCCACCTGTGAAAATCCTTTCCATGGTATCATAGTCTAGGCAAGTATTTAAGATTTTAAATAAAAATTGTTTATCTTTCACAAGTTGTCCACATATATTTATCATATTTCTCAAACTGACATTTTTAAATCATTTCCACTATTTATTCTCATGTCACAATGAATTATACACTCAGGCTCCTCCAGTTGTCTTACCCGCATTCCTCAAAATAGCCCTTGATAGCAGTTTATCTCCTACATTTGTCAGTAACAGTATAACCAATATCTACAGGAAACTACTACTGTCTTACTTCTGTCACATTACTCATTTCTTGATGTATTTTCCATTGCTGTTACATAAAGTTAAATTTTCTTGTATAACTTATTCAGGTCTCTAAAATTTACCAAGCATTTCCTTTACCAACCACATATTCCTTGAAATCTGTCTTTTACCCAGTTCTCACCATTCTGAATGTTTTGGAGATATTATTCTCTTTTTTCCCTTTTTATATTACTTAAAAAATACCAATCCAAATTCCCACTCCCTCCCCTTCTCTTAGTCCCCTCCCTCTTTCTCCACAGACCCTCCTCCCACCCCCCCAACCCTAAGGGAGTGCCATACAACCCACCCTGTGGAAAGTACAAGGCCCTCTCTACTAAGTCTAGATTGAGCAAGGTTTACATTCAAAGAGAATAGGATCCCATAAGGTCAGTATTTGCAAGTATAGAAACTTCCCATTGTCATTGTCAGTGGCCACCTCAAACTGCACCAGCTGTCAACCCCCTTCAGAGGTGCTTGGTTGTTCCCATGCTCATTCACTCCCAATCAAGCTGGAGTTGGTGAGCTACCATTTGCTCAATCAAACTGTCTCAGTGGATGACCCCTTCATGGTCTTGAATTCCTTGCTCATACTCTCACTCCCTCCACTCTTCAACTGAATCTTGGGAGTTTACTCCAGTGCTCTAATGTGGGTCACTGCCTCTGTTCCCCATCTGCTGTTGGACGAAGGATCTATGGTGATATTTAAGATAATCATCAGTCTGACTACAGGGTTAAGTCAGTTCAAACACCCTGTTCTCTATTGCTTAGAGTCACAGCAAGGTTCATCCCTGTGGGTTGTTGGGTATTTTTCTAGAGCCAAGTTTCCTGCTAACTCCATAATGGATCCCTCAATAACGATATCTCTTTCTTTGCTCTCATATCTGTCTTTCTATCTTGATCATTCCATTTCCTCAAGTTCTCATCCACCCCCTCCACCCCCTCAACCCCCCCCCCCCCCACCGCTCTCAAATTTTTGTCTGATTCCAATTTCCAGGAGGGTCTATATATGTTTTTCTTTGGGTTCACCCTATTACTTAGTTTCTCTAGGATCCTGAGGTATAGGCTCATTGTCCTTTGTTTATGACTAGTATCCATATATGAGTGAGTACATACCATATTCGGTTTTTTTTGGGGGGGGGAGGTCTGGGTTACCTCATCCAGGATGATGTTATCTAATTCTGTCCATTTGCATGCAAAATTCAAGATGTCACTATTTGTTACTGTTGAATATTACTCTAATGTGTAGATGTGACACACTTTCTTTATCCATTCTTCAGTTGAGGGGCATCTAGGTTGTTTCCAGATCCTGGCTATTACAAATTTTTCTGCTATGAACATAGTTGAACAAATGCTCTTGTATCATGATTGAGAATCTTTTGGATATATTCCCACAAGTGGAATTGCTGGATCTTGAGATAGGTTGATTCTCAGTTTTCTAAGGAACTGCCACACTGATTTCCAAAGTGGTTGCACAAGTTTGCATTCCCACCAGCAATGGATGATTGTTCCTTTGCTCCACAACCTCTCCATCATAAGTTACCATTAGTGTTTTAGATCTTAGCCATTCTAGCAGGTGTGAGATAGTATCGCAAGGCTGTTTTGATTTGCACTTCCCTGATATCTAAGGATGAAGAACATGTCCTTAAGTATCTTTTGGCCATTTGGAATTCTTTTGATAAAAATTCTCTATTTAGTCCAGTACACCACTTTTTAACTGGTGAAGATTTTTACCCATTCAGTAGGCTGCCTTTTTGTCTTATTTACTGTGTCCTTTGCTTTACAGAAGCTTCTCAGTTTCAGGAGGTCTGATTTATTTATTGATTCTTTTATTCTTCTTTTTCTATAAATTCATAAAACTTAAAATATGTATTTCAAATAATACCCCTGTTTTCTACTGTATTCATGCCCAACTCCTGTAGTTATCACATACAGAAACTGAATTTCCCCTCTATAAAACTTCCCTTGGTTTTATGCCTCTTTGTCTTGGTTTGATGTCCCTTGTTTGTTTTTTTCTTTTGTGGTTGAATATTATTATTATAACATTAACTCTATATTATAATTTATGCCTGTATCTCCCAGTAGAATATAAAATATATAATGTCTGTCACTAGTGTTTATCATGATATACCCTGTTCATTAATATTATGGTAAAATCAATAGAATATATTGCCTTTTAATAAGTTTTAGGTATATAATAAAACACATTAGTTATAAAGAGAAAATATACAGGAATGTATAAACATAATCCCAGCAAAGACTTCAAACAATAGCCCTAAAATGCCCCCCTTCTATAACCATGTAAGACTTCCAGTAGAGGGACTGGGATACAAACACAGGCACATAACTTTTGACTTAAAATTTGTTCTGCCTACATGATGTGCTGGTGTAAAGTTGGTACAGAAATTATGGGGATGCCCAACCAATGACTGATACAGTCTGTTGACCCAAATCACAATAAGAAATTCAACTCTGACATTGCCTGGTGTGCCAGGACCCAGGGCCTAAATAGTCCAGAGACCTAGAATAGAACCAAAAACAACTGGCAAAAAATGTCAATGCAGTGATACCTTGTGATCTTCTGCTATACACATAGATTTGTTCCCAGCCCAATGGTGATCATAGAGGTTTCAGCCAGTACCTGATAGAAACATGCAGGGGCCCCAGAGACAAATTTCAGGTGAAGTTTAGGGAATTATATGAAAGTGGAAGAAGGATTGTAGAAGCCTGAGTGGTCAAGGACACCACATAAAGTCCAAAGGCTCATCTACCTGAACTCATATGGATCACAAAGATTGATCTAACAATCAGGGAGACTACATGGGATTGACCTAGGTCCTATGTGTATATGTTACAGATTTGTAACTTAGTCTTGTTTGAGGGACTCCTAAGAGTGGGAACAGGGACTATTTCTGACACTTTTGCTGGCTTTTGGGATCCTATTCCTTATAATGGTTGCCTTGTCAAGACTTAATACTAGGGGAGGTGCCTAGTTTTACATCAAGATATGCCTTGCTTGCTTGATATCCGTGGGAGTCTTGCCCTTTATTGAATAGAAAAGGAGGACAAGTAGATTGGGGTAGTGATGAGTGGTGGTGAGGCTCAGGTACTAGAAGAAAAGGAAGAAATTGAAAATATACCCAGGGTCTGACTGAGAAGCCATTGATAAAGACCCTGGGACTTGTTTTTATGGCATGTTCTGGCTTTGGGGGACCCTAGTCTATATAGATACACAGCTCCCTAGGCCTGGATGTAGAGGGGAGAGTTTTGGACTTCCCACAGGCAGGATTCCCTACCCTATCTCAAGCAGGGAGGGAGAGGGAGGAACAGGTGTGGGGGAGCAGGAGGGTATTAGGAGGAGGAAAGGAAGTATATATATTTGAACGGAAAAATAATAATAAAAACACTGAAAAAGGATAAATTCTCTATTTTACATATGCATGCATTATCACTATTGGTATTATAATTTATCCCTCAAAGGTATCAGAAAAATTAATAAGCAATGAAAATTCATTGTGTGTGTGTGTGTGTGTATATATATATATATATATATATATATATATATATATATATATATATATATATATATATCCATATAATACTGAATCAATAACTCTTGTTTGAAAATTTATTGAATTGTAAACAATGATATTTTAGGTTAATGTGACTGGTGCTTCCTTGATTTTGCATGGAATAAGAAGTGAAATAAATTAATGCTTAGCATAAATGTGTTAGATTTACCTATACAAATATGGCTAGTGGGATATTTATATTTTATTTATTGTTTTAGTTGATACTTAACAGAATTTTCCTTAATGTTTTTTTAATACTCTCTTATCTCTGCTCTTAGGGTCCTGCCACTCAAATCCAAAATAAATCACAGAGTGTTATTCTTACTTATAAGTATGCATTTTAAAACATGGAATATCAATATGTACAAAAAGCTGCCGAATATTAGATTGTTTCTCTTTGATTGTGAAAATACTATTCTTCCTTTCAACTGCCCTGAAAACTACTGTAGCTCATATATCGATGATCAGACTATAATACATACTCCTACATCCCTAGGTCTCAATCATTCAAGCAGCACATATTGAGATTTTTTTTTCAGTCTTCATAAAATAACATACCAAACCCTTATAATAAACTTCTGTCTCTATAAATAGATTGTTCTGCTTTCTCTGGAGAACACACACTAATTCATGAAATTAATGTAGTCTTATATTGGCATAGTAGTTTTAAAGGAATAAATCAAACTATAGTAAGTGTCTGTTTAATTAAAATAGCCAATTGAACTAAGTAGTATTTGATATATTCTCATATTATTAATGAATAACTGTGGCCCTAGAATATTGAATAAACTATACAATAAAATTATGCTAAGTGACATCCAAACTATGAACTATTGAACTTTAAAACAGTTGTTACTCCTCAAATTGATATTTATTTTTTAAGAAAGACATACAAATATGACACCTCAAAGTCACATATTAATTCATTTCAAGATTTGAAATCATCTTAAATATCAACATTAAAAAATTGTTTGTACTTTTATAGATTCATTTATAATTTGCTTAAAATTTCATATTTACAAAAAAATTTATCAGTTTCTTAGTAACGCATATAGTTAACCAATCTTCTGATGCTTAAATATAATAATTTATATGTAATGAATTTATTTATCTCTATTTTGGTGGCTAGATAGAGGTGCCAGAATCTAGTGAATCTATATCTTGACACATGAAAAAATCCCACACAAAACTGTGCAAGATAGCTGAAAGATGGAATAAAGTCATTTACATGAGGACCACTCACACTAACCCCATTCACAATAATATTACTCCATTCAATAAAACATAGCACTTATGACTTAGTAGACAAGTCTCATTTACCAATACCATCAAAATGATAAATATATTACAATATGAATATAAAGAAGATTTGAAAACCACTTTGTTGAAGAACGAAGCTTAAAAAAAATCCCATACTAGCTCAGAATTGAGTATAATAGAGGGCTATTTATTTAGGGGTAGACTCACAGATTGCAATCCTCTGCTGGAACTGGGAACAATAAACAAATCCCACAGCCAGAAAAGAGGCCGTATTGACACTTTAGATTTGCATATATAGTATAAGAGGCTACTGGCTGCAGAAATTTATACAGCACCCCCTTTTGTTTAAATAAAAAGTTCAAAGCCTCATACAAAATTATATACAATAAGAAAAATATCAGGCATAAAATTAGAATTACAACAGCATAAACAGTATCAAGCAAGAAACATGTAATAAATGTTTCAGTAATTATGCTATTCTATGAGTTTAAGTCTTATATAATAAATAACTTGGCCAAGTAATGAGAGGAAAGTAACTACAACTATCCAGTCTACAACCCCATCAAATACCCAAGAAGGGAAATAATATTACCTGAGTAAGCAGGAAATGCAATCAAGCAACTTCCAAAATGTGTAACAAATGACAGGGACAGCTGACTATCTGAGTAATCATCAGAAATCTCATTTGTAATGGAGCAACAAACTTTGGCTGAGGCCTAGAGTAACTGACAGACCATTTTTAGAGACAAGAAATTTTTCAAAACTGTCTTACTCTGTCTGGGCAAGAATTGATAGTCTTTTTTTACTTGTTTCCTGCTTGTCTTGTCCAGACATCATCCATTTTATCAGTGGTCAATGCCTGGACAGTTCTTTGCCCAAAGTCCAATTTTACCATAAGGCAAACAAACTCCAAGTGAAGTGTCTTCAGTTTTCAGCATTCTCTCAGAAATAGATGGGTGCTGCCAGAAGCAATTGTGTCTTACTTCAACACAACTCTAAGTTATTTAAATGCCATATTCTACAGCTCTTTGAAAGGTTGAAGATTATCTGTCTATGCAGAACAAAATTTTGATATATCTAAAAACCCTGATTAGTCTAACTATAAATATGACAAACATGGATACCTATTGACATATGAATCTTAATACCTATATAACTTAAAGACAAAGACTTCATATTAGAATATTAAGCAAACTTTAAACAACTGTGAAACAAATGAGGACAATGATCTTAAAAAAAAAACAATGTATAAGTGTCTCCAACAGAGGTAGGAATGTATTGAAATCAACTTGATAAATATATCCTAAAACTGTGTCAATATACAAAATGTCTCAAACAATATGGCAAAATAACTTTGCCTAGGTATACAAAGATTGTAGACAAAAATAGAAACATATTAAATATAATTTTATATTGTATCAATATACAAGAATCTATACCAATGCAAATTGCCTATGAATAATAGCTCGCAAGTATTCATTATATTACTTACTATTATTATTTGTGTGAGTAAGCTCACACTATTCTCTTATCTCATCCATATCCAATTTCATCGTTTTCTTTTAGAAAGACATCGCTGAGCTTACATATTTAGAGTTCTGGGCAAAATGTAAAAAATGTGCACCATTTCAACTAACCAACTTGGAACTATCTTAAGCAGCTTGTACCAAAAACAGGTCTTAGAATAATGCTATCAGCATAATGACATCATATCAACCAGGAGGAGATGATGTTCTGGGGCCCCATCTTCTTCCTGGAAACTTCAAAGATTACTGCAGGAAAATTCATTGTTCATTGTGGAAAACTTAAAAAATATTTATATAGACATATACAGATGTATATACTCAATGAAATGTAAGATAGAAACAAAAAAAATGGTGTGAAGAATAGTAATTTTTTTCTAAATTCTTTTTTCTTTCTGTCCCATTTCATGAATCCTGAAATGAGACAAAAAACTCTGACTTTTTATTTTAGCAACATACTTGGATATAGAGAAGGACAGAGCCAGTGTTCAACTCCAAAGCCAGCTTTGATTATTAAGTGAGTCATGATTATTATTTTACTTAGTATTCACAAATTCTTACCCTCAGATTACATGTCCTCACAAGTGATAATTCTCTTTGCTTGGTTATACTATCTAGATTGTAGCAATATAACAACACACAAATTGTATTCTTTTAAACACTGCGTGGCCTATTAGTTCCAGCCTCTTATTGGCTAATTTTCACATCCTGCTTTAACTCATATTTAGTAATCTGTGTAGCACCACGAGATGGTGGCTTACCAGGAAAGATCCTAACCTGTGTTCATCTTGGGTCGAAAAATCATGGCGACTGCCTCATTGCCTTCTACCCAGCATTCTGTTCTGTCTACTCCACCTACCTATGTTCTGACCTATGAGGCCAAGCAGTTTCTTTTTAACCAATAAAAGCAACACATAGAAAAAAGACCCACCTACATCACTAGATAATTATCTTTACCTCTTTAGGCATCTAGATGTCCAGCATCTCTTGATTTTCTGAAGATGAGTATTTTCCTTCAAAGACAAGAACAGAAACTTGTCCCAACACTTACGATGTTTCCTTACTACCTGATTGGTTATCATCTCTGTGGATGAGCCATCATTTCCCTTTCTCAATAGATTTCTCTTTTTCAAACTGAATCTTTACTGATTTTGATGTCATTCACAACTTTTATCCTCCTTTTGAGACAAGAGCAAAACCCTTTCCCCAATGTAGCATATCTCCTGCCATCCATTGTGAGGTCAACACATTCACACATTTTTAAAATCCACCAGCTGATTTAATTCAGAAGACTTTTCTTTTATCCAATGTCTCTCTGCTTCTGTTGTCCCTTTCTCATTAGAATTAAGAAAATTCAAAATTAATAAAGAAATATGTAGCCAATCTCTGGGGGTATTTTCCATCCCTTTCTGTTTGTTTACCATATCCTTTATAGTTTGATTTGATCTTTCTATAACTGCCTGACCTGTAGGATTGATTGGTATACCTATAATATGTTTTACATTATAATAAGGAAAAGAATTTCATTTTCTTAGAGACATATGCTGGACCATTATCAGCCTTAATTTGTACAGTTATACCCACAATGGCCATAACTTCCAATAAATGTGTAATTATTGCATCAGCCTTCTCAGAGCTCAAAGCAATTGTCCATTGAAAACCAGAATAAGTATCAATGGTGTGATGTACATATTTTAATTTTCCAATTTTTTTTTAAAGTGGAACACATCCATCTCCCAGATTTCATTCCTTTGAGTACCCTATGGGTTAGTCCCTCCAGGTAGCAGTTTTTGGTCATAGAAAGAGCAATAGGATTCTCTTTATAATCTCCTTAGCTTGTTGCCATATAATAGAAAACTCTTTCTTCAAATCTTTGCTAGTGACATGATTTTTCTTAAGGAATCATAAGGCCCTCACCACATTCCCAATAAGTAATTGATCAATTTCTGCATTACCTTTAATTAATTCAGATACGTTTTCCACATAAGGTTTAAATTTTACTTGCTTTATGTGGTAAAAAATATGCATTCTAAGACAATATTATCCCTTTGCATTAAAATTTCTGTAGAGGAAATTCTGGAAGACAATATGACTAAAATGAAATTAAGATTTGGATTTATCCTATCTACATGTACCTCCTCTTATTTCTCCTCTACAATTGTCAATTCCTTTTCTGCTTCAGCTATTAATTCTCTGAGATTTTTCAAGACTTTATCACCGTTCTCCTTTATCAGACATTTTTTTTAACAACAAATATAGGAAAATTCCAAGAGCACGTTGATTCGTCAATATGGTGAACATCTAGTTGCTCTTGTACCAGCTTTTTTAAAGCCTGCAGTTTGTCTTCTGTTAATGGACACTGTTTAATCCATATTGTTTTCTCAGTTAACTATTTTAAAATTAGGCCTCTTGGTACCTCTAAAGGTTTACTAGATGCTTTATGTTCTTGTACAGCCCGAATGTCTGGTTACCTTTGTATATAATACCTTATAATATTCTTCCAAGAGTTTTGAATTTCTGGGACTATAGGAATGTTAACCTGGGTATTCCATTGCTGCAGCAGTTTCTGACCCTATATATTCACTGCAATATTATCCACATATGACCTCAGGTTTCCTCTCTGTTCTTCTGGCCCTATGCATTCAATGAATCTCATGTTTAACTTGAGGCAGGGTAACTGAACATCTGCTTCTTGAAAAGGCCAATTTCGAGATTGCCAAGACTCTGGAGTAATGATACCTCTGCATCAATGTATATCAAACTCACAATTACATTCCCATTTAATGCATTCTTAGCTTTGGTCTTTGATCATTTATAGAAGCCTGCCGGAATATATGTTTTCTATTTCCTATTGAAATATTTGGTTTATCCTCCACATTTATTCCATCATCCAGAACAGTATGATCTTTTACATAAGAAGGCTCTGGATATTTTAATATTCCTAGTGAAACATATCCTCCACAGTGATTGGGAATGACTGTACAACTTTTCACTTGGGGGCCTGCGAGAGGCTCCCAAATGAGTTCCCTGATGGTATTTGGTTGTCTTGTTTGTCTTTTGTTGATTTGCATTCATTGGCCCAATGTCAGCCTTTGCCACACCTTCTACATATACCTGAAGGCTGAGTTCTCCTATTCTTGTTATCCCCAGAGGAGTATTATTCCTAGGTATTCCTTTTCTACAATCCCTTCTTGAATGTCCTACATAATTAAAACATTTGGCATTTTGATGTCTCCTCATTCTTATGGAAATTGCTTCTCCTATCTAAGATTCAGTATTATAGTCAAATGTGTCAATGTGCATTGTACACAGGATCCATTCATCCACTGGTTCTGACCTAACCTTTAAAGTTTCAAGTATCTTTTTCCATAACAGTTTTACATTTTCATAAGTCAGACATTCAGTAAGTACTCATCTAGCATCTGGGCCTGTTACTCCTATTTTACAGCCTTAGTCTTTGTAAAAAGTCACAAAAAGGTATTCTAAAGCTGTGTTTAACCCTGTCATATGATTCAGTTCATTTTCCTAGTTCTGGACCCTGTCCCAACCATTTAATGCTGCTTTGTGATATTGGGACAAGATTTGTGCATCATGAAGAGCTTGAGTCTGTGGCTCAGAATAAGTGCCCTCACCAAGAATTTGGTCTTGGGAAACCCAAGTCCTTTTGATTTTCCCTGTTGTTCTAAAATTTTAGTGTCTTCTCTGAAATAGCATTTAAATGTCAGTTGACTCCTGTTATCCAGGACTGTTGAAACTAACTTAAGGCAGTCATGTGGTGTGGCTTGAATGCTAGAAGCCCATGTCTTACCATCTCACCAACAAATGTAGAACACTGTTGAAATAGGAGCGGCGGGGCTGAGTCCCCAACACCCCGGCTGCTTGGCTAGCTTATGCCAGAAATAACAACACACAAACTGTATTCATTTAAACACCGCTTGGGCCATTTCTATCTAGCCTCTTCTCAGCTAACTCTTGCACATGGACTAGCCCATTTCTAGTAATGTGTGTAAGCACCCCAAGGTGTGCTTACCGGGAAGATTCTAGCCTCCATCCACCCTGGGTTGGAGCTGCCTGGGAGAGCAGAGCTTGGCGTCTCTGCTCC